>JAEQBH010002500.1:0-250013 GCA_016808115.1 Tetrastigma voinierianum | reverse complement strand
GATCCTTTTGTTTTTTATATTCACAGGGGAGCCGGACATCTAGAGTCGAACCGCACACACCTGGCCAAGGTCTAACCTCGCCATTGAAAAGCATCACCGGGCCATACACACCGCGGGAACGATGGGCCTTTACAACAAAGCCGACATCTCAAATGCATCGATGGTATTAACTCTGAATACGCGTGAGCCACGCTAATCCCCAAGGATGCAAGACCATGAGGTTACGATGCACTGACTCTCCCTGAGGCAATGAAACTGTGTGTCAACACTCGACGAGGTGGAGGCACTCGAATCACCAACCAACACTTCACGAAAGACCGGAAGAACTTAATGCATACAAATACAACGCCCCCAGGAGACACGACAAGCCCAAAGAGACCAAAACCCGGTTACCCGAGAAGAGCAACACCTCAACCCTCTTCGGTAGCTAGACAGAAGTATAAACTACCACACCAGTATGGTAATGATCCTTACCAACCCCCCGGAGAGGACCGTAATGAGGAGAGGTACGACAAGAACAACAAAGGCGAGGGGCCCATCCTTTATTAGCAGGAGACAGAGGAGCGGTCGTGGGAGCAGAGGTTCAAGGACATCTAGCAAGAAATCACTGCCACGGTAGCTTAAGCAATAAAGTACGAGTCTGGCCCATGGACGCCTAGTACAACAAACCGAATCCCCATTCACAAATGGTGTCGACTTCCTGCAAGAAAGTTTAGAATGTTGCGATCGACGCTCGACTGAACAAAGACCCCATGCACCACCTTAATACATACAAAAATCGACGGAACTCCGCACCCGATATCGCACCCGCACGGCGCGCAGCCTTCACTATCACACCAAGGGCCCCGCACGCCTGGGCTCACCGCACTCGCCATCTTCCATCTCATCGCTCACGCAGCCTTTCCATCGATCTGCCTCCCACTTTATCGGGCTAGTGAAGCATGTGAGTCGAAGTTATCACCTTCTAACCATAAAACAGATATCTCAGGAAAGCCTAAGGTCATACTGCTCGTGAGTGCGCACCCGCGGAAATCACGCAGATATTCTCGACGAGAAGTTCGCCATTACCGCTCTATCATAGGCTAGGGGTTCCTACGAAAGACCCACATTCTATCATCTCAAAGAACCTCAGTAAAGCACGGCCGAGGTCCTCACCAAAATGTAAGATAATAACTGAAGAAGCCCCTCCCGTCCAAGCAAAGAAGCTCTTCTACTCAAAAAGGAAAAGAGCAGGCTACAAAAAAGAGACCTAAACCCAAAGAGACGTGCGATAAGTGACAGATCCCTGCCGGAAAGCAGAAACAAAGAGCGATCCTCGATAAGACGTAGGGAATGCCTGGGATCAACATGGGACCACCTCAACCCGAGCCGCAGCAAATGGTATTCACTGCAATACACCCTCCGACAAATTCCCGTTGTCGCAGCTCTACGTGAAATTCAACATGAAAGGTTTCAGACGGCCATCCTGTGGTGTCGCACCGCTAAAAGAGACTATACCAAATATTGTGAGTTCCACAGGGGTCATGGACACTGAACAGATGATTGCATCCAACTAAGAAAGGAGATTGAATATCTGATCTGAAGTGGGCATCTCAACCGTTACGTGGCCTTAGAAGGGCAAGAACGAACCACCACCACCACCTCGCCGGGCCAACTCCCGCCCAAAGATCACCGCCTTTAAGAAATCCATGTAATCTCCGAAGGGTTTGCAGGAGGCGGAGAGCCTAATAGCTCAGGAAGGTCTTAGAGCCCAGGAGCCTAGTAGTCACTTTTAGAGCTTAACAAATGGGGAGGGTCTAGCACCCAGGCTCGGCCCCATGAGCTTAATGTACCAGAGGGTCTTAGCGCCTCAGAGTCCAAGAGCTCATTGGCAGAGCCTACCAAACAGAAGGGCACAACGCCTGTGAGCCTAGTAGCCTGGCCATGGAGCCAAATAACCTAAGAGGGTCTTAAGGCCTGGCAGAGCCTAGTGGCTCAGCTTTCTTTTCAAAGCTTAACAGCCAGAGGGTCTTAGCTCAAGAGCCCAAGAGGCTTAGTCTCCAGAGCTTAACAAACCAGAGGGTCCTAAAACCCAGGAGCCCAAGACTGATTCGCTGAGTTTAATGTACTCGTAGGGTCTTAGTGCCCAGAGCCCGCAGCTCGCCATGAGCTTAACAACTCAGAGGGTCTTAGCGCCCCGCAGCCAAGTAGCCTTCACGCAGAGCTTAACAATAAAGAGGTCTGGGCCGCCAGAGTCTAATAGCTCACCTGCGGAAGAACAAACTGGCAAGAGGGTCTGGGGCGTTCAATAGCTCAATTCGTGAACCTAACAACTCAGAGGCTCAGCGCCACGTGTGGAGCTCAATAGCTCGGGCCAAAGCTTGATGTACCAGAGGGTCTTAGCGCCCAAGAGGCCAGAGCATATCAGGGAGCTTAATGTATCAGAGAGTCTTACATTCAGAGCCCCAATAGCTCGGGCTCGCGGAGCTTAACAAC
Source organism: Tetrastigma voinierianum (assembly GCA_016808115.1). Classification (NCBI taxonomy): domain Eukaryota; kingdom Viridiplantae; phylum Streptophyta; class Magnoliopsida; order Vitales; family Vitaceae; genus Tetrastigma; species Tetrastigma voinierianum. The sequence continues at coordinate 247,538 of JAEQBH010002500.1, read as the reverse complement.
TCAGAGAGTCTTGGGCCTAGAGCCCAAAGAGCTCGGCCAAAGCTAATGTACCAAAGACTGCCTTAGCGCCTCAGAGCCCAATAGCTGTTCATGAGTTTAACAACTTAGGGAGAGTCTAGCGCCCAAGAGCTATCAGCCACATGAGCCTAATCGGCTGGGGGAGGGTCTTAGCGCCCCAAAGAGCCTGGGGTATTCACTTTTCATGGTTCTCACTGTGAGGTCTTAACGCCTGGTGAGCCTGGGTGAAATAGCTTTCAAAGCTTAACAAATTGCAGGGTCTCGCGCCCCGTGAGCCTAGTAAAACAAGAATTCGCCATGAGCCTACCACCAAGAGGGTCTTAGGCGCCCAGAGCCTAGTAGCTCGGGCTTTGTAAAGCCTAACAAATAGCGAGGGGTCTTGGCCGCCCCAAGAGCCCCAAGATCGCCCGTAGCTTACCAGCCTTAGGAGGGTCTTAGCGCCCAGAGCCCAAGAGGGCTCGGGCTTATGAGTTTAACAAATTTAGAAGGGTCTGGCCAACAGAACCCGTGACTAACGCTAGAGCGTAATCGTCGTAAAGGGTCTTGGGCCGCCAAGGAGCCCAAAGAGTTCAAATCGAGGCAAACACAACTACTCAGAAGGCCAAAGAGCCACCGAGTTACAGGCCTCAGAGCCCAGAGTTTCGATCACAGAGCATAACTGCCAAGGAAGACTCGTGGCTTAGGAAACCAAGCAAACAACCGACTAAACTAGAAAAGGAGCAAAGAAATTAATCGGCGAATCTGGTATATCAAGAAAGTCAAGATTAAAAGCAATACAAAACCCAAGCCCGCGCCGGATACCTGCAAGGTTAAAAAAAAAAAAACAGAGAGAGCTCAGACACCGACGCCCGCCCGACTGCGGCAGAGAGTCAGCGCTGAGCCTAACAAAGCAGGTGGGCTGGGCTAGCCCCGGAGGAACCCGAGGATCGTCAGGCACAAAAGCATGATCAGGCCCTCGAAAAACACTCCGCGCCGCATCAACCTCACAAACTGAAGGTGATCCTTCAACCTCCTCATCAAAAAGCTGGATGTTGAACTCTAGGTCTGGAAAAGCTCGGGAAGCCCGATGTTGGAAGGCAAGCCACCCTAGCTCCACTGGGTGCAGTGCTTCGCCTCTTGTCCGCTCACCCTCGCCCTTCGACCAACCAAAGCCTCCCGCCCGCAGCGGTCCATCCAAGCCTCCGCCAAGCTCCTCCATCAAGAGTTCCACGCAGTTACCTCGCTCCAAAGCCTTCTCGCGCCAGCTCCAAGGCCGCTTATCTGCCCACATGTCACCCCTCGACTAACAGAATCTTCTCTAAATTCGCCTGCAGCTCATCTTCAAACCTCAAGGTCCCTCCCGGGCCTTCTTACTCCTAGCCCCAAGACCCTCACGCGGCTGCAGCCTGTGTCAAACCTGTGCTTCACGAGTTCCTCAGTAAAGTCCCTTATCTAGGCTTGAAGACTAGCCCTCTCTGAGGTCAGGGAAGCAACCTTAGCCTTGTAAGACTTCGCCGCCCCGGTGTGAGCCCCCGCAGTCAATTCTCTCACAAGCCTTCGCATAAGTAGCCACCTACCAAAAAAAAAAAAACAAAAACAAAAAGCTACCCAATGTAATCCAAAACAATAAAGAAAAAAGATCGATGAAAGCATTTGACGTACGCAGGCTGCTCCTCGGCGTAAGAGCCGCAGCCTCCTCGACGGGCAAGGCATCCACCTTCATGAGGTTGGAGTCACGCAGGATGGAGGAAACAGCCCCAACAGCGAGCTCCGTATGAGAAAGCAGAGAGTCCTCATCCCCTGCAACCTCAAAGATCCACGACTCCTCGTCACCCCATCCAAGACGCAGAGGGGGCGCTATGGCTCGCGAGACGTGGGACTCCACCGAAAATGGGAAGAACCTCCATGGGGCTTAATTCTCCCGAAAGTCTCCCGTACTCGACTACGACTAAGGTGAGAAGAGGTTCCCACTCTTGGGGATCTTACCGAGCAGGGGACACCCTTTATGGCGAGCTCTGAGGTTTCCATTTCACGCCCCTCTTCTTCGCGCACCTCCCAAAGGACCGAAGCTCTCCCTCAGATAGGTTTCACGATATGGGTCTTCAAACAAGATAGAGGAAGACTTCCTGAGACATGAGAGACTCATGACTGGGAGAGGGAGAAGATCTCGTGAGCCGGGTGCCCAAGCCCCGAGCGACTCCGCTCAGGAATATCTGGACCCACCTAGATCTAATGTGCACGCGGCGCACTCGTCGCCGCTTCCACCTCCCCTCGTCTCGGATCGTGATCGGTCGACACCTAAAGGCCACGCGACTGTGCCAATGTCGGAATATCCAATGACCTTTGAAAACCAAGACAAACCAGAGCGAAGGAGAGCTCACGAGGTTCTCTGGCAGTCCGCACTACAGTGAACGCTATGTGTCCTCTCTCTGGCCAAAGGGATCGCATCCCAATGATGGCCACGACAAAGAAATAACGCTCCTTCCAAATACTTGTGCGAAGATGCAAGGTCCGGAATAATCAACTTGGTGCTTCGAGCGCTGGGGAGATATAAAGAAGCCTTCGGGGCCGGGCCTCCTTTACACCGAAGAAGTCTAAGAGCAAGGCACACCGGGAACACCCATGCTCCTTTGTCACTGCAAACTACTCAACAAATTTCACCACCCCGTGTCAGAGCCGAGAGGGGCGCATATCGAGCCGTCGCAGCACCCTTTATGTGCGATGCAATGGGCGAAGGTCGTCTCGAATGCCGCCAAAAGCACACCATCTGGGCACTCTGGACGATATAGGTGGTCAACACGCTGTGGCACCAAACCTCGATCCTAAACTGGGCCCATACGGTCGCAAAGATCTAACCTTATAGCACCGACCTCACCGGGTCCACGTCCGCAACATTCTGTATGGCAGCCCTCAAATATTCAAAGCCGCTAGGATACAGAATTTCATTAATTTTGCCCTTGTCCTTATCTAAGGGGAAAGGAGGGTCCCCTGTGGCTTCTCGGCGGAACCACCATAGCCAAACCGGTTTGACCCACACCGCTTCGAACTAATAATTCCAAGGTGGGATTACCCTTATGCGCAAAACAGAGGAGCGACTCAGACTCATGAGGTACGCAAGGCTGGGTAAGAAAAGGGAATCAAGAAGTCCACGTAACCCTAATCAAGCACGCCGAGCCTCAGAAGACTTCAAACCAAAAGATGAAGAAGAAAGACGCACAAGGCCGTAAATGACGAGGGACACCCAAATTTCAAGCAAGATATCAGGGACCACAGTGCGCCCCTGAAAGCAATAGTCGGACAAAATTCAAGAAAAAAAGGAAGCCCAAACTTGCAAAGGCAAAAAAGCTTCAAGAGCAGGGGAACAAAGTACAAACAGCCAGGGGACGTTTTTAATGAAGCTAAGAGCCACAATCGAAATAAACATGAAAATCGAGAAGCCATCATTATCATAAGACGTTGGACGGCTGACAAAGCCCTGATCAAACCCTTCCTGAGTAGCCACGTGGGTATCACACTTGATTCGAGAAGACACAAATTTCGCTACACCTCGCTTTTAGTCAAAGGTCGGGGGGGCACCACGCTTGAAATACCAAAGGCCGCACGCCTGCCACTAAGCCCAAACGTCAGATTAAAAAGCTGCCCAATACTAGCGACGCACTTTACGTATCCCCCAAATGCGTGCCCAAACGAGGTCCCAACTCGCCTTTAAAAGACTCCAGAGCTCCAAGCGAATCAGATAGAGTGAAAACACCCACCTCCACCAATAAGGAAAGTAGGATATTTCCTAATTATTGCCCATCAATCATCCCTTATTAATCGGTTTATGATAAGGAAAGAAAATCTCTCACCCAATGGGGGGAATATCGTATCATCCTCCAACAAGGAAAGATACTATTTTGTGCCATCATCAAACTAGGAAAATTATCATGATCATCCATTATAAATACCAGGGCACTCCATCAGTGAAAAGTACGCAGATATATGCACAAAACTTCATTCCCTAAGTAGTTGATATTCTCTTCCATCGGAAAGAACTGACTTAGGCATCGAAGAGGCAACGGGCGAACCCCCGCCGATCCTTTTGTTTCTTATATTCGCAGTGTGAGCCGCACATCCGTAGTCGCCAGATCGGCCCAACAATACCAAAGACGCTCCACGCTTCATTGAAAAACATCATCAATTTTGACAAATAAGCAATAAATTGAAAATTATATTACAATGAAATCATGTATTCAAAATATAATTTTATAATTTTACATTAAAATTATGTCTTCAAAATACGACTTTATAATTTTACATTAAAATCATGTCTTTAAAATAAGACTTTATAATTTTACACTAAAATCGTGTTTTAAAAACACGATTTCACAAATTTACACTAAAATTGTGACTTTAAAACATGATTTCATAATTTTAAAAATTTATTACAATTTTAAAAATTTACGATGAAATCGTGTCTTCAAAACACGATATCATATTTTTACAATAAAATCATATATTCAAAACACAATTTTATAATTTTACAATTTATATTAAAATCGTGTATTTAAAATATGATTTCATATTTTAACACTAAAATTGTGTTTTCAAAACACGATTTCATATTTTCACCCTGAAATCATATTTTGAAGACACGATATCTATATAACGCTTAGTAACCTAGTAGGTAATAAGTGTCATAGATTTAAAAGAATTTATATTTATTTTATATTTAAAAAATTCGCTTATTATTTAAAAAAATTGAAGTTCACGTTGAGCCCTGGGTCCCAATGCTATCATCAAAGTTAGTTACTACATTAATCAAATTATACATACCTACTAAAAATCTACTTTTCTTTTTTTTTATCTAACCATACTCAGTAGTACTTCAAGCCTCAAATGGCATTGATTGTAAATCACGAAACACACTTTTCCCTTAAAAAATTATTTTATGTATTTTTTTTATTCGCATAATATTTTTAGTATGGAAAATAATCGTATTATATTTAATAAATTTATTGGAGAAGCTTTAGGTGGACAGATTTATTACTCCGTGCAAGATAATATGGAGCAAATATACGCCATGCTGTCAGCAGTGACTAAGTAATCTAACCAAGGTCCAATTTCGACAAAGGTCGCCTTCCTTCATAAATTGGAAGCAAAACTAACCATACAAATTACAATTAGATAAACCCCTCCATATGATGATAAGCAAGAGTCAAAACAATCACAAGAGATAGTGAAAGAGACAGCATGAACGAAGAACCATGAGAACAACGTATCAAAATTTACAACATGATTTGTTGATTAATTTATTAGTTAAGCATTAAATTATAATCATATATTATAATTTTAATTATATAATTATATATATATATATATTAATTATGAGTTATTTATAAAATAATTTAATATTAATTAGCTATGAGTTCATGTTTTTTTTGTTTTCTTTATTTTGATAAGTCTATTAGATCAAAATCTTATTTGTTTTCTTGTGCTTTATATATATATATATATATATATATATATATATATATATATATATATATGGGTAAATAAAACTTTATAATTTTATAAGAATTTGATAGAACACATTTTAAAAAGAAAGAAAAAATCATCTTAAATTATAATATTTCTTTGATCTTATCTCTAATAGATTTGGAAAATTAAAGGTAATCAACAATTTCGGCCCCATATAAAGTATGTTTTTTATATACTATAAATTGATATCCTTATTTAATGAAGTTATTATTTTTATAATGTGTATTTATTAAATCTTATTATTAATCAATTATTTTTGGTTTCATTAAATATTTTTGATTTTATAAAATAATTTAATAATTTTTATAAAGTCGTTTAATTTTGCGTTAGCTATCAAATTAGTTTTTCTGTATTTTTGCCATATTCGTATTTGTTCCTCTATCAAAGCTTCCTAAATTTATTTTTTTGTATTCATTCCGTTTTCAACCATTCTAGATTTTCTTTTATTAATTCTTCTTGGTTAAAGAGAGCAGCGTCCAAATTCGTAATCGACTACTAAATTTTCTATTAGTTATGTAGCCTTTCACGCCTCGTAACTATCATCAAAAGTTATTTTTTTCTTTATCTTTGCTTAATATACATCAAATATCGCAAACATGATGTCAGCCAACAAAAGAAAATATTTTTTTTAATTTTTTATTTGATTGACAATGAATGCCACTTTATCTCTTATCATATTAATTAATTTTTTATTATTATTTTGTTTGATTAATAAGGGCTTCTTCAGATTTCTTATAAAAATCATTTTTTATAATTTATTTATTTATTTAATTCACATGAGAAGCTTTGTTTTATGTCCTATCAAGTCATTTAAAAAAAAAAATATCTTGCTTCATTAATTGATGGGATGCTCGTACAAAAAATATGAAATTAGAAACAAAATCGTATCCCATTTAGCATGAAATTTGGTTTTTGGCATAATTGAATTTTTTACCCAACTTTATAATAATTTTATTACTCATTTTCACATATTGCTTTTATAATTTATATTTATGCCATTTATGATTATTTATAGCATCATATTAGGAATAAAATTATTATTATTATAACATTTGGGTAAAAATTAAGAAATATTAAATACTTAAGAGCTTGCCTCTCGTGAGTCTGAACATATCGGATATTTTTTTTATAATTGATGCTGCAACTATAATTTCTCTTGTCTTGCATTAATTTTGTTAAGATCCATATAGATACGAAGTTGTCCTATCGATGACTTGATTATTTTGTAGAATGCTTAATTAGTAAAAAGGTTTCACTTCAAGTGTCATGAAATCGTGTACTCTTATCATCTCTACTGATGAGAAATTTATGCATTTGGCCATGACGACAAAAGTGAATTGTTTTTATCTATGTATGAGTATTTTTGTATTTTATAGACTCTAACATTTTGGCGACCACTTTTGTGGGTCATTCGTAAGTCAAGGACGGAGCAATTTGTACACCCATTTACATGCATTTTATCGTTGTTATTTGTTTATTCTTCAACTCGAAGCCATTTCTCGCTTTTCTACTAATATGAAACTTAATGACTAATTACAAGCAATGTGTTAATCCTCTCATAATGAATTTGACAATTATGAAACTAAACTTCTTGACTTTGAGTTGAAGTCTCTCCAAAACCCATTGCCGAGTTCTACAAAGGAGAAAAGTTCAATGAGGATTAGAGTATTCTAACAATTGTTGTTTGATGATCATGGAAACCATATGGAGGGACTCAATTTATAAATGCATTCTAAGATTGGAGAATGCAAAGGAGTTCTTGGATTCTGTTGGTAAGAAATACACAAAGCTCTCAAAGAATGAGAAAATTGAGTTATCTAATAATCATTGGGTAAATGCTCTGTTTTGAATCTAATGTCATGTGTCATCTCGTTACTGAGGTCGGGATAATGGGTGCTACCATTCACGCTTGTAATTCTATGCAGACGGTGATAAGAAGAAGAAGTCCAACTACTTTAGAGCAGTACATGTACATGAGAGAAAGTACAAGAGTATAAGTTGATTTTCTAGGTGTTGTTAGATTGCAACTTAGTACAAGAATTTTTTTGGAATTGCAAGATATGCTTCATACTCTATTAGATAAATTTGATATTAGTACATATTTTGGATAGACTTGAATATAGTTTTCTTTTTGGAACCAGAAAAGTTAAATTGTATCGAGATTCACTATCGATTGGCATTGAGTATTTCAGGGAATCTTTGCGCATTATAGTTGTTTGTTTTTCCTTTTGTTTAAGTAATTTTATTGTTAATATTGTTAATAGCACGAAACGCTTGAAATCGAATGAAAAGTTTTCACTCTTTTGGCACAAGTATTCGGGTCATTCTCGCACTCAAGAATGTAGAGATAATTATGATGAGATTCTTCCTGATCTTGATTTATCATATTTTGATACTTGAGTGCATTGCATCAAGGGTAAATTGACCGCCAAGATTAGGAATGCTAAGGTTGACAGGTGCACCGAGTTGCTTGGGGTTATTCATTCAGATTATTCCCGCTATGGTTTCTTGTCGAGCCCATCTGAGAAGCTCAAACTCTCTCGAGGCTTTCAAAGCCAAAGGAGCCCTCCAATGCGAGCAGATCAAAGGGTTCATTCACAGAGGTAGTATTATGGTAGATATGATGAGATGAGACGCAATCCTGGACCATATGTGAAGTACCTTCAAGAATGTGGCATTGATGCTCAGTATACAATGTTTGGTACTCCTCAATAAAATAGGATTGCGGAGAGAAGAACCACCACTCTTGGATATGGCAATGTGAAGTTGTTAATTCATCACTACTGAAGTTCTTATGGGTGAAGCTGAAAATCGTAGCCTTATATTTTTGAATCAAGTGCCTAGTAAGTTTTTTCCTAAGACTCCATATGAGCTATGGTCATAGAAGAAGCTTAGTCTTCGCCACTTACATGTTTGGGGCTGCAAGGTGGAAGTGAGACCGTACAACCCGCAATCCAAGAAACTTGATCCAAAAACCATCAGTGAGTACTTCATTAGTTATTGTGTGGGATCAAGAGGTTCCATGTTTCACTGCCTGGTCGCACACCACCACATGTTATTGAGTTAGATCGAGCTATCTATTTTGAGGATGATACTGATATAAGCCAAGGGCGAAGAGAAATTGTGTTCAAAGAACACTAGTTTTTATTTATTCCTATTGCTTCCACTATGATCCGTAGCCCTCGTTGTTGACCAAGATCCGCAGCCATTATCACATAAGCCAATCGGGGATGTAGATCTAGTAACCTTAGATGTAGACCTAGTAGCCATAAATGTAGTCATGGATATATCCTGAGGAGGTCAGCAGGGCTAAGAAAGGCCAATTTCATATGACTACATTGCTTAATTCAGGAGGTGAGTATGACGTGGGTCGATGTATCGATCCAACTACTTTACAAAGAAGTCATTAGTCCTTAATCCAACTTCTGGATCGATGCAATGAAAAATAAGATGACTTCCATGTCACATAATAAAATGTGGAGTTTGGTAGATTTTCCAGATGGCTGCAGACCTATTGAGTGCAAATGGGTGTTCAAGACTAAGTGCGATGCCAAGGGACATGTAGAGAGATATAAAACAAAATTAATGGTTAAGGGTTATAGTCAACGAGAAGGTAATCGATTTTATGAAACCTTCTCTCTCGCATGTCTACTAAAGACTCTCTACGATTATTATGGCTATAGTGGCCCATTTTGATTTGGAATTACATCAGATGGATGTGAGTGACAACTTTCTCAATGGAGGATTAGTTGAAGATGTTTACATCTCTCAACCTACCGCCAGGAGGTTGGTAAGGAAAACATGGTTTGTAAGTTCCATAAATTCATTTATGGTTTAACGCAAACTTTTAGGCTGTGGAATCTCAACTTGATGAAGTTGCCACTATCGATGGTTTTAAGGAGAGCATCATCGATCAATGCATATTGTAACATCCTGAAATATAAATATGCGCTGACATGTTAGAGTGTAATAAAAGCTAAATTGAATTTTGAAAAAATAAAACGAGAGACTTGGAATTAATTAAAATCAAGGGTAAAGTGGTAATTCACCACTTGAGGACCCAAATGTCATAATATAAGAAGAGCATATATCCAAGAGGAATTAAGAGAAATTAATGTGTAAATAGAAATAGAAGAAGAAGAAGGATTTAGAATGCAAATAAGAGAAACTTAAAAGCAAGAATAATAATAATCTATTGTTTAATGATTCGTGGAAGTTTAAAATTATCTAGATCTCTGATGAAGAAATGGACGCGCCGTTGAATCGGGGCCTCGCTGAATTAGTGACCCGTGAAGTTTCACAATTCCGAGACCGTCGGAATATTTTACGATTTTCGTGATAAGCTGCCAATGACTTTCGTGGACTAGATTTTTACCAAAATCTAGAAAGCTCGAAATGGTTTTCGAGCTAAGTTCGCCAAAATAAAGTGAATCGAAAAGAACAATGTACCAGGCAAAAAGGGATCCGAATGAGGCTAATGAACTATGTATCCAAATACACACAATAATAATAATAATAATAATAATAAATAAATAATAAAAGTCAATTGACTGATGGTACGAGCGTGAAAACTGAGGGGAGATTTTTATTTTTATTTTTTCGCTTCGATATATGGAGTTTCGACAAGGGAATTTGTTTGAGCCAAAATGAAAGTTCATCTACTCGACGCAGGGCTACGTGAGTACCAAAACAAGGATTTCACGAGAATTAAGTAAAGAAGTTCTAAAACTGCTTTTGTGATTTTTATCGTATCTACACGTGCTCGACGGCCGTAATTGGTCGGACCAAGAGATTGTGTGCTGACCACGACGCGAGCTACGCTGCAGTACCCAAAATCTTGAGTTTCGTCAAACTCCACGAGGTAAGGAATTTTCCCTACTTGGAATAAAAACCATGTAATGACATAGGTTGTTTTTGGGGCCGGCATAGGTCGTATGATTTAGTCCCAAGATTTTGCACCGAATATTGAATTTTTGACCGGATTTTTGCACTTCCGATCGTATCAAGGATATAAATTAGATAAAGAATAAGAATATATATGAATATATGAGATGATATGAATAGATGAATGTCTGCATGAGCTGTACGCAATATTAGATTGATTCGGTAATTAATCCTAGAAATTATGATAGTTGACCAATCTTGTATATAGATATAGAAACAATTTGTTTTTCCTTCTTAGACCCACTTAGGATGTAATTGTATCTATATTGCCTCCTCGCTTTTAGAGAAGAATACATCTCTTCAAATCTTCTCGCGTAAAACTCTATTGTTCAAGGCTAAGACGGTTATGCTCGATCCCAAAGAAGTCTGCAAGAAACCATCGTGATATCGTATTTTTCCCTCGAACCCATCACCGTAGTGTCGCTATGAGTCGGAGTGGTGGGACTTCCTGCCAAAGAAGCCCCATAAAAGATTGTCGAAAGCTATGATGACATCGTCGAAGAAAATCAACCGCCTACTCGCAAATGCTTCGCCTATCCGTGTATTATTGGTAAAGTATCCAGATTTTCTGCAACTTCTAAGAATAGAACTTGGATTATTGATATAGTAGCATCCGATCACATGACGTGACTCGCGAAGTTAAAATCTGTTCTCCCTTCTCAATCGCTTATTTCCACCCAATGGCAAGACCTCCCACATCGGGAAGGATCTCGTTATCTTGTCTAATACTCACATTAGATAACGTCCTTGTTGTTCCATCTCTTAAATACAACCTTTGTCTCTGTTAAATAAATTACTTCAACTCGCTTGTATCAGAACTTTTGGCCCTCATTTCAGGTCTTTCTGCCACATTCTAACTCTAAGATTCTGTTATGGTGTTACCTGGCAAACTTTACTACTTAGAGTTGCCGAGAATGAGATCGAAAAATCACGCAAATCAAACTAGCGCAAAGACAAGGTCTTCGAACAACTATATGTTATAACCGTAGATTGACATCTTCTTTCGGGCACCAAGAAATTGCAACCACAACTTTTTCGTGATCAATGATAGGGAATTTCATCAGGACATTTGTGAACCGGCTAAGAGCCACCGTGATTTTATTCACCAAGTCCTAATAAAAAGTTCGTAACCTGGGTTATTCACTCTCGATGTTTCGGGTCCCGCAAAGGTTCCTCTGATATCCGGAGCTCAAGCATTTGTGACATTTACGAACGACTAATGACTTGTGTGTCCCTACTTATTAAAAAGTGATGTGTGTCTAGCACTCAGAATTTTCACAAATGACTCACAAACCGCGATAAAGCTGCATTCGTGTTTGGTAATCCTAATGGTATTGAGTTTATAGATGCCTCTCACCTGAATCTTTAGAGAAACCATGGAATTCATTATCAAACCCATGCACCTATGCTCCACAACAAAACGGATGGCAGAGAGAAAGAATGTATTAACTTGGAGGTAGTGCGTGTTTTCCTTCTGATAACATGCTCGATTTTATCGGGTGAAGCCGAAAATCGCTTGCCTACCTCATCAACCGAACACCTCTCAAGCACAGATTTCAAACCCCAACGTAAATTGCAATCCTACTTTCACCTCCCATCTTCCCAATCTTGAACCCCGAGTTTTTGGATGTATCGTATATGTTCACATCCCTAAAATCTTGAGAAATAAACTCGATCCATGTGCAAAATGATGTGTTTTTTTTGGCTACTCTGAATTTCAAAAAGGATATAGGTGCTATGATCCACAAACCTGAAAGCTACATGTGACTCTGTGATGCCCTTTCCGAGAATTAGAGCCTTATCAGTCTGGAGTTCCCTAAAATTCCCTCTCTCGTGGGGAGAGCTCAAGTGAAGAGAATGGTGGAGGTGATGAGTTTATTGAGTTGGAGAATATTCAACAAGAGAGTGGTGGAGATGATGAGCTTATTAGCTGAGTGCAATGAACATTTTAAGCATGTTATGCAACAAGGCCGTGATCACACCATGAAACCGGGAGCGAATCACCACCCCATACCCCGTAGTCGCCCCATCTACACCATTAATTGAAGAATCAAACTCAATGCTCCTCCTCAAGTAAGTATGAATCTCGTGGTTTGGAGAGTCTAACATATGTTCCTAGCGTAAAATACAAATCCTGGGATATCCACAAAGATCGAATAGAGTTCCAAAAACAAGATGAACTCGATCCCGGCTACATTCAAATACCCAATTAACAACCATGTGCCATCTCAGAAGCTGACCAATCGTATGCATTTACCGTTAATCAATTGTCCGCGTCTATTCCTCAAAAGAATGTGCGTGATGCATCACAATCCAAATGGAGAAGATGAACTAAGAGATGAGGTCGGCAAAAGAATTCACCGAACTTGTTCTACCGCCAAAGGAACGAAGCCAATTGATGCGTATGGGTGTTCACTAGTGAAACTCAAACGATGGAAGTATTGGATACATATAAATCGACTAGTCATGGCGATACGCGGCAAAGGTACGGGATGTACTATCGTGATACTTTTGCACCAGTGGCTAAGCAGATCAACAATTCACATTCTTATATCTATAGCAAAGAATCGAGACCGCCTCTTTAACAATTTGATGTTAAAAATTCTTTCTCAATGGAGATTTGGAAGAAGAGGTCTATATGGAGCTACCACCGGTTAAAAATGGTTCTTCATGTAAAGGTGAAGTCCAGAATTAAAAAGTCATTGTAATGGGGCTGAAACAATCACCAAAGCATGGTTCTGACTACACTATGAGTTCCTATTATAAGCAAGTAATCCCGATCACACTTTGTTTATAAAACACAAAGAAGGAAAAGTAATGTAATTTAATTGTGTATGTTGATGATATGGTCTTGACAGGAGATGACCCTTGCGAAATGAAAGCTTTACAGGAGTATTTAGCCACAAAATTTGAAATGAAGGATCTCGGGCAACTTAAATATTTTTTGGGAATTGAGGTAGCAAGATGGAAACATGGAGTCTTGCTTTCACAACGAAAATATGTGTTAGATCTTCTAACCAAAACCAGAATGCTTGATTGCAAACCAGTAGAGACGCCCATGGAAATGAATCATAAGCTCCTGACCCGCACCAAGCCCCAACCGCATATGGTCAGTATCGCCGATTATTTGAAGATTAATTTACTTATCACACAATAAGGCAGATATATCACATGAGCGCTGTGAGCCGCCCATGCATGCACCGAGTGAAGAACACAGAAGCAAATATCTGATCTTAAGATACTTAAAGAGTGCTCCAAGAAAAGGGGTTGTTGTTCTAAAAAATGGTATCTCTAAACATTGAAGCGACAATACGTGATTCGATCGCAGGTGGATCAAACAACCAAGCGTCCAATATCCGTTACTTTACTGCGGAAGGTAATCTTGTCACTTGGAAAAGCAAGAAGCGTAAGGTAGTAAAGAAGACTGGCGTCGTCGAATTTCAGGTTCGCTCATGGTGTAAGGAGTCACAGGATAAGGAATACAATCGAGGGGACTTGGGGGATTGAATATGCTACACCTATAAATCTCTATTGTGTGATATTATGTGTTTATCTAAATTGCACAAAACTCGTTTCAACATGATCGTGACTAAACATGTTGAAGTTGATCGCCATTTCATCAAGGAGAACCTCGATGAAAAGATTATACACCCCATTTATTCAATCCGAGAGCTCATGGCTGATATGCTCACAAAGGGGCCAGGAAGGTGTTTCATGGTATAATTATTGTTACATGATGCATATCTATAACCAACTCAGGGGAGGTTCAGACAGCCGTACGCAATATTAATGATCGGGTAATTAACTTAGAAATTATGATAGTTGGACCAATCTTACATATAGATATAGAAAATTTTGTGTAATTAATCCTAGAATTATGATAGTCGACCAATCTTGTATATAGATATAGAAACAATTTGTTTTTCCCTTCTTAGGGACCTAATTTAGATGTAATTGTATCTACATATTGCCTCTGCTTTGTATGAAGAACACATCTTTGAAATCTTTTAAACTCTAATGTTTAATAAATGAATGATACGAATATAAGAATATATGATAGAAATACATGAGATTAAGAAGTATACGATTAATAACACATGCTAGAAATGTAAAATGAAAATAGGAAAATAAGCATATGGTGCACCCTGAACAAGAATTAAGTTAAAAGATATATGAAAAATGCAAAGATACGATAGTCTGATAGAGTATATGAAAATATATGTAACACCCCAAAATATACCCTAGCAGTTTCCGACATGTTTAGGGTGTTTTGTAAGTGTAATTTGAATGTTTCTTGAGTTAAATGCGAAACATGGAAACGAGGGAGCCGGAAATTTACAAGATTTAAGGATAAAATTGTAATTTGTCTAAAAAGGGGCTTAAAAGTCATAATTTGAAAAGACTATGGGCCAAAGAAGAAACAATAGGAATTGCTGTGCACTGAAGATTAGAGGCCAAAATACAATAAAAGGAAATTGAAATACAAATGGCCAAGAGTTGGAGGGACCAAAAAAGCAAATAAAGAAACTTAACCCAAAATTGGGTTTTTGATAGCCAAACAAGGCCTAAGGGATATTTTGATTTAAAGACCAAAATTTGGTCTCATGTCTTAGGAGGAACAAACCGTATGGGAGGAAGAGAGAATGGGAGAGTTAAGAAGAAGAGTGAAGATAGAGGTTAAGTTCAAGCAAGGCCAACAAGGTATGGAAACCGAACTTTTGGTATGAATCGGGAGGTTGGATCTAGCGGAATTTTTAAGGCTTTGTATGGTTAGTAGCTTGTCTCCAAATCTAGGGTTTTGATAGAATTCGTATCCTCTAACCTTAGATTTCTCAAGATTAAGGTTGAAACCCAGAACAAGATGAGCATGGAATTTCTTCGGCGCCGGACTATTGGTAAATGACAGATCAGAAGCTGTGGTTTAGATCAAACCCCAACAAATCCTTGAGTTTGATTTGTGTATGGGTTGTGACCTATATTAGAGTTGTTTTGGGGGAAATTCATGGAAGATTTTTGATGAAAGATATGTAATGAAATATGATTGAGAGTAAAATAGTAGGATTTCAAGATGAATCGAGTGGTCTTGACGCAGTTCATGAAGTATTGAGTTGATTTCGTATCAACACATGGAAAAAGGAGAAAATACACACTCGGGCATTTTTCTGACATGTACCGGTGAGTTATCTGAACATGTACCGGTACATGTTAGTTCTGGTCATTAACATGCACTGCATATGTTATGGCAATGCATACAGATGTTTCCGCTTGTTTCACCAGCTTTATTTTAGCCATAACTTGCTCATTTCTTATCCAATTTGAGGATTCAAGTAGGCTAATTAAAATATACTAAGGAGAACCAAACATATAGGAAATGAATACCTCAATCTGACCTCTATGACAAAAATTCACTCAAAGTGGGGCTATGTGTACACTCGCATCGGCTGATCGATAGAGCAAATGAGCTGTTTCGACGTATCTTGAGTTCCTGCGTCTGATTTGGGTGATTCCAGTTGAGGAGAACCCTTAGAACCTTAATGGAAGAAGTACAAAGAACCAGTATCAAATATGAGACAAGGCACTGGAAAATGAATATTGCAAACTGTTCCTAAAATTCCAGAAATCCAACTAGTTGGCAAGGAAATGCCAACTCGAGTTTGGATGATCCGATTGGAATGATTCCAATTTATAAGTGTTGATTCATCTATATCGTCAATACATGAATGATGTGTGTGGATGGGCATCATACCGCATAAAGATTCAAAATGCCATATGGAATAGGTATGAAACCTTAATATGATATGAAACTCAAATGAACTAAACATGAATATGAACATGAAAGCACGTCATGAATACGTAAAGTAATAAAGATAGGAGTTCTGAAAGACATATGATCATATGACTACCTAGGACCGGTAAAAAATGAATGAGTCGACGCCCCGTTGGTGCTTGCACTCGCTGGTGTTGGCACTCCCGTTGGTGCTTCAAAGATCTGCAGGTGCTTCAAGACTATTGTGGCTTTGGCACTTCTCGTTGGTGTGCTTCTAAGACTCCGCTGGTGCTATGGCACTCCTGTTACGTGGGTAGCCACGTTTTGATTGGTGCTCCAAGACTTCGCCGGTGCTACGCCACACTCCCGTCAGATGAGCAGCACGTCCCGGACGGCCCCAAGACTCGCCGGTGCTACGACACCCTATC
This sequence comes from Tetrastigma voinierianum, assembly GCA_016808115.1. NCBI lineage: Eukaryota > Viridiplantae > Streptophyta > Magnoliopsida > Vitales > Vitaceae > Tetrastigma > Tetrastigma voinierianum. The sequence continues at coordinate 230,882 of JAEQBH010002500.1, read as the reverse complement.
AAGGCGGCAGCATCGCCCTGCATTTGGCAAGGCACTACACCTTAGTAATCGTATTGTACCTTCGCAGATTTATTGTATCGCATTCCACTGGCTTCTTATGATCGGGTCTAGGTAATGGATTGCATATTAAGATAAGACACTCTAATAAAGAATAAAGAGTAAAGATCTGAATGTATCTTCAGATCCGATTAAGTTCCTCAGAGTACCCCATTGCACTCCAGACTGCTTAAGTTCTCGTCACTTACTGCAATTTCGGTTTCTCGATTAAATTCTATCGCACGGCTGTGTACTCAGATTCGATTAAGTCAGGAATTCCTACTGAGTCCTAATGATAATAAGTCTCAAGAGTAATTATAAGTTCTCGAATAAGAAGAAACTCAGAATTCTACTTTAGAGGTCCGAATAAGTATGTCATACCTACCAGGACCCCTTATTTGCAAAATAAGTATAAGTCCAAGAGTATCTATACCGTGACGTAAGAAAATAAGTATATAAGCTCCTGTGAGCCCACGGTACTCTCAGATCGGCAAATAAGCACAAGTTCAGAAATAAGTATAAGTCTAAATGTGACCACAATGTAAGACCCAGAAAATTCAATTTTTCGAAAAGGGTAAAACTGCATTTCGATTGAAACCGGAAATCTCTCTAGATCTCTACGATCAAACGGATTGCGCCTGCAAATTCGCCTCGCTGAAATCTAGTGAACCGTAAAAGTTTCTTGAATTATGAGACAACCGTAATATTTTACTAATTTCTCGTGATAAATCGTCAAGAATCCTTGGGGGGCTTAGATTTTACGAAAATCTGAAGTCGGAAGTGGCTTGATTTCTAGTTCATTTGTTAACAAAGGAATCGAAAAGAAATAAAATTTTTCTGGGAGAAATGCACTCAATGGGACAATAGAAATCGTTATCCAATGGATAATACACACATAATATAATATAATAATAATAATATTATTATAAAAATCAATCAAAAAAAATTGGTATAAAAATCAATTTGTGGGAGTAGACGAAGGGGGAGAGAGAGAGAAGGCGCAGGAGGAGAAATTTTTATTTATTTTTATTATTTCTTCTATTTGTTTCTTTTTTAGATCTACGAAAATCGGACCGTAGGTTTTCGTCGAGGCTGAAGGCAAAATTGATCTACGCAATGAGAGCTACGCGTGGACACCAAAAAGTTGGAGTTTCGACAAACTCTGTGAGGTAGGGGTTTTATCCTACTTGTTTTAATTTTTTGATTTAAGTGTTTTGTAATGTCGTGTTGGTTTGAGGTCGGGAGGGGTCACTGATCGTTCCAAATTCGGAACCGAAGTGTTAGAATTTTTGAGAATTGAACTCATTCGACAAATTCCATGACCGTAGGGGCTGTCAGGTGTTTGTATCAATGTATATAATAAATTGTGTTTCGTGTATATAGGCCATTGGAGATAAAATGGTACTGTCAATTATATTCAATACACCATGCCAGATAGCTACTCCGAATAAAAATTGTGATTTACCCAATTATATGAATATAATCAGAGTATAGGCTATTTGAGGAATTAGAATTGCTCAGGTTGAGCTAATTTGGGTGTTGGTTGATCCACATGTTGAATTACATGTGGTGAGAATTGCAAAATTGAGAACGTTGCATAAATTAATATATTGGGTATATGGCATTATATAAATGGTTTAGGAAATGGCATACGTATTTATGCACTGCAATCCAGAGATTGTGTTAGTGCATGACATGAATTTTCCAAAAAAACGAAATGGCTATGGTAAAGGAATTTCATGTGATGATTTTCGGAATCGGGTCGAGATGGGCCACGTATCATTTTACGAGGACCATGATCAGCCAAAGTTACTCAACCAATTCGCCGAGGGTAATCGATATTTTTACCGACATCGCCGTGGTAGTGTATTTTCAAGAACAACAAGATTTGTTTTGAAAATGATTATTTTTCATACATGCTTAGGCAAGGAGTGAGTCGGTGAGGACTCGTGACATGGTGATCATGTAGACATTCAAGTAGGATTACGATTTACTGAGTGTGTGTTTATTTTGAGCATATCAGACATGCACTTAGGGTGGAGAGTAACCCATTTAGGTGATTCACATCAAGCATAGCTCACCCTATCGAGGGAACATTTTTCCGGTACAGGGGTGTTCAAGAAGACTGCTCTTCTTAGAGAGTCAATACTTCCAAGAAAGTCGGTCATGGCTTTGATGGTTTTTTTTTGAATAATATAGCTTAGAATTATAGACTTTAATATGTATTTGTATTAAGAGAAATGTTAGAACTATGAACCATGTGTAATATATTCGTTGGGATATAGATTTTGTGAGTTGAACTATTAGGAATATAGTTTGCATATTTTAATAGGTTGACAAAGTAGGGCCCAAGTGGCCATTTTTACTTAGGTATGCTCTGTGATACGAGATGCATAGATTTTCTCCGCAGTCGATCTGTAGTCAATCTGACCTGTTTCAAGGCCACAAACTGCTACTTCCGTATACGAATCCGTGATCCACCTACTGCAAAGACCAATGTCCGTATCTCGTAGAAGTCCGATCCGACTCAGATGTGATATGATCCTGACCCGCCCGACTCATCGTACCTACGGCAATTTTCGCACAAGAATAAGATCCGTAAGACAAGTATATACCAGAAGACATGTATAAGATCCAAACACATGTATAAGCTCGGTAATACATGTATAAAATCCGAAATACATGTATATGTCTGTAATATCAGGATAAGACGCAAATACGTAATAAACTCGTGAGTACAAGTAGAAGATCCGTGTCAAAGATAGGCTCTATAGTACAAGTATAAGATAATTAAGTACTAAAATAAGTTCCAGTAGCACTACGTACCTCAGACTTCGATTAAACCCAAGAATACCTACAAGTACCTCGTATAAGGATGTTCAGAATACCGCGATACATCTTAACTTCGTGATATCTCCACTGCACCCGAACATATGTAAATTTCAGAGGATAAGTATGAGTTCAGAACTCCTATGGGAGATCCAACAGATATAAATACCAATACGTGCTTAAGTACCTTTATAAGCATGTTCAGAATCTACGAGATCCGATAAGTATCATCACGAAATTCAAGTAGATGTCCTTCGGGGAGATCCAATAATTATAGTCCGAGACAAGTACAAAGATAAGTCCCAATATATATCCTTTCGGGGAGATTTGAATAAGATACGCCCTGATACTAGAATCGAATAAGTATGTGTCCTAATGAGATCCAGATAAGAACAAGTCTGCTATAAGTAGAAGATCTGACTGCTATAAGTATATCCATTAAACTCGCTATGAGTATAAGATCCACATAAGAATAAATTTGCTATAAGTGTAAGACCCAAGTAAGTATAAATTTGTTATAAGTATAAGTAAAGTTCGGGCCCGCATAATGATGTGAACAAGCATAAGTTTGTTATAAGGATAAGAATGTATAAAAATTGTTGTATGATAACAAGTATATGTATTAGTCTCTGTTATATGAATTCTAAAGATTCCGAGTATCTCGTTACCTGCTTATGATTTGTGTTTCAGATAAGATATTTTCCCACTAAGCTGCAAAGCTCGCACCCGCTTTTAATCCGTAGGTACAGAGAAGACATCTCAAGATCCCTTTCGCACACACTGGCCAACACTTGTAAGGGTTCACTACATGTAGGTTCCGCACTCTGATTTGTAATTGTAAAAGTACAATTTGTATTGTAAATGGGGCTCAGATAATGGGTAAATTGATGGACAATCAATTCCTGGGTGGTAGTTCTTCAATAAATATGTATATGATATTTGACTTTTACAAGATGTGGGCCATATCCACAGTATAAGTTCTAGCTTTGAAAAAATAAATCAGTAAAGAGTCCCAGCTTCTGGCCTCGCGCTCTGAACCAGCCTGATCCGCTCAATCTGTCCGGTCGAATCTGGGTGTGATAATATGTTAACAAGATATAAGATGTTGCTGGTAGATGATGAGATATGATCCGAGATTATATGCAACAAAAGTTATATGCTAACATATGAGATGAATGATATGATAGGCATGATATGAATACAAGAGGAATAGATGGAATATGAATAACTAAAACATGAAACGAAATGCGATATAGAATAAACATATATGAAATGACATATAATGGTTGTAAAGAAAGAAATACGAGAATAAAGTGGGATAAGTAGTTACAAATATGAGAACTAATTCAGATTAAAGTAATCATAGTAATATCGCATATGATTACCGGATAACAATACTTATTCGGGAATATGAGATATGTATTGAACATAAAACACCTCGGGGCCCGAGGATCGCTGTGGATCTAAGGCTAACGACCGGGACCCCAAAACACCTCAGTCTACATCAACCTCACTGAAGGCATCCCTTCAACCTCTCTATCGAAAAGTCGATGTTGAACCTAGGGTCTGGAAAGCTCTGAAGCTCGACGTTGAAAGGCAAGCCACTTAAGCCCATTAGGCAGTCTCGGCCTTTAAGCCCGCCATCACTCGCCCTCCGACTAGCCAAAGCCTCCTGCCTCGCAAGGTCCATCCGTAGCCGACCGAGCTCCTCCGTCAAGCGTTCCACAGAGTTACCCGCCTAGAGGACGGAAGGAGCCACCCAAGGCCGCAGATCTCGCCCACAAATACCCTTGACTCGCCCACAACTCCTCTCTCCGTCAGCCGCAGCCATCTTCGCCGACCATTCCTCCCGGCCCCATTTTCTTTTACAATCATCGCCTCACACCAAAGCTGCCAGTCGACCTGTGCCCCACGAGTTCCTCGCCAAGTCCCTTTATCTCGGGATTGAAGACCAGCCTCTCAGGTCGTGGAAGCAACCTTAGCCTCAGAAGATTTTTTTTCCGCCCCGGCAGAGCTCCTGCAAGGCTGGCCCTCATTACTAAGCTCGTGATAAGTACCACCTACAAAAAAAAAAAAAACAAAAAACAAAACAAAACAAAAACAAAAGCCACAATGTAACTAAACAATAGCAAAGATCACTAAAAATTTGACGCATGCAGGCGATCTTGGCAAGGCAAGGTAAAGCGGGCAAGGCGGGCAAGGTGGCAATGGCAAGGTAAGGCAAGGTAAGGCAAGGTAAGGTAAGGGTGGTATGGGAGCTGAGCTCGACGGGCGTAGTATCCCACCTTCCCCGAGGCTGAGTCACAGACGGAGGAACAGCCCCAATAGCGAGCTCCGCATGAGAAAGCAGAGAGTCCTCATCCTCTTCAGCCTCAAAGCGATCATGATTCCCCGTCACCTCATCCAAAGATTGCAGAGGGCTGGCGCCCGCGACGGACTCGGTGTGACCCAACAAAGAACTCTGTTGGGACCTGGGCCACTAAAAGTCTCCTTCCAATCCCGAGGATGAAGGCAAGGAAGAGGCCCCACCTTTGGGATTCACTCGCAAAGGTGGGGGCACCGCGAGCTCGGAGGTTTTCGTTTCACGCTCCTCTTCTTCTTTGCCAACACCTCCAAGCAGGACCGAAGCTCTCCCCATATAGGCTTCACATAAGGGTCTAACGTAAGGTGAGGAAGACTCGAGATAGGAGGTTTCATGATCTGAGAGGGAGAAGATTCGTGAAAAGAAGCCCATGTGCCCCGCACCGCACTCTGGCCTAGATATATCCAACCTAATGAGCTCGGAATAGGCACGCGGGGCGCACTTCGCCAACTTCTGCTTCACCTCCTCGTCCTTAGGATTGAGATCGGGTCGAGCACCTGAAGGCCATGTGACCAAAGCAATGTCAGAAATATCCAATGACCTTTGAAAACCAAGACAAACCAGCCGGGCGATAGAGAGCTCACATAGATCTCTGGAACCGATGGCGTGAACTCCAAGTGTGTGTCCCTCTCACTAAAGGGATCAGACCCAATGATGGCCATTAACAAAGAAATAACGTTCCTTCCAAAAGATTGTATGAAGATGGAAGGTCGAAATAATCAACTCGCGCCGGAGTGCTGAGATATAAAGAGTTTCTCGCCGCCTCCTCTTTGGCACAAGAAGTCTAAGATCGTGGCAATAATCGAACACTAGGCCTTGTCCCCAAAACGACTAATAAATTTACCCAAAACACCCTGTGTTGGGAAATGAGAGGGGCAGACATTGAATATGCTACAAAGACCCTTTTATAAAAAGGATGCAATGAGCAGAGGTCGCTCAACGCCACCTCGCGCACACCATCTTCGCACTTCGAATCGACATAGGTGGTCAACACATCGTGGCACCAAACCTCGTGATCCCAAACGGTCTATATCTGGCCACAAAGTGATCTCACTATATAAAGTCAATCTCGGGGTCCACTGGGCGCAACATTCTGTATGGCAGCCCAACATTCGTAGCCGCTTAAGATACACTTCATTAATTTTCCCTTGTCCTTATCTACGAGGGTCCCTGTATGCCTCCCTGAACCAATTACAACCAAACCGCCGAATCCCCGCCGGGTCATTAACTAGATGTCTCTACAGATTACTCCTATATGCAAACGCAGGAGCGACTCAGACCTACGAGGTACTAAGGCTAAGTAAAAGGAAATCAAAGAAAATACGTAACCCCAATCAAGCACGCCTGTAGCCTTACAAGACTTTGAAACCAAAAGATAGAGAAGGGGTTAAAAGACGTACCAAGGCCGTAGAACAAGACGCAGGACACTAGCCCCAAGCAATATATCGTGGACCACTAAAAGTGCCGAGCAATACTTCTGACAAAATTCAAGAAAAAAGGAAGCCCAACCTGCAAAGGCAAAAAGCTTCAAGAGTGGGAACAAAGTACAAAACAATTAGGGATCGCTTTTAAGGAAGCTAAGAGCCACAACCGAAATAAACACGAAAATCGAGAAGCCATCATTATCATAAGACGTTGGACGATGACAAAGCCCCGATCAAACCTTCCCGAAAACACCGGGTATCACACTTGATTCGAGAGCGATACAATTCTCACTACATGGGTTTTAGTCAGTTATCGTGGGTAAATAACGGGCTATTTGAAATAATAAAGGCCAAGATGCCCAAGACGCAAGCCCCAACGCCGTAATTAAAAAGCGTGCCTAATACTAAAGTGATTGCACTTTAATGGTATCCCCAAATGCGTTCGAAACGAGGGCCCAACTCGCCCTTTAAAAGACTCCAGCCCAAGGAATCCGTATTAGAGGAAAACACCCAATCTCCACCAATAAGGAAAGTAGAATATTTCCTAATTATTGCCCACCAATCATCCCTTATTAATCGGTTTATGATAAGGAAATAAAATCTCTCACCCAATGGGAGGAATATCGTATCATCCTCTAACAAGGAAAGATACTATTTTGTGTCATCATCCAACTAGGAAAATTATCATGATCATCCATTATAAATACCAGGTCACCCCATCAAGCAGCGTAATGTGAGACACACGCACAAAAATCCTCATTCCTGCCAGCGATAATCTTTTCCACTCGAAAGAACCTGACTAGCACTCCGAGAGGCAACCCGCGTAACCCCCGCAAATCCTTTTGTTTCTTATATTCACAAGGGAGCCAGGCATTCAGAGTCAGCATCGTCCAACAATACCAAAGACGCTTCCATCCCAATTTCACTGGAAAAAAACATCACGGGCACACATACAATAAAAAGTGAAATTATACAGCAATGAAATCATGTATTCAAAATATAATTTTATAATTTTACATTAAAATTATGTCTTCAAAATACGACTTTATAATTTTACATTAAATCATGTCTTTAAAATAAGACTTTATAATTTTGCACTAAAATCGTGTTTTAAAACACGATTTCACAAATTTACACTAAAATTGTGACTTCAAAACATGATTTCATAATTTTAAAAATTTATTACAATTTTAAAAATTTACGATGAAATCGTGGTTCTCAAAAGACGAAGTCATATTTTTACAATAAAATTGTATATTCAAAACACAATTTTTATAATTTTACAATTTATATTAAAATCAGTGTATTTAAAATATGATTTCACATTTTTTAACACTGGGGTTGTGTTTTCAAAAAACACGATTTCATATTTTCACCCTAAAATCATATTTTTTGAAGACACGATATCTATATACGCTAGTAACCTAGTAGGTAATAAGTGTCATAGATTTAAAAGAATTTATTTTATTTTATATTTAAAAAATATTTTTCGCTATTTAAAAAAAAATTGAAGTTCTCGGCTTCTGAGCCTCGTCCCAGTTAATAACGTTGTTGGCCACATTAATCGCCATACATACCTACTAAAAAAATCTAATTTTTCTTTTTTTATTCTAACCATACTGAAAAGTACTTCAAGCCTCAAATGGCATTGATTGTAAATCAACATCTTACACACTTTTCCCTTAAAAAATTATTTTATGTATTTTTTTTATTCGCATAATATTTTTAGTATGGAAAATAATCGTATTATATTTAATAAATTTATTGGAGAAGCTTTAGGTGATTATTTTTATTTCAGGCAAGATAAATATGGAGCAACATACGTGTCGCGTGGACGAGGAATCTGGGACCTCTAAGGTCCGATTTCGACAAAGGTCGCTCTTCATAAATTGGAAGCAAAACTAAATCCATACAAATTACAATTAGACAAAACCCTCCATATGATGTGATAAGTAAGAGTTTTCGGTAACAAGAATCACAAGAGAGTAGTGAAAGAGACTCCGCATGAATGGAGTTAACCACATAACAACGATCAAAATTTCATAACATGATTTTGTTAGATTAATTTATTAGTTATGAATTAAATATAATCATATTATAATTTTAATTATATAATTATATATATTAATTATAAATTATTTATAAAATGATTTAATATTAATTAGTCATGAGTTCATATATATATATAAGAAAACAAACTCTATAATTTTATGGCACTTGGTAGGAACACACTTTTAAAAAAAAAAAAAGGAAAATCATCTTCAATTATAACTTTTTTTTATCTCTATTTGGAAAAACTAATGATAATCACACTCAACCCATATAAGGTATATGTTTTTATATACTAGGAAATTAATATCCTTATTTATTTAATGAAGTTATTATTTTATAATATATTTATTAATCTTTTTTATTAATCAATTATTTTGAATTCAATAAATACTTTTGATTTTATAAAATAATTTAAAATTTTTTATAATAGCCTTTTTTAATTTGCATTGGCTAATAAATTAGTTTTTCGTATTGTTATATTCGCATTTGTTCCTCCATCAAAGCTTCCCTAAATTTATTTTTTTGTATTCCATTCGCCTTCAACTCCAAGGTTGTCAAACTGACCGCCCTGGCGGCTGAACCGAAATGGAATCGCCCTGAACCGATCAAGTCGAACCGAAAACTGGGAGCGAAACCGGATAAAATCTACCAGCCGATCGAATCGGAACCCTACCGACCGCGTCGGTTACCCTGCTTCGCTTGTCCCTTGATCATGCGGCCATCGCTTCGAAAAAAAAACTGGGCTACGCTTTAACTTTTTATTTTATTGATTTTTTTAATATTATTAATCGAATAATCCGCTCCTATGCCATCGAGACTTTCTTCAATATTGTCGCGCCTCAAGATAATTCAAAATTTGTGTGTTATTTTATTTTGTTATATGTATTTATTTATTTTAAGTTAAATGAGTTATTTTTTTAAAAATTTTATGACAACGATTTAGGAGTGGATATATTCGGAGTTAGTGATATTCGCAGTGGATATTCAAGTAATTCGCCTTTAATGCTTCGAGATAGAGATGACGAAGTCTAATATAATGTAACTTGCTAACTGTCTAATTTTATTATTATATGAAGTATGATTTTGATTATATATTGGATTTATCTCTTTAATGTATTGATGTATTCCTTTAATTTTATTATTCAATGAAAAATTAAGTTTTATATATAAGAAAAAAATATTTTTATTTTATATATAGACCGGCCCATTCTATGAACTCGGCTCACCCTATTGAACTCGACCCTTTGACCTCTCTCTCCCTCCCCTGGTCAATACTCGGGACCGGTCCAAAACCTTGCTTTCAAATCCATTATAGATTTTCTTTTTATCAACTCTTGCTTCAGTTAAAGAGAAAGTTGATATGAGAAAAATTAAAGGCCCAAATCGTAATCGTGGACATGTTTTTTCAAATTTATTAGTTAAGTGTACTTTCACGCCATCAGAACTATTTTTTATCTTTGTTTAGTCACATCAACACGCTGAAACAGATGTCAACCAACAAAAAATAATATTTTTTTTAATTTTTTATTTGATTGACAATGAATGCCACTTTATCTCTTACTATATCAATTAATTTTTTTTATTATTTTATTTGATTGATATGGGCTTCTTCAGATTTCTTATAAAAATCATTTTTTATGATTTATTTATTTAATTAATTCACATGAGAAGCTTTGTTTTATGTCCTATCAAGTCATTTAAAAAAAAAATATCTTGCTTCATTAATTGATGGGATGCTCATACAAAGAATATGAAATTAGAAACAAAATCGTATCCCATTTAGCATGAAATTTGGTTTTTGGCATAATTGAATTTTTTACCCAACTTTATAATAATTTTATTACTATTTCTCACATATTGTTTTTATAATTTATATTTATATTATTTATGATTAGACAAAACCCTCCATATGATGATAAGCAAGAGCTTGCAACAAGAATCACAAGAGATAGTGAAAGAGACGGCATGACGAAGAACCAAATAACAACGACTGTACCTACACAGGATTTTGTTAGATTAATTTATTAGTTATGAATTAAATATAATCATATTATAATTTTAATTATATAATTATATATATTAATTATAAATTATTTTTATAAAATGATTTAATATTAATTAGCTATGAGTTATATATATATATATATATTCATATATATATATATATATATATATATATATATATATATATATATATATATATATATAAAAGAAAAATAAAACTCTATAATTTTTTATAAGAATTTAGAAATACACTTTAAAAAAAAAAAAAAAGGAAAAAATCATCTTCACTATAACTTTTTTTTTATCTCATTTGAAAAACTAATGATAATCATTAATTCCGAACCCATATAAGGTATGTTTTTTATATACTATAAATTAATATCCTTATTTATTTAATGAAGTAATTATTTTATAATATATTTATTGAATCTTTTTATTATTAATCAATTATTTTTGAATTCAATAAATACTTTTGATTTTATAAAATAATTTAAAATTTTTTATAATAGCCTTTTTAATTTGCATTCGAATGAAAAGTTTTCTACTCTTTGGCACAAGCATTTGGGTCATTCTAGACCAAGAATAGAGAGATTAATTAAGGATGAGATTCTTCCGGATTTTGATTTATCATATTTTGATACTTGTGCAGATTGCATCAAGGGTAAATTGACCGCCAAGATTAGAATGCTATAGTCACCCGATGCACCGAGTTGCTGGGGTTATTCATCCGTGATATTCCCGGCAGTATGGTTTTGTCGAGCCTATCCATGAGAAGTCTAACTCGGGAGGCTTTCAAAGCTAAAGGAGCTCCAACAAGGAAAGAAGATCAAAGTGGTTCATTTTGACAGGTAAGTATTGCGATAGATATGGATGGACGAGACGCACCTTTGGACCATTTGTGAAGTACCTTCAAGAATGTGGCATTGATGCTCAGTATATTAACGTTTGGTACTCTCAATAAATAGGATTGCAAGAGAAGAAATCACTCACTTTCTCGATATGGTGCAATGTATGCTTGTTACCCATCACTACTTGAGTTCTTATAGTAAGCTTTGAAAATTGCGGTACTATATTTTGAACCAAGTGCCTAGTAAGTTTCTTCCTAAGACTCCATACCAGCTATGGTCATAGAAAAGCCTGGTCTTCGCCAATTTCATATTCGGGGTCAAGGTGGAAGTGAGACCGCACTACCCGCACCCAAGAAACTTTGATCCAAAACCACAAGTGGGTAATTTCCACAAGACAGCGGGATCAAGAGGTTCCGTTTTATCGCTCGCTGCACACCCACCATAGTTATTGGAAAGTTAGATCGAGCTATCTATTTTGAGGATGATATCGTATAAGCTACAATAAGAGAAATTTTTGTTCAAAGAATTCAGCTTTTTATTTCTATTCCATCGTTTCCACTATGATTCAGAGTCTCCGCTGCTGGACCAACATCTAGTAGCCATTATCGGCGTATAGCCAATTGGGATGTAGATCTAGTAACCTTGTAGATGTAGACCCAAGAGCCATAAATGTAGTCATGGATATATCTCGAGAGGTCAAAGAGGGCGCTGTAGGCCTCAATTTCATATGACGACATTCGTTTACTCGGTAGAGTAAGAGTATGATGTGGTCGATGTATCCGAATGATCCAACTACTACAAAGAAGTCATTAGGTCCTTAATCCAACTGGATTGATAATGAAAATAAGATGACTTCATGTCACATAATAAAAATGTGGAGTTTGGTAGATTTTCCATGGTCGGCAGCACTGGCTGAGTGCAAATGGGTGTTCAAGGACTAAGCGCGACGCCAAGGACATGTAGAGATATAAAACAAAATTAATGTTAGCGTTGCAGTCAACGAAGGTAATTGATTTTAAGGAAACCTTCTCTTGTGTCCATTAAAGACTTTCTACGCATTATTGTGGCTATAGTGGCTCATTTTGATTTGCAATTGGAGATCGATGGATGTGAGGACAACTTTCTTGAATGGAGGATTAGTTGAAGATGTTTACATGTCTCTCAACCTACCAGTTTTGTGGAGGTTGGTAAGGAAAACATGGTTTGTATGTTAAATAAATTCATTTATGGTTTAAAGCAAACTTTTAGGCTGTGGAATCTCAACTTGATGAAGTTGTCACTATCGATGGTTTTAAGGAGAGCATCATCGATCAATGCATATTGTAACATCCTGAAATATACCATATAGCGCTTGATATGTTGGTGTAATAAAAGCTAACTGAATTTTTAAAAATAAAAACGAGAGACTCGGAATTAGTAATTAAATCAAGGGTAAAGTGGTAATTCACCACTGAGACCTAAATGTCATAATATAAGAAGAGCATATATCCAAGAGGAATTAAGAGAAATTAATGTAACAGAAATAGAAGAAGAAGAAGGATTTAACGCAAATAAGAGAAACTTAAAAGCAAGAATAATAATCTATTACCGTAATGGTTCAGGAAGCCTAGAAAATTATCTAGATCTCTGATGATCTAAACTGGATCACTGGGCTGCTGAATTCGGCTCATCGAATCTAGTGACCCGCAAAAGTTTCACAAATTCGAGACCGTCAATATTTTACGATTTTCTGGGTGATAAGTCGCCAATGACTTCAGGAACGAGATTTTTACGAAAATCTCGGAAGTCAGAAAATGGCTTGAGCTAAGTTCATTTAAAATAAAGTGAACTGAAAAGAAATAAAAATTTTCGGGGCAAAAAGGGATCCGAATGAGGCTAATGAACTATGTATCCAAATAATAATAATAATAATAATAATAATAAATAAAATAATAAAAATCAATTTGGATGGTGACAGAAGGGAGAGCGTGAAAAACGGAGGGGGAGATTTTTATTTTTATTTTTTTCGCTTCTCTCTTCGGGAGCATACCTGAGTTTCGATCGTTTTTAATTTGTCGAAATAGAAATGAAAGTTCATCTATCAATGGTTATTACGCATGAGTACCAAAACAAGGATTTCGCCGAGAATTCAAGTAAGAAGTTCTAAAATCCTGTTTCGTGACTTTTATCGATTCACGCGTCTTCCGATCTACACTGGTCGACCAAGAGACAAAGTTGATCCATCGCGATCGCAGCCACGCTGCGGGTACCAAAATCTGAGTTTCGCCAAACTCCACGTAGGTAAGGAATTTTTCCCTACTTGAATAAAAAGTCATGTAATGACATATATTGTTCGAGGTTTCGAATAGGTCAGAAGATTTAGTCCCAAGATTTTGGTAATCAATATTGAAATTTCGGGACTGGATTTTGCCCTGATCGTATTGAAGGTTATAAATTAGATAAAGAATAATAATATATATGAATATAAGGGAGATGATATGAATAGATGAATGTTCGCATGAAATGACGTTAATATTAGATTGATTCGTAATTAATCCTAGAAATTATGATAGTTGACCAATTCAGATATAGATATAGAAACAATTTGTGTAATTAATCCTAGAAATTATGATAGTTGACCATCTTATATAGACATAGAACACTTGTTTTTCCTTTTAGGACCCACTTTTGTGGATGTAATTGTATCTATATATTTGCCTCTGCTTTTAGAGAAGAATACATCTCTTTGAATCTTTCTCAAACTCTATTGTTCGACATGATCGTGAAAGGTGCTTGATCCCAAAGAAGTCTGGGTAAGAAACCATCGATACGTATTTTCCCCAAACCCATCACCCTCAGAAGTCAGCTGTGGAGTTCGTGAGGGACTTCAAAGAAGCCTCATAAAAAGATTGGCCGGGAGTTAGCGATGACATCATCAAGAAAATCAACCGCCGCCATCGCAAATGTTGCCCATCCGTGCATTATTGGTAAAGATCGATTTTCTCTCGTGAACTTCTAAGAATAGAACTTGGATTATTGATACAAAGTATCCGATCACATGACGGGACTCCGCTATTAAAATCTGCTCTCTCCTTCTTCAATCATTATTTCACCGCCACGTGGTAGCACCTCCCCTATTATCGGGAAGGATTCGTTATCTTGTCTACTCTCACATTAGATAACGGCCCCGTCGCTCCACTTTGAATACAACTCATTCGTTAGCCAAATTACTTCAACTCTCGCTGTACTGTAACTTTGGCCCTCATTTTGTGTCTTTCAAGACATTCTAACTCTAAGATTCTCGTTATGGTGTTGACGGTGGGCAAACTTTACTACTTAGAGTCAGCAGAACGGGGATCAATATCGCCAGTAACCAAACTAGCAAGAAAGACAAGGCTCAACAACAACTATATGGTTATGGCACCGTAGATTAAGACATCTTTCTTTGGTTATCTTAAGAAATTGAAACTACAACTTTTTTCGTGGATTGAATGATAAATTTTATCATGGACATGTGAACCGGGCTAAGACACCGCATTTTTATTCACCAAGTCTCAATAAAAGTTCGAACTCAAGTTATTCACTGATGTTTGGGTCCCTTAAAGGTTCCCTATATCCGAGTCACATTTTGTGACATTTATCGATGAATGTGCACTATAATGACTTGTGTGTCCCTACTTATTAAAAGTGATGTGTCTAGTATTCCAGAATTTTCAAATGACTCACACCCAAGATTAAAAGCAGATTCGTGGTTCATAACCGACAATGGTATTGAGTTTATAGATGCCTCCCTGAATTTTTTGAGAAACCATGGAATTCGCCATCAAACCTCATGCACCTATGCTCCACAACCAAATGGATTTTGCAGAGAAAGAATAGATACAACTTTGAGGTGTTATGTTCCCCTTCTGACGTAACATGCCTCGATTTTATTTGGGTGAAGCTGAATCGCTGCCTACCCTCATCAACCGAACACCTTCTCAAGTACTAGACTTTCAAACCTCAACGTAAATCGTAATCCTTACTTTCACTCCCCATTCGAATTCCGAACCCCAGTTCGGATGTAATTTATATGTTCACATCCCTAAAATCTTGAGAAATAAACTCGATCCATGTGCAAAATGATGTGTTTTTTTTGGCTACTCTGAATTTCAAAAAGGATATAGGTGCTATGATCCACAAACCTGAAAGCTACATGTGACTCTAGATGCCTCTTTCCGAGAATTAGAGCCTTATTACTCCGGGGGAGTCTCTAAAAATTCTCTTCAGGGGGAGAGCTCAAGTGAAGAGAATGGTGGAGGTGATGAGCTATTGAGTCGGGAGGAATATTCAACAAGAGAGTGGTGGAGGTGATGAGTTTATTGAGTCAGAAAAGGTGAATGAACATTTTAAGCATGTCAGGCAACAAGGTCATGATCACACCATGAAACCTGGAGTGAATCAACACCGATACCCTCAAAGTTGCCCCCATCTACACCATTAACTGAAGAATCAACTTAGAATGTTCTTCCTCAAGTAAGTATGAATCCTGTGTTTGGAGAGTCTAATGAAACATATGTTCCGTTAAAATACAGCTCCTAGGATATCCACAAGATCAATAGGAGTTCCAAAAACAAGATGAACCCGATCTCGGCCGCACCAAATACCCAATTAACAACTATGTGCCATCTCATAGGTCGACTAATCGATGGCATTTAACGTTAATCAATTGTCTACGCTCTATTCCTAGTAATGTGCGTGATGTATCAAGCAATCCAAAATGCAGAAAGGCTAGCAACGGTTATAATGGGCTGCCTCTACAAAAGCACGCCACTGGGAACTTGTTCCACGCTAAAGGAATGGAAGCCACTGGATGCAAGATGGGTGTTCACTAAGGAAACCTCAAACCGCATGGAAGTATTGATACATATAAAGCTCGACTTAGTTGCGAAGGGATAGTGCAAAGGTACTGATGACCATCGTGTGATACTTTCGCACTGGCTAAGATCAATACAATTCGCATTCTTATATCTATAGCAGCAAATCGAGACTGGCCTCTACAACAATTTGATGTTGCCTCCTCAATGGAGATTTGGGAAGAAGATATTCCATATGGAGCCACGCACTAAGTTAAAAATGGTTCTTCATGAAGAAACCAGAATTAAAAAAGTCATCAGGATGGGCTGAAATACCACCCAAAGCATGGTTCGACTACAATGAAGGAGTCTCGCTATAAGCAAAGTAATCCCTTAGATCACACCTTGTTTATGAAACACAAAGAAGGAAAAGTAAATGAATTTTAATTGTGTATGTTGATGATATGGTCTTGAAAGGAGATGACCTATGTAAATGAAAGCTTTACGTGAGTATTTAGCCACAAAATTTGAAATGAAGGATTCAACTTAAATATTTTTGGGAATTGAGGTATAAGATTGAAACATGGGAGTCTGTCATTAAATAAAAATATGTGTTAGACTTAACCTAAAAACCGGAATGTTTGATTGCAACCCGAGAGACGCCTATGGAAATGAATCATAAGCTCCTAATTCTCCTGCACTGGCCCCAATGCATATGGTCGCATAGCGATTATTTGGAAGATTAATATACTTATCACACACAAGGCTAGATATATCATACAAGTGAGCGCTGTGAGCCGCCCATGTATGCAATCGATGAAGAACATATGGAAGCGCTTCATCTGATCTTAAGATACTTAAAGAGTGCCCAAGAAAAGGTTTGTTTGCTCTAAAAAAATGGTATCTCTAATATCAAGGATACACAATTTCGATTAAGGTGTGATCAAACAAACTGTAAGGTCCACATCTCGGTTACTTTACTTTTGCGGAAGGTAATCTTGTCACTTGAAAAAGCAAGAGCGTATGCAAGTAGCAAGATCAAGTGTCGGCCGAATTTCGAGGTTCGCTCATGGTGTACGTGAATCGCTACGGATAAGGAATATACCGAGGGACTTGGGGATTGGAATATGCTACAATCTATAAATCTCTATTGTGATAATAATGCCATTCAAATTGCACAAAACTGCTCAACATGATCGCACTAAACATGTTGAAGTTGGATCGTCATTTCATCGGGCGCGAGAACCTCGATGAAAAGATTATACAATTCCCATTTATTCAATCCGAGAGTCGGGCCAATGACATGCTCACAAAGGCGCTGTGGAAGGTGTTTCAAGTATATAACTGAAGTCATATGACGCATAATCTATGCACCAACTCTGAGGGGAGTGTCCCAGATTGTCGCACGCTAACATTAGATTGATTCAAGAATTAATCCTAGAAATTATGATAGTTGACCAATTTTGTATATAGATATAGAAAAAAATCGTAATTAATCATAGAAATTATGATAGTTGACCAATCTTGTATATAGATATAGAAACAATTTGTTTTTCCCTCTTTAGACCTAATTTTTAGGATGTAATTGTATCTATATTGCCTCTGCTTTAGAGAAGAATACATCTCCTTGAAATCTTCTCGTAAAACTCTATTTGCTTGGAATGAACATACGAATATAAGAATATATGATAGAAATACATGAGATTAAGAAGTATACGATTAGACAACACATGCTAGAAATGCACAAATGATAGGAAAATAGTTACATGTATGGTAAAGAATTCTCGAATACGCAAATTGTGTTAAAAGATATATGAAAATGCAAAGATACTATAGTCCGACAGAGTATATGAAGATATATGTAACACCAAAATATACCCTGCAGCTCCGACATGTTTAGGGTGCTTTGTGGTGCACTAATGTTTCGAGTTAAATGCGAAACATGGAAACGAGGGAGCCGGAAATTTACAAGATTTAAGGATAAAATTGTAATTTGTCTAAAAAGGGGCTTAAAAGTCATAATTTGAAAAGACTATGGGCCAAAGAAGAAATAATAGGAATTGTTGTGTAATTCCTAGAAGATTAGAGGCTAAAATACAATAAAAGGAAATTGAAATACAAATGGCCAAGAGTTGGAGGACCAAAAAGCAAATAAAGAAACTTAACCCAAAAATGGGTTTTTGATAGCCAAACAAGGCCTAAGGGATATTTTGATTTAAAGACCAAAATTTGGTCCATGTTTGAGAGGAAACAAACCGCATGGAAGAAGAGAATGGAGAAGAAGAAGAAGAGGAAGAGGAAGAGAAGAAGTTGGGTTCAAGCAAGGCCAACAAGGTATGGAAACCGAACTTAAGTATGGAATCATGGATCTATGGAATTTTAAGGCTTCAGATGGTTACTAGCTTGTCTCCAAATCTAGGTTTTGATAGAATTGCATCCTAACCTTGGGATTTCTTGAAGATTAAGGTTGGTAAATCCTACAAGCACAAGATGCATGAAATTTCCTTCGAGGTTGATTCATGGGTAAATGACAAGTAATTGAGCTGTGGTTTAGAATAAACCCCAACAAATCCTTGAGTTTGATTTGTGTATGGCCAGACCCATATTAGAGTTGTTTTGGGGAAATTCATAAAGATTTTTGATGGAAGATATGTAATGCAAATATGATTCGAGTAAAATGTAGATTTCAAGATGAATTGGAGTGGTCTTGACGTGTTCGATGAAGTATCGAGTTGATTCGGGGTATCAACACATGGAAAAAAGGAGAAATAATAATATTCTGGGTATTTTCGTGACATGTACCGGTACACCTTTGAACTGTACCGGTACATGTTAGGTTCTGGTCATTTAATGACATAAAACGGCAGACATGTCAAGGGTGTACCGGACATGGATGCTCGCTTATTTCGACCTTTTATTTTAAAGCCATAACTTCTGCTTCATTTCTTATCCGATTTGGAGTGATTCAAGTAGCTAATTAAAATAGACTTCAAGGAAAACCAAACATATAGAAAGAAGCAATTTTCTAAATCTGACTCTTGGTGGCCAAAAAAATTCACTCAAAGTGGGCCATGTGCAAGCCACCCTGCATCGCTTGATCATAGAGTAGTCCGGAAGTTATGTTTTCGAATGACTCGAAGTCTGTTCGATTGGGTGTGATTCCAGTTGAGGAGAACCCTTAGAACCTTAGCTTTAAGGCGTATAAAGAAACCAGCGTCAAATATGGAGACAAGGCACTGGAAATGAATATTGCAACTGTTCTCGGGTAAAATTCCAGAATCGACTAGTTGGCATGAAAATGCTATAACTTGAGCTCGATGATCCGATTGGAATGATTCCACTTATAAGTAAAGTTGATTCATCGAGGAAAAACAATACATGAATGATGTGTGGATAGGCATCATACCGTACAAGTATCTGAAATGCCATATGAATAGCATGAAACCTTAAAATGAACTGAAACATGAATATGAACATGAAAAAGCAATATGTCATGAATACAGAAAGTAATAAAGATAGGTTATGAGTTCTGAAAGACATATGATCATGTGACTACCTAGGACCGAAAAATGAATGAGTGGATCGCCCCGCTGGTGCTCCCAAGACTTCGCTGGGTGCTTTGGCACTCATGTTGGTGCTTGCACTCGTGCTTCCACTTCATGGTGTTGGGATACGATGAATATCCAATCGATTGGAACATAAATGCAGATGAATTTAAAAATTTTTATCCCTTAACTCCAATTAAAGATCACATAAGTTTATAAAACGAAGGAAGGGTAAATGAAACTTACCTCTTTGTAGATCGATTCACAAACCTTCAAAGTTTCAAGGGCCTTGGTTCGTTCCTACCTTCAAAGGTGCTGCCTTTCCCTCAGTAAACGACCACCCCTCTACAAGTATCCACACGAACAAATAATAAACGATCTTTTGAATGCTAGTTCAGGTTCGTCTTCTCAAAACGAAATTAAGTTTTTTCTTTCTCTCTGTTTTAGGTTGGTTCACTTTTTGAAAGACAACTACACACACAAATATATATGTCTCACATATATATTTATATAAGTCTTCTAGTAATTTCGGGCCAAACTTGAATGCTATTATATATTTAAAACGTTTTTAAATAATAATAATTTAAATTCAAATCCTTATCCGGGATAAGGGAAACTAATTAAATATTTAACCATAACCGTAGAATTCATAACCGTTATGTAATAAACGTAATTTATTACGTAAAATCATAACTGCTATGTAATAAAATGAATTTATTACAAAAACCATAACCTAAGTATGTAATAAACGAATTTATTACAGAAGACCATAACCGTTATGTAATAAACGAATTTATTACGTAAAACTATAATCGTTATGCACAAATGAATCTCTATTATAGAGAGGAAACCATAACCATTATTATTTGTTCTAATGTGCGACTTACAGTTCAATTAATATCAAGTAAAGAGGGCCCAAATCACATTTTGATCCTACAAGTCATTAAGGGCCTTCTAGCAAGACATTATGACTACCCAAGTTAAATGAAAAGCTCATGATCCGAGACAACCTTAATATAGCTAATGACATAACTTTCGTCTCATGATATCTTGACGTAATATAAGGCATGGACAAAGTCAACCTTATATCGTTTCATCTTTTGATTACTCAAACCCAATTAGACTGATCTAAACAAATGACATTGATCTCCATCAATTCATTTTGAGCACGCCATGCATTTCGCCTCAATTGTCGTAGGGGACCCGTAGATATTCTCTCTTATAATAAGAGGGACAAATTCCATCTTAATCGCTCATATCTCACTACATAATTCTTATTATGTTCAAGTATAACCTTTATAGTCATCCGATCAAAGACAACGTTTGATTATATCAAACACAACATTCCTTATGTTGAGAACTATAGCGATCTCAGTCAAAGGGATTCAATGACACAAACTATTAGAGATTAACTTATGACTTTGATCCATGTATTAATTCTAAGACGGTCCTCATCTAATATTTGTTTCAACAAATAGATTTAAATTTGATTTGTATCTCATACACATATTCATATCCCATGAATATCAATCAAACTTTTATACTGGTCTTTTAATTCATCATATTCACAACAATAACCGACAGTGAGACATTTAGAATAATTAATACATTATTCAAGGACATTTATATATAATAAACAAGCAAATCATCATAATAATAAATTCTCATAACAGCAAAATATCATGTCCATTCACTGTGCCTAGAGCACTATTACTAACAATCTCCCACTCAAGGCTTAGCCCATTCATCAATGTATCTAATACTTCCATGAACCTAGCATGACAACTGCTTTGCTCGTGGTAGAGGCTTAGTCAATGGATCACAACATTATCATCCGTTGGAACTCGCATATCTTAACGCCACCTCTCTCTCACGATTTAATGAGATGATAATCGCCCAAGAATGTGTTCGATCGCCGATGTGATCTAGGTTCCTTTGTTCAGGCAATAGCACCATTATTGTCACAATAAACATCAACAGATTTTGTAATGTTAGGAACCACTTCAAGGTCGGCACGAACTTCTCGATCCAAATTGCTTCTCACGCATCGAGTCGCACGTATTCACTTCGCTTATGTAATCAAGAATGCATTTCTTGCTTTGAACTTTTCTAGCTAACTGCACCACCATTTAAACAAAAACACATATCCCGATCGCGATCGGAAATCATCTTGTCTGATCGAAAAGTCAGATCCGTGTAACCATTTACAACCGTGATCAATCTTCCAATCCGCCATACAACGAACATATCCTGCACCTCGTGATACTTAAGAATGTTCTGACACCGGCCCAGCTGGACTCTCACCGGATCCGATCAGATTCACTCGTTATGCTTAAAGCTTACAAGATACATCCGTCTAGTGCAACATGGCATACATGATAGAACCTATTGCTGATGTATATGAATTTTATCTTATCCGCTTCGTCATTATCCGTAGCTGTTAGGACACCGAGATTTGCTAAGAGTAATACCATGAGACATGAGCAAGTATCCTTTGGAATCTCGTGATACTCGAACCGCTTCGCATTTTGTCTATGGGCACTTTGACTTAGACCATCTCACTTCTGATCTATCTCTATGCATCTTTATCCCTAGGATATAAAGTGTGCCTTCGCCAAGTCTTTCATTGAGAAACACTTCCCCAACCAAGACTTGACACTGGCAAGGTGTGATATCATTCCCAATGAGTAAAATGTCATCAACATATAAGACCGTAAATACAATTGCGCCCCACTAATTTTCTTATAAACACAAGGCTCATCTTCGACAACCAAACCCTTCTGACCGATTCATCAAAACGAAGATTCCACTCCGAGAGGCCCGCTTCAACCATAAATGGATTCAAGCCGCATACTTTACCGTAATTTTAGGTTGTACAAAATCCTCGTTGTGTCATGTACACATCCTCAAGTAAGTTTCATTAAGAAACGCAGCTTTTTAACATCCATCGCCAAATCTCAGCACCGCGATATGCAAACGAATGGCAATAAGAATTCTAATAGACTTAAGCATAACTTCACAGTGGCGTTTCATCATAGTCTATACCATGAGTTTGTTTGAAACTCAGAACTAGCCTTGCTTCGTAAAGTATGCACTTCGCTTATCCATGTCGGCTTTTCTTTAAACCCATTTCGCACCCAATGGTTTGCATCTTCGTGTGGGTCAATCAAGGTCCATACTGATTATCATACATGGACCGAATTTCGCACTCACGGCCTCTTAACCATTCTCGTAGTCTCGTATCCAAATATAGCCTCTTGGATAGGTAGTGGTTCATTTCGATCCACTAACAATACATCATAGTTATCGCCACAAGAAATCCATATCTCTTGCTCATGACGATCCTAACATCTACGCAAATTTTGTGCTATAGGAGGTGTGTCAACAATAGTTTGTCGATTCGCGAGTATCCATAGGCGCTCAATGTTATCTCAGGTTCGAACTTCTTCTCGAAATATCTTACTCACACCGGTTCCTTTAGGAAATAAATTTTCTAGAAAGACACCATTCCGAGCAACAACACTTTGTTCTCTATGGATTGTGCAATATCCTTAGTCTCTTTAGATACCCCAATAAAGACATTTATCGACTTCGCCCAAACTTATTTGGAAACTGAGACGCTTTACATAAGCCTCACAACCCCAAATCTTAAGAAAAGACAACCGGGCCTTTTACCATTCCACATCTCTTATATGTGTCTCAACCGCCTGACGAACTCATCAGTGTGAATAAACAAGCTCATGCATAACCCCAAAAGGTAAATGAAAAGATCTGACTTCATCATGATCGAACCATATCTAATAAAGTTCGATTCCTCCTCTCGCATACACAATTATTCCACCGGTGTTCTGTGGGAGCATCAGGAAATGATTCCACAAGTTCTTAAGATGGTCATCAAATTCGCTCAAATATTCACACCTTATCGACTGGCGTTTTGATTGTCTTGCTGCTGGATTTTACTTCATTTTGAAAAGATTTGAACATTTCAAATGATTCGTATTTATGTCTCATCAAGTAGACATAACTATATCCGCCGTCAATGCAAATGTAATGAAGTACTTGTAACCTCCTCTAGCTGCCCTCAACTTAATGGTCCACATACATCCATGTACGAGATCCATTAATTCATCGTCCCTTTCTTTAATCGGTCTCAAAAGAAGGGATCCTTGTCATCTTACCCAATAGACAAGATTCATGTATCATATGAATAAAAATCAAATGAATTCAAAGTCCAACTTGATGGAGTTTTGAGATGTTGCTTTCATTTATACGCCAAGGCGACAATGCCAAAGATAGGTTGAATTTAAAATCATTGGACTTAAATTTCAGTAGTTATGTTATAGACATGAGAATCTGTTGGAATTTTGAAGGTTCATAACATAAAGACCATCTCAGAATAGGCATTTTCATGTAACATGTCTTTATGAAAATGGAGCAATTATTCTTAATAATAAAAGAAAACCATCATTATCCAAACAGAAACTGAAATAATATTCCCTACATAATAGAACATAACAGCAATTGTCCAAAACTAAAAGCCCACTAGGCAAAGTAAGTTCATAACTTCCTACAACAGCAAAGAACTCGCTCCATTGCCTACTCAGAGATCAACTTCGCCCTTCAGCTTTGTCTATTCCTTTGAGCCCCCGCACATTCAGACAAAATGTGAGATCCACATCCGGGATTCACACCCGTGAACTAGAAGGAGAAAACAATCAGATAACATAACACCGAAGAACCAGTCTCACCAAATTTTCTTCTTTTTCTTTGTGATCCTAAATACAACAGTAGCTCCAATGACCAGTTCATTGCAAAAGAAACAAACACTTTTCGGGCTTTACCTGGGTCGAGGTTTCAGTTCGGGGTCGAGCATTTGACTTTCCTTTGCCCTTGCCCTTGCTCCTCGCTCTTCCCTGAATCCCTTTCTATTTTGAACCATCGTAACATGGCCAGCTTCGATTTAATATTTCGCAGCCGCTTTAAGCAACATACGCAGCCTTCAGATAGATTTGCTCCATTTACTCATGTTATACTATGACAAACCGTCATAACTACCAGAAGTGAATTCGTGACCAAATCGCTGCCAACTCGCTCAATGGAAACTAAGCATCAAGGTGCTCAATATAGCCTCATTTGTAACACGAGTACTAACTCGAAGTACCTCACCATCTTACAAGAATGCAAAGGTTTTAGTGGGGCTCATACCTTTTCTTGCCTTGCTTGTCATTGGAACATTTCCTTTAAGATTGAGATCATATCATAAGCTTCCATATTTTCCGCATCCTTCGGTTCGGGAACTCATGGTAGCTAGCATCGCTACGCAACATCAATAGAGTCATTTTCATGATGTTTCATAAGCATTCTTTCACTCTAGGAACATTCTCCGTCGGGTTCTTCAGAGAGGTTCATCTAAGACATAAAGCTTCCTTCTTGTTTGAGAACAATTCCCAAATTTCAGTCCAAGCCATGTTAGTCCCGCAGTTTATCCTTCTCAAGGACCGATCACAAGGACATAAAGAGAGAATTGTTGTTGCTATTGTTGGCCATCTACAATGAATGCAAAGTTTGATAAGTATTTTGATTATGAAAATTTCTCACCAAATTAACAACCCTCAGAATAATCATATTAATCTAGTGAGCTAAGATCCATATTTTACTCAACTTTAAGTCAGCCTTTTCACGACACTTAAATTGTTATTTAGGTGGTAACTCTTACCAATTACATCTCATGCAACTCTGATATTTATGGATTTTTGACATCATATGTCCCGGTTACGTTTAAATCCCATCTTATGCCATTAGGCCCAAAACCGTTTTGATAATCCTAATAAAGTTAAACCATTTTTAAACATAAGGTAGTAATTCATTACTCATCTTGTCTCACTATCGTAACCTAATGTACTCTCTACTTTGGTAGAACCCACATTAAGGTGATAAAAGGTTTAATAAGTAATAAATATGGATGGCATGTTAACTTTTTAAATTTTATGTGAGGGATTCTGATTGATTTTAATTTTCAATTAATAGATCTCATCATACATCTAGTATCACATACTCATGTAACATCATACACATACATGTATTATAATAAATGTGTTTCACAAGATGGCTTTATCTAGATTGGGATTCCCATAAGCCAATATGAAGATCAATGTCATGACTAGGTTGTAATAAGTAGCTCCATGATGTCGATTAATTCACCAACTCACAAGATAGACATCCCAAGCCCATCATCATGGTCGATCAGATGACTTCGAATGGTTTGCATCGGGTTTCTGTTTTATTACAACAATTAAATAAATACTACTAATAGTAAAATAAATTACATTAAAACAAAACGGCGTAAGCCGTATTTAATAATTACAACCTCAGAAAAATAATAATAATAATAACCTCGCCAAACACATCGGGTCTAAAAGGGCCATACTGTAATGACGGATCGGCGCGTTCTTGAAAATTTTTTTTTTCTTTTAAGAAACATTAGAGTTTCTTGGCCTCAAAAAATTTTCATTGATCTCTATCAATAAATTCTTTGAATAAGCCAAAGTCACTGAAATCACATTAAAATGTTATTATAAAATTTTCTAACATCTCATCAATAAATTTTTGAATAAGTCGTAAAGCCATCAAAATCACATTAAAACAGCATATTATGTAAATTTCATTACACATATGGTTTATTTTTCGTACTCACCATAAACAATCATTGATAAATCGTAATTGATATGGTGAATTCACCATGTATTAACCATTAAGACAAAGCTGTAATCATATAACATGCTATTAAACACTTTAATGGTAATATCCTATCTGGATTCTTTTAATCATATTAACGAATCCTTTTAGGTTCTGATTCAACCACCAATACCTTAACACAAAACCCGTTAACTATGTCGTCACACAAAACCATAATATCACATATATTAAAAAACGCAAACATGCCGTAATCATATACATCAAGCATACATATGATCAAATATGGCATTATCGATTTTTATGAAAACACAAGTGGCTCATACCACTGCTGGGGATATGATGAATATCCAATTCGATTGAAACATAAAATGCAAATGGAATTTAAAAAATTTTATCCTTTAACCCACCAAAGATCACATGCGCGCTTCATAAAACGGCTGAAGGGTAAATGAAACTTACCTCTTGTAGATCGCATTCGCCAAACCTTCAAAGCTCATGGGCCTTGGCTCGTTTCCGATCTTCAAAGGTGCTGCCTTTCTGAAAAACGACCACCCTCTACAAGTATCCACACACGAACAAATAATAAACGATTTTTGAATGCTAGTTCAAACCGTCTTCAAAACGAAATTAGGTTTTTCTTTCTCTCTGCTTTAGGGTTGGTTCACTTTTCAAAGACAACTACACACACAAATATATATGTCTCACATATATTTATATAAGTCTTCTAGGTTTAATAAACTAACAATATAGATCAAAAACTTAAATGTCAATAATTTTTAAATTCAAATCCTTATCTCGATATGAAACTAATTAAATATTTAACCATAACCAGAACTATAACCGTTATGTAATAAACGAATTTATTACTTAAAATCATAACCAAGTATGTAATAAATGAATTTATTACGTGAAACCATAAATCGTTATGTAATAAACTAATTTATTACGTAATATCATAACCGCTATGTAATAAATCTAATTTATTACAGTAAACCATAATCGTTATGTAATAAATGAATTTATTATAGAGAGTGAAACCATAACCAAGTATTATTTGTTCTTACAAAGACCCTATAGAATTAATTAACACGCGCAGGCCCAAATCACATTTTTTGATCCCACAAGTCATAAGTGGCCTCTCTAGCAAGACATTATGACTACCCAAGTTAAAATGAAAGCTCATGATCCGAGACAACCCATATAGCTAATGACATAACTTCTTGCCTCATGATATCTTGACAGAATATAAGGCATGGACAAAGCTAACCTTATATCGCTCTATCTTTGATACCGAAACCCAAATTAGATCGATTCCAAACAAATGACATTGATCTCCATCAATTCATTTGAGCACGTCCATGCATTTTTACCCCAATCGTCGAGGGGACCCAGATTCTTATAATAAGATGGACAATTCCATCTTAATCGCTATATCTCACTACATACTCTATTATGTCTAAGTATAACCTTTTATAGTCATCCGATCAAAGACAACGCTTGATTATATCAAAACACAACATTCTTATGTTGAGAACTATAGTGTATCTCAGTCAAAGGATTCACGATACAACTATTAGAGATTAACTTATGACTTTGATCCATGTATTAATCTCAAGACGGTCCAGTTCAATATTTGTTCTCAACAAATAGATATAAATTTGATTTATTCATATACATATTCATCCCATGAATATCAATCAAACTTTATACTACCTTAATTCATTGTTATTCCCATAACAACCGATTAGGGACATTTAGAATAATTAATAATATTATTCAAGGACATTATATATATAATAAACAAAGCAAAATCATCATAATAATAAATTCTCATATAAATAGGCAAATATCATGTCCATTCACAGGCCTAGAGCACTATTACTAGTCGCTTGGTGCTTCAAAGACTCGCCGGGCTTCGCACTCCCGTCAAGTGCTTCCTAAGACCCGCTGGTGCCATGACACTCGCTGCTGGGTAGCCACGCTTTGATCGTGCTCCCAAGACTCCCGTCGGTGCTACGACACCCCAAGATCGTATCAGACCTTCGTACCGTATCAGACCGCTGGCCCCACCATTTATTTTGGTCTAGGGTAATGCACGTATTATATGATAGACATTGAATTAAGAATAAGAGTAAAGATCTGAATGTAATGCGTGACTGATTAAGTCTCTGTGAGTATTTACTTCTGCAATTCTCAGACTACTTGTCTCCATTGCACTCACTCTGCACCATGTCTCCGACATTATATCGGTGACCTACTGTGCACTCAGACCGATTGCTTCCCAGAATTCCTACCGAGTCCCGAATGATAATGGGGCCTCGTTATAATTATAAGCTCGAATAAGAAGAAACCCTGAACTCTCACTGAGGTCCGAATAAGTATAAGTTCGCAGGTAATCACGAGGCTCCCGTATTGGTAAAGTATAAGTCCGCAGTACCTAAGGGTACCTCGTGACGCAAAACAAGCAAGCTCTGCAGTACCTACCGTACTCAGATTCCAGAAATAAGTACAAGTTCGTAAAATAAGTATAAGTCTAGTCGTGAATTACTATCAGGACCCGAGAAAATTCAATTTTTTCCAAAAGTGGTAAAACGGTAATTTTTGATTGAAAACCGGAATTTAGATCTTGATTAACGATGGCGCCGCAAATTCGGCTCTCGCTGAATCTATTGAACCGTAAAGCTTCACACTAGATAATCGCATTATTTTAATAATTTCGCGATAAATCGTCAAGAACTTTAAAGGCAAGATTTTTACGAAAAATCTCAAGCCTGGAAGTGGGCTTGATTTTTAAGTTCATTTACAATAAAGTGAACTGAAAAGAAATAAAATTTTCAGGCGTAAAATGGATTCGAATGGGACAATAGAAATCGCGATCCAAATGGGATAATAATAATAATATAATAATAATAATAATATTATAAAAATCAATAAAAAAAAATTGGTATAAAAATCAATTTGTGGGAGTAGACGAAGGGGGAGAGAGAGAGACGGCGTAGGAGGAGAAATTTTTATTTTTTTATTATTTATTCTCTTTGTTTCTTTTTTAGATTTACGAAAATCGGACCGTAGGTTTTCGTCGAGGCTGAAGGCATAATTGATCTATCACACGAGAGCTACGCATGGACACCGCCAAAAAGTTGGAGTTTCACAAACTCGTGAGGTAGAGGTTTTATCCTACTTACTTACTCTTGATTTAAGTGTTGTAAATGCTTAGTTTGTCAGGTCGTGAGGGGTCAAGTTGATTGGTTCCAAATTCGAACCGAAGTGTTAGAATTTTTGGAGCACTTTGAGTTTCATTCGGGACGCCTCACATCGTAGGGGCCGTTTTGAGTTGTTTGTATCATAATTTATATAATAATTGTAAGCTGTGTATAGGCCATTGAAGATAAATTAGATTTGCTCAATTATATGGAATATAATTGTGTATAGGCCATTGGAGATAAATTTGTGGATTTACTCAATTTTATGGAATAATTGTGAGTATAGGCTATTGGAGATGAAAATTGTGAATTGCTCATGAGCTAATCGGGGTGTTGTTTGATCCATATTGTTGGAATTACACATGTGGTGTGAATTGCAATTGAGAATGTTTATAATTAATATATTGGTATATATATTGTATAAATGGGTTTTGGAAATGACATAATGCATTTTCATATGCAACTTAGAATCCTAGAGACAGGTGTTACATGACATGAATTTTCCTCGAAAAACTTAAAATGGCTGCGAAAGGAATTTCAATGATGATTTTCCTGAGAATTGGGTTGGTGACGGGCCAACGATCATTTCGACGAGGACTATGACTGCTTCTGAAGCTCACCAACCACCACTGAGGGTAGTCCCATATTTTTACCGACATCAAGCCATAGTGTATTTTCAAGAACAACAAGATTTGTTTTGAAAATGATTTTCTCACATGGCTTAGGCAAGGTGAGTGAGTCGGTGAGGACTGTGGACATGGGGTGATCATGCATATTCAAGTAGGATCGCATTTACTTGAGTGTGTGTTTATTTTGGAGCATTGCATATGCACTTAGGTGAGAGAGCAAACTGATTAGGGTGATTCCACTATCACGATAGCTCACTCCCGTCGAGGGAACATTTTTTCAGTACAGGGTAAATGAAGATCATTCTTAGAGAGCCGATTTCAAGAAAGTCGGCTCGACTTTGATGGTTTTTCGATAATATGTATTAGAATTATAGATTTTAATATGTATTTGTATTAAGAGAAATATTATAACTCTTGAACCATGTAATATATTTGGTCAGATATAGATTTTATGAGTTGAACTATTGGAATATAGTCGGGTATATTCGATGAGTGCTGATGCAGGGGTCCAAGTGGCCATTTTACTCAGTATGTGCCTCAGGATACGAGATGTATAGATTTCCGCAAGTCAGACCGGTAGCCAACCCGACCCTGGGTTTCAAGGCCACAAATTGGTATCAGTCTAAGTTTAAAAATACCCAGAGCTTAGTGTTGATAAGTTAGGTATACTGGCTACTTGTGTATTTGAGGGGACATGGGCTTAGCCATGGTTATTGCGTAGAATTGATACCACACATAGTCAGGAGTTTAGTACACGTACCTAGGAGTTCATGGGATTCGGTTTAGACCACTCGCATGATAAGTAGGTTTTAGGTCAGGTTCTGACATGTGTTCCATGTTTGTGATCAGGTGATCGTGGTTATCATACGGAAAATTATACATGACATATTGTATATAGGAATATGGAATGCTAAGGTTAGAACTATAACCTCGGGGGTTCTAAATGAAATGAACTCCGAAAAGTGTTGGAATTTTATTGAAATAAATAAAAGGAGTGGTTATAGCACCACTTAGGCGATGAACGAGTCTGCAGAGAAGTGGCCTTCCAACAGGCTCACGAGGTCGTTAGTTGGTACCGCCGTTACTAATGTGCTAGTGGGCCTGGTAGTCGAAGGGGAGGTCCCCGAGTAACCTCCAAAGAATTAAGTCACATCATCCGACGCTGATGTGGAGGGGATCCGATGGTGGCGTACCATTGGCCCGACATTGAGAATGTATCGAGGCTATGATATTACTCCGATGCCTAAGATCGTTATCGTGGTTCAGCCTAGAGGGTGAGTCCTGGCGTGGTGGACCTGGGTTAAGACCTCTAGAGATTTGTGAGGCAATGACTTAGGCAGTAGTTCCACGGGCTCTTTATGAGCAAGTATTCGACCACCGCTGTGCATGAAGGTCGAGGGAGTCTTGCAGCCGGCTAAGGGGGCGATGACTTGATGGACTACGTGGCTAGATTCACCTGAAAGCACCGTTTTTTCGCATGATTTATGTGGCCACAGATATGATCAATGTTAGGAGATTTGAGAATGAGCTGAAGTTGTCCATTCAAAGGGTGGATAAGAAGACTCGCCACTGATGCCATGGACTTCATGGTTGGGACAACCCTGACCATAGAGAGAGAGATCGAGAATGCTCGACGCACTAGGGACGCGAGTGTTAATGTCAAGAGGAAGGAGAGTCAGTCTTCTTCTAGTTCGGGGAAGAAGCCCAAGGCTTCTAGTTCACGAGGGTTCCAGAGCCACGACCATCTAAATGTGACGCATCGTATGCTGAGCGAAAGCGTGGTGGACCTTGTAGGCAGATACTGCGTTGAGGTCATTCTTGACATGGCCGAAGGATGTACTCCATCGGGTTGTCATGATTGTGACTCCGAGGTCGGGTTATCATACCCGACACGATTCGAATTGCGTAAGGTAGCATATGGCGTGAGTGATGCGATGTGCGTGAATTT
This sequence comes from Tetrastigma voinierianum, assembly GCA_016808115.1. Classification (NCBI taxonomy): domain Eukaryota; kingdom Viridiplantae; phylum Streptophyta; class Magnoliopsida; order Vitales; family Vitaceae; genus Tetrastigma; species Tetrastigma voinierianum. The sequence goes on along the minus strand of JAEQBH010002500.1, from coordinate 198,492 downwards.
CGATCACTTTTTTGTTAAGGGGTGGAGAACAAGACCCGAAAATTCAATTTTTCTCAAAGGGTAAAACGGTACTTCGTTGAAAACCCAAATTCTTCTAGATCTCGATGACTAAACGGACATGCCTGCTAAATTTGTCTCATGTAAACTCGCGACCCGTAAAAGTTTAGTTGAATTATGAGATAATCAGAATATTTTACGAATTTCTGGGTGATAAATCGTCAGTAACTTTAGGGGCGAGATTTTTACGAAAATCTCTAAAGTAAGGAAGATGCTTGATTTAAGTTCATTTACAATAAAGTGAACTGAAAAGAAATAAAATTTTTCGAGGCAGAAATGGACTCGAATGGGACAATAGAAATCGTTTATCCAAATGATAATAATAATAATAATAATAATAATAATAATAATAATATAATATAATATAATAATAATAATAATATTATAAAAATCAATAAAAAAAAATTGGTATAAAAATCCAATTTTGGTGGGGAGTAGATTTATGGGGTGAGAGAGACTCGCGTAGATGAGAAATTTTTATTTTTTATTACTTCTTCTTGTTTCTTTTCTCGTAGATCTACGAAAAATCGATCGTAGGCCTTCGGGGCTTCGAGGTCATGAGAAAAAATTGATCTACGCAATGAGAGCTACGCGTGGACACCAAAAAGTTGGAGTTTCGAAAAACTCTGTGAGGTAGGGGTTTTATCCTACTTGTTTTACTCTTGATTTAAGTGTTTTGTAAATGCTTGTGTTGGTTTGAGGCCGTGAGGGCCCGTTTGATTGGCTCCAAATCTTGGAACCAAGTGTTAGAATTTTTTTGAGAATTCTGAGTCTATTCGGGATACCATGATTGTTTAGGGGCTATTTTGGGTGTTTGTATCATAATTTATATACTAAATCAGGTTTGTGTATGGTGCCACTGAGAGCAAATTAGATTTGCTCATTATATGGAATATAATTGTGTGTATAGGGTTATTGGAGATAAAATTAGATTTACCAATTTTATGGAATATAATCAGGAGTATTAGCCACTGAGATGAAATTGTGAATTGCTCAAGTGAGCTAATTTTGGGCGTTGTTCGATCCATAATACAAATTACATGTGGGTGTGAATTGCAAATTTGAGAATGTTGCATACTAATATATTGGTATATATAATAGATAAATGGTTTTGGAAATGGCATAATGTATTTTCATATGCATTGGTAACCTAGAGATTAGGTGTTAAGGCATGACATGAATTTTCAAAAACTAAAATGGTTGCAAAAGAATTTCACAGATGATTTTTCTGAGAATTTGGTTGGGGAGATGCTAACAGATCATTTCTTGATGAGGACCATGATCGTTCTAAAGCTCACCAACCAATTCGCCGAGGGTAGTCCTATTATTTACTCGATTAATATTCAGAGTGTATTTTCAGAACAACAAGATTTGTTTTGAAAATGATTATTTTCATACATGGCTTAGGCAAGTGAGTGAGTTTGAGACTCAGACATGGGGTGATCATGTAGACATTCAAGTAGGATCAACGTATTTATTTGAGTGTGTGTTTATTTTTGGAGCACAGATATGCACTCAGTGGAGAGTAACCCATTTAGGTGATTCCACCACTCAAGCGATAGCTCACCCCGTTTAGGGAACATTTTTTCAGTACAGGGTGTTTTCAGAAGACGCTTCTTAGAGAGCCGACAAGAAAAGTCGGGTTGTGGCTTACGATTTTTTCGATAATACGACACTATGATTTTAATATGTATTTATATTAAGAGAAATGTTATAACTCTTGAACCATGTAATATATTTGGTTGGGATATGGATTTTGTGAGCTGAACTATTAGGAATATAGTCGGTATATTCGATGAGTGTCATGCAAAGCCCAAGTGGCCATTTTTACCAGGTACGCTGCCTCGGTGATACGAGATGTATAGATTTTCCGTTGTGTCACTGGTAGTCAATCTGGACCCTGGGTTTTGGGTGTCACAACGGTTGGCTTCCGTATAATGAATCGTGATCTCAGACTCTACAAAAGACTAGTCCGATCTCGTAGGAAGTCCGATTCGAATTCTCAGAGTGTGATATGATCCTGATCCGTTCCGACTCATCGTACCTACGGGTACCTTCGCACAAGAATAAGATCCGTAAGACAAGTACATACTCTGTAAGACATGTATAAGATATGAAATACATGGCGTCTTGTACACATGTATAAAAATCCAAATACATGTATATGTCTGCATCGTGATAAGATCCAAATACCGTAATAAACTCTGTAGTACAAGTGAAGATCCGTAAGACAAGGATAGGCTCAGAGTACAAGTATATAAGATAATGGCACTAAAATAAGTTCTGCGAAGCACTCACGTACCTCTCAGACTGATTAAACCCGCAATACCTACGAGTACTTCTCGCAGGCATAAGTTTTGTAATACCAAGATACATTCCGTAATCTCTCAAGATACCTGAATGTACCTCCGAACATATGTAAATCTTCAGAGGATAAGTATGAGTTCGAACTCCTATGGGAGATCCAAACAGATATAAATACCAATACGTGTTTAAGTACCTCAGATAAGCATGTTCAGAATCCCCACGAGAGATCTCGATAAGTACTGCCCCGACAGGTTCAAGTAGATGTCCTCGGGAGACTCGAATAATTATAAGTCCGGCACGCGCAATGTGATAAGTCCCGCAATATACATCCTTAGAGATCGGAATAAGTATACGTCCACGTCGATACTGGGAATGCGAATAGGAAGTATGTGTCTACGGAGATCAAAAACATAGAATAAGTGCTACTCCAATGAGAAGATGGGATTACTTTCTTAAGTATAAGATAGAATAAGATTAAGCCCTGTATGAGTATAAGTCCACTAGAATAAATTTCTTTATAGTGTAAGACCAGTAAGTATGAGATTTGTTGTAAGTATAGAGTAAAGGATTCGGTCCATCGAGAGATGTGAGCGGCATAAGTTTGTTATAGGATAAGAATGTGTACAATATTGTTATATATTAACTAAAGTATATATATTAGTACATTATATATGTTCTTGAAGGTGGAAATCATCATTCTTGTTTTTATAGCCGATTTGTGTTTACATGCAGATATGTTTCCAGCTAGCGTCTAGCTGTACGGGTTTTAATCGTGGTACATGAGAAGGCAATAGGAACTTCACGCATCTGGTAGGCGACACACTTGTAGGAGTTCACTACATGTAGGTTAAACTCGATTTGTAATTTTAAAATCTCAGTTTTGTATTTGTAAATGGGACTCAGTATATGAATTGTAGAATTTACGATGAGACACCACTCAGATTGAAGTAGTTCTTTCAATAAATATGTATATGATATTTTGATTCTCTTATGATCATAGGCCACTTTACAGGTATAAGTTAAACTTTGAAAAAAATCGGGTAAGAGTCTAGTTGGTCTGCGCTTTGAAGCCAGTTCGGATCAACTGATCGAATTACAGTGCAGGAATCGAGAGTGTGATAATATAAGTTAACAAGATATAAAGATGTTACAAGTAGATGGCAGAGGAATATGATCAGATGGGTTGTACAAATGTTATATGTTGTATATGAGATAGATATATATTAGACAAAATGTGAATAAAGAGTGAATAGATGGAATCTGAATATTTAAAACATAGGCTTGAAATGATACTCTGAATAAACATATATGAAATGATATATGTATTGTGAGAAGAAACCATGAGAATAGTGATAAAAGCTAAAATATTTATGAGAACTAATTCAGATTAGTAATCTATAGTAGTGTATCATGTGTTGCAGGATAACAATAATACTTATTCGGAATGAGATAACATCTTTGAACATACAAAAGCCTCGGGACTGAGGGATCTGGGCACGGAAGCATGATCGAGGACCCACAGCCTGCAGGGCCATCAGCCTCTCGGCCTCGGAGACGAGATCATTGAAGCCTCATCATCAAAAGCTGGATGTTGAACTCTGGAGTGGAAGGCTGGGGCTTCAGACCCGTTGAAGGCAATCCACTGGAGCATTGGAGGTCAGGGCACAAGTCAACTGGCTCCATATCCTTCGCCCTCATTTGCCAAAAGCCTCCTACCACGCAGGAGTCCATCAGAAGCCCTCTGGGAGCTCCTCTGTCAAGCGTTCAACAAAGTTACCCGCCTCTAGAGCCTCTCTTAAAGTCGGCTCGAGGCGCTATCTTGGCCCGCCAAGTCACCTTAGCGACCTCTGACTCCTCTACGGCCGGCGCAGCTCATCTTCAGCGACCGCCGCGTCCTCAGGAGCCTCATTTTTCTTTACAATCGCCGCCCTCGCACAGCGTGCTTCGGCTGAGACTGTGGCTGATTCACCGGTCAAGTCCCTTATACGGGCGGGGCCGACCTCTCGGAGGTCGAGCCTGACCTGCCCTTGCAAGATTTTGCTTTCGCCGAGCCCCTCAGTGGGTGGCTGTGGCCTTTTGGCTGGCGCACCTCTGAAAAAAAAAAAAAAACACAAAGCCAATTACCGCAAAACAAAGCAAAAGCCGGATTCGCAGTGAGCAATAAAGAAAGATCGACGAAGCACTTGGACGTGGGGGATTCAGGAAGCGAAGAGCGGCTCCTCGATGGCGGGGCATCTATACGAGTTGGAGTCACGCGGGATGAAACAACTAATAGCGAAGCCGCATGAGAAGCGAGAGAGTCCTCATCTCTTATTCAGCGATCATGATTCCGTGCCTCATCCGGCATTCCCACGAGGAGGCGCTGGCTTGGCGTGGGACTGGAGGCAGAAATGGGAAACCTCAGGGGGACTCGGTGCCTCCCAGAAGTCTCTGACCCCAGCGGGAAGAGGCGGAAGGGCTCCACCTTTGGGACCTTACCCCGGCTTGAGGGGGGCAGCCCTGCAGAGCTCGAGGAGGTTCGTTTCAGCTCCTCTTCTTTGCTGCCCGGCCTCGAGTGGGATGAAGATCTCCCCATAGGCTGGCGATGGGACCAGAAACAGAGGTGAGGAAGACCTGGAAGATAGGAAAACTTCATGACGGAGAGGGGAGAAGATCTCAGGAAAGGAAGTCGGGCAGGCCTCGTACTGACGATTTAGATATATCAGGCTAATAGGCTTTGGAGCCGGCATCTGGCGCGCCGCCAACTGCTTCCTCCTGCGTCTTGGATTGAAGGGTCGGGTTGAGCACCTGAAGGCTATGTGACCAAAGCAATGTCAGAAATATCCAATGACATTTGACAAGACAAATCAGAGCGAAGGAGAGCTCACGTAGGTTCTCGGGGGTAGTCCGGTGGATGGCGAGAACGCAGTGTGTCTCTGGTAAAGGGATCGTACTCGATGATGGTCAACGACAAAGAAATAAGCGTTCCCTTCCAATGCTGTGCGAAGATGGAAGGTCGAAATAATCAACGGCGTGGGTGCTTGGAGATATGAAAAGCGTGACTCTTCCTTGAGAAAGTCTAGAATCAGGGCAAATCTTTGGAACTTGGTACTTTGTCCTAAAAAGCGATAATAGCCCTGCCAAAACATCAGGTTGGGGAAGGCGAGGAAATGGACATTGAAATGCTCTGACACCTTTTTATAAAAGGATGCAGTAGACGAATGTTCTTGACATACCTAAAAGCACACCATCTTGGGCATAGCGACATAGGTGGTGACACAGTGGGGCACCAAAGCCTGGATCCCAGGCGAAGGGCCCATGTCGGGCCCACAAAGATCACCATATAAAGGTTCGAGCCAGGCGGTCACGGCTGGCATTACGTATGGCGTCCCTCAAATGTCCAGGCGTAGGATGCAATTTCATTATTTTGCCCTTGTCCTTGCTCTGGGGAGGGTCCCACAAGGAGGAGCGACCTGATTGGCGAGACCACCCGGCCCAAAAATGTCGAACCCCGTCGGTTAAGCGCAGACTAGTGCCTCGGCGGGATTGCTCCCATCGTGTTAAAAACTGGAGGACGGCCGGGTACATGGAAGTGCCATGAGGCTAGAAAAAGGAAATCTGAAGAAATGCAGACTGATCAAGCCACGCCACAGGGCCTTCTGCAGGAGCTTTGAGACGAAAAGATGAGAAGAGAAAGAGCGTGCCAAGGCCGGAAACAAGACGGGGACCTTAGCCCCCAGCCCCGAGATATCGAGGGACCTGAAGTCTGAAACGATAGTCGGTTAAATTGAAAAAGGAAGCTGAGCTGACGAAAAAGCTGGAAAGCAAAGTACAAACGACCGGGAGTTTTTAATGAAGCTAAGAGCCTGTCCGAAATAAACACGAATCAGTATGTCATTATGCTGACGTTGGAATGACAAAGCCACTGATCGAACCACTTCACGGTATACGTGGGTATCTATGGTCGAAGCGTCTGAAGCCCTTGCCTACGGCTTTGGTCGAAAGAATTTAAGGGGGGCGGCAATGGGTTTGGTGAAATAATGAGGCGCGCATGCCCGAGCCTGTGTAACCAAACGTCATAATTAAAGCGAGGCCAAATACTAGCGACGGATTCGTAATGGTATCACCCCAATCGGACCGAAGCGAGGGCTTGTGATCCACTTGAGGCGGTAGCGAGGAATTAAAGTATTGGGGAAAACACCAATCTCACCAATAAGGAAAGTAGAATATTTCCTAATTATTACACCAATCATCCCTTGATAATCGGTTTATGATGAAATAAAATCTCTCCTGAATCCGGGGAATATCGTATCATCCTCCATGAGGAAGATACTATTTTGTGTGTCATCCATTCAAGGAAAGTGTATCATGATCAACCATTACCAAATATGAGGTCTACTATCCAGGTGAAGATGGGCATACGCCTAGCTTTATTCCTGGCCGGTTGATATTACTGTGGCACCCTTTGGGGAGAGGCCGAGCAGGCATCGGAGGCAGGAGCGAACACATGATCCTTTGTTTCTTATATTAGCAGAGTGAGACATCGAGTCCAGCAGACCAGGTCCAACGATACGACCAATCTACGTCAGGTTCAGATTGGAAAAACATAAATCAATTTGACATAAGCGATAAGTGAAAATTATATTCTGATAAATCATGTATTCAAATAATTTTATAATTTTGATAAAATTATGTCTTCCAAAATACGACTTTATAATTTTACATTAATAATGTCTTAAATAGACTTTATAATTTTACACTTTCAAATAGTGTTTTGAAAACACGATTTCACAAACCTACACTAAAATTGTGACTTTAAAATATAGATTCATAATTTTAAAATTCTGATGAAATCGTAATCTTTAAAACACGATTTCATATTTTAATAAATCTTATATTCAAAACACAATTTTATATTTTACAATTTATATTAAAATCGTGTATTTAAAAATATGATTTCATATTTTAACTTAAAATTGTGTTTCAAAACCTACGATTTCATATCTTTAAATCACGAAATCATATTTTGAAGACACGGAATATCTAAATAGCTTAGTAACCTAGTGAGTAATAAGTGTCATAGATTTAAGATTTTATTTTTATTTTATATTTAAAAAATATTACTCAGGTTATTATTTAAAATTGGGATTCCTAGTTTGGAGCTGTCGATGCTATCATCAAAGTTAGTTACTACATTAATCAGTCCTTATACCTACTAAAAAAATCTAATTTTCTTTTTTTATTCTAACATATACTGAAAAGTACCCAAGCCTCAAATGGCATTGATTGTAAAATCATGAAACACACTTTTCCTTAAAATTATTTTATGTATTTTTTTATTCATAATATTTTAGTATGGAAAATATTGCATAGTATATTTAATAAATTTATTGGAGAAGTTAGGTGGACCGATTTTTATTTCAGATTGCAAGATAAATGTGGAACTTAACATATACGTCTTCGGTGAGGGCGAGGAATCTAACCTCACAGGTCAAATTTGAGCAAAGGTGTCATCTTTCTAAAATTACCTTGAGAATCACAGAGATGGTAGAAAGCTTGGCTGAATGAAGAACCACATAACAACGATCAAAAATTTCATAACATGGATTTTGTTAGATTAATTTAGTTATAGATTAAATATAATCATATTATAATTTTAATTATATAATTAACATATATATATATATATATATATATATATATATATATATATTAATTATGAGTTATTTATAAAATAATTTAATATTAATTAGCTATGAGTTCATAGTTATGTTTCTTTTTTACTTGATAGAAGTGAATCCAAACTTGTTGTTTTCTTGTGCTTTATATATATGACAGCATTTTTAAAGAAAGAAAAAATAAATCTTCCAATTATAATATTTCTTTGATCTTATCACTTATAGATTTGGAAAATTAAAAGTAATCAACAGTGGGATATATAAAGTATGTTTTTATATACACAAATTGATATCCTTATTTGTTTAATGAAGTGTTATTTTATAATATATTTATTAAATCTTTTTATTATTAATCAATTATTTTTTGGATTTAATATTTTGATTTATAAAATAATTTGTATTTTTATAAATCTTAGTTTTTAATTTGCATTGAAGCTATCAAATTAGTTTTACGTATTTTTGGGTTATATTCAGATTTGACCTCCTCAAAGCTTCCTAAATTTATTTTTGTATTCATTCTAAATGTTGACAATTTCTAGATTTTCTTTTTATTAATTCTTGCATAAGTCAAAGAAAGTTGTGCGTCAAATTCGAATCGGACATGTTTTCAAAAGTGTTCTATTAGTTAAGTGCTTTCACGCCCGCCCACATTCTTATCAAAAGTTGTTTTTCTTTTATCTTTTGTTTAAATCATACATCGACATCGATGAAACATGATGTCGAAATGACAAAGAAAATATTTTTAATTTTTTATTGATTAACAATGAATGCACTTTTCTCTTATCATAATCAGTGAATTTTTATTATTATTTGCTGTTTGATTGATAAGGGCTTCATGTCAATTTCTTATAAAAATCATTTTTTTATAATTTATTTGTTATTGACTTTGTTTTATGTCCTATCAAGTCATTCAAAAAAAAAAATATCTTGCTTCATTAATTGATGGGATGCTCATACAAAATATGAAATTAGAAACTAAATCATTATCCATTTAGCATGAAATTTGGTTTTGGCATAATTGAATTTTACCCAACTATAATAATTTTATTACTCATTTCACATATTGCTTTTATAATTTATATTTATACATTTTAATGATTATTTATAGCATATATTGGAATAAAATTGTATTATTATATTCATTTACAGGTAAAATTAAGAAATATTAAATACTTAAGAGAGCACTTGCCGATCTGGACATATCGGATATTTTTTATATTGTGTTTGTATTATAATTTCTCTGTCTTGCTTGCATTAATTTGTTAAGTCCATATAGATAGCTGAGTTGTCTAGCAAGTGACTTGATTATTTTGTAGAATGCTTAGTTAGTAAAGAGGTTTGATGAAGTGTCATGACAGTGAAATTTTACTATCCCATTGATGAAATTTATGCATTTAGTTGCGGCAGCGGTGAATTGTTTTTATCTATGTATGAGTATTTTTTGTATTTTATAAACTCATTTTACTGGCCTTTTGTAAGGTCATTTGAAGTAGGATGAAGGATGAAGCGATTTGCATGTCTTATTTTACATACATTTTTGATGTTGTTATCTTGTTTATTCATGACTTTACAGGCTTGCCTCGGTTCTCTACTATATGAAACTTAATGAGACCAGTAAACAATGTGTTAATCCTCTCATAATGAATTTGACAAATTATGAAACTAAACTTGACTTTGAAAGTTCAGCTCCTCGAAACCATTCTTAGGGAATTCTCGAAGGAGAAAAAAGTTGATAGAGATTCGAGGTATTTAGCAATTGTTGTTTGATGATCATGGAAAACCATATGGAGACTCAATTTATAAATGCATTCTGGGTAATCTGAGGTTCTTGGATTAATTTAAGCTAAGAAATACATAAGCTCTCAGAAGAATGAGAAAATTGAGTTATCGATAATCATTTAGGTAAATGTTTGTTTTGAATCTAATGTCATTGGTGTGTCATCTGTTGCTTGGAGGTTGGATAGTGGTGATACCATTCAGCTTGTAATTCTATATGACGGTTATAAGAAGAAGAAGTCAACTAGTTTAGACGGTACATGAAGAAAGTCTGAAGAGTATCGTGATTTTCTAGATTATTTGTTAGATTGCAGCTTTGTCTGATAATTTTTGGAATTACGAAGATGTGCGTTCATACTCTATTCAAGATAAATTTGATATTAGTACATATTTTGGATATACTTGAATATAGTTTTGCTTTTTTGGAACTAGAAAAGTTAAATTATCTTGAAAGTTCACTATTGATTGGCATTGGAGTGCTGTGAATCTTTCTGGATTATAGTTGTTTGTTTTTCCTTTGTTTTTGTTACCCTTATTGTTAATATTGTTAATAGCGCGAAAGCGTTTACAGTCGAATGAAAAACTCACTCTTTAGCCACAGCTTATTTAGGTCCATTACCAGACAGAATAAATTAATTAAGGATGAGATTCTTCCGGGATCTTGGTTATCATATTTTGATACTTGTGCGGAATTGCATCAGGAGTAAGTGTACCTTGAATTAGGAATGCTAAGGTTGACTTGATGCAGAGGATTTGTAGGTTATTGTTCAGTTATTCCAGATTATGGTTTTGTCGACTCGTGCGACGAGGAAATCCAGCTCTTTGGAGGCTTTCAAAGCTAAAGTTGAGCTCCAACAAGGAAAGAAGATCAAAGTGGTTCATTTTGACAGAGGTAGTAAGTATTATGGTAGATATGATGAGATGAGACGCAATCCTGGACCATTTGTGAAGTACCTTCAAGAATGTGGCATTGATGCTCAGTATACAATGTTTGGTACTCCTCAATAAAATAGGATTGCGGAGAGAAGAAATCACTCACTTCTTGATATGGTGCAATGTATGCTTGTTAATTCATCACTACTTGAGTTCTTATGGGGTGAAGCTTTGAAAATTGCAGCTTATATTTTGAACCAAGTGCCTAGTAAGTTTCTTCCTAAGACTCCATACTAGCTATGGTCATAGAAAAAGCCTAGTCTTCGCCACTTTCATGTTTGGGGCTACAAGGTGGAAGTGAGACCGTACCACCCGCAATCTAAGAAACTTGATCCAAAAACCATCAGTGGGTACTTCATTAGTTATTTACTGGGATCAAGAGGTTCCAGGTTTTATTGCCCGTTGCACACCACCATAGTTATTGAGTTAGATCTAGCTATCTATTTTGAGGATGATACTGGTATAAGCCAAGGGCCAAGAGAAATTTTGTTCAAGAACACTTTCGGTTTTATTTCTATTCCTATTGCTTCCACTATGATCTGCTAGCCACAGGTTGTTGACCCGGCCCATCTAGTAGCCATTATCGATGATAAGCCCGATTGGGGATGTAAGATCTAGTAACCTTAGATGTAGACCTAGTAGCCCTAAATGTAGTCATGAATATACTCTTGAGGAGGTCAAGGGCGCGTAGGCCCTCAGACATATGACTACATTGTTCTTGGTAGGAGTAAGAGTATGATGTGGCTGATGTATCGATCCAGCTACTTACAAAAGAAGTCATTAGTCCTTAATCCAGCACGGATTGATGCGATAAAAAAATAAGACGACTTCAATGTCACATAATAAAATGTGGGTTAGTAGATTTTCCGGATAGCTCTGGACCTATTGAGTGCAAATGGGTGTTCAAGACTAAGCGCGATACTTAAGGCGTGTAGAGATATAAAACAAAATTAATGGTTAGGGTTATAGTCAGAAGGTAATTGATTTTAAGGAAACCTTCTCTCTCGTGTCTACTAAAAGACTCTCACGCATTATTATGGCTATAGTATTGTTTGATTTGGAATTGCGATCGGATGGATGTGGGGACAACTTTCTTGAATGGAGAGTTGAAGATGCTTTGCATGTCTTTGAACCTACCAGTTTTGTGGAGGTTAGTAGGAAAACTTAGTTTTGTAAAGTTCCATAAATTCATTTATAGTTTAAAGCAAACTTTTAGAGTGTGGAATCTCAACTGATGGAAGTTGTCACTATCTCGATGGTTTTAAAGGAGGCATCATCGATCAATGCATGTGTAACATCTTGAAATATCTGCTAACGGTTTCGAAGACATCAACCTGGGTGTAATAAAAACTAAATTGAATTTTTGAAAAATAAGCAGAGCACGGAATTAGTACTAAAATCAAGGGTAAAGTGGTAATTCACCACTTGAGGACCCAAATGTCATAATATAAGAAGAGCATATATCCAAGAGGAATTAAGAGAAATTAATGTGTAAATAGAAATAGAAGAAGAAGAAGGATTTAGAATGCAAATAAGAGAAACTTAAAAGCAAGAATAATAATAATCTATTACCAGAATGGTTCAGGGAAGCCTAGAAAATTATCTAGATCTCGGATGACGAAACGGACTGCGCCGTTGAATTCGTCTCGCGAAATCTAGTGACCCAGAGAAAAGAGTTTCGCAAGAGTGCAGGCAAAAATGAAATAATTTTATGATTTTACGGGTGATAGAGTCGCTAATGACCGAGGACGAGATTTTTACGAAAATCTCGGAAGTTAGAAAATGGCTTGAGCTAAGTTCATTTAAAATAAAGTGAACTGAAAAGAAATAAAAATTTTCAGGGCAAAAAGGGATCCGAATGAGGCTAATGAACTATGTATCCAAATAATAATAATAATAATAATAATAATAATAATAAATGAATAATAAAAATCCAATTTGGACGGTGACGGTAGGAGAGCGTGAAGCGGAGGGGGAGATTTTTATTTTGTTTACGCACTGGCTTCTCTCTCTTCGATATCACGGGTTTGATCGTCGAATTTGTCGGGCGAACGAGAAAGTTCATCTGCTCGATGAGAGCTCTGGCATTGAGTGCAAGAAACAAGGGATTTCGTCGTGAGATTCAGAGTAAGAAGTTCGAAGATCTAAGTTTAGGTACTTTCGGATCTGGCGGCGTTACGACGGTGAGGTGGTTTGACTAAGAGACAAAGTTGATTCACGCATCGCGAGCTACGCCGTGGATACTAAAATCTTGGAGTTTGGTCAAACTCCACGAGGTAAGGAATTTTCCCTACTTGGAATAAAAAGTCATGTAATGACATAGGTTGTTTCGGGGTCGGCATAGGCTGTATGATTTAGTCCCAAGATTTTGGGACTGAATATTGGAAATTTTGGAATTTGGATTTCGAATGATCCGGATTGTGATGAGATATAAATTAGATAAAGAATAAGAATATATATGAATATATGAGATGATATGAATAGATGAATGTACGCATGAAGTATCTTAATATTAAGATTGATTCGGTAATTAATCCTAGAAATTATGATAGTTGACCAATCTTGTATATAGATATAGAAACAATTTATGTAATTAATCCTAGAAATTATGATAGTTGACAAATCTCGTATATAGATATAGAAACAATTTGTTTTTTCCTTCTTTAGGACCTAATTTTTAGGATGTAATTGTATCTATATATTGTCTCTGTTTTAGAGAAGAATACATCTCTTTGAAATCTTTATGCAGAAACTCTATTGTTTGACATGGTATCAGAGCAGGCTTGATCCCAAAGAAGTCTGCAAGAAACCATCGTATACGTATTTTTCCCTCGAAACCCATCACCCTCGTAAAGCTGCTGTGAGTTCGGAGTGGTGGGACTGTCAAAAGCCTCATAAGATTGTTAGAGCTATGATGACATCGTCGGAAGAAAATCAGCTTATTTGCCCTCACTTTGCAAATGTTGCCCATCCAGGTATTATTGGTAAAGCATCTGTATTTTTTGCAACTTCTAAGAATAGAACTTGGATTGATACGGTGCATCGGAGTCACATGGCCGTAGGACTCCGGTTAGTTAAAATCTGTTCTCCCTTCTTCTCAATCGATTATTTCCATCGCCAATGGTAGCACCTCCTAATGCGGGGAAGGATCACATTATCTTGTCTAATACTCTCACATTAGATCTTTGTCCTTGTTGTTCCATCTCTTGAATACAACCTTTGTGCATTAGCCAAGTGCTTCAACTCTCTATAAACATCGTGTAACTTTTGGCCCTCATTTGTGTCTTTCAAGACATTCTAACTACGAAGATTCTTGGTTATGGTGTTAGGCAGGGCAAGCTTTACTACTTAGAGTTTCGGAGAATGGGGATCGAAAATAAGTCGAGGCCAAATCAAACTAGCGAGTAAAGTAAACAGGAGAAACAACATATGGTTATGTACTTAGTAGATTAAGACATCTTTTCTTTTGGTTATCTTAGAAATTGCAACCACAACTTTTTTTGAGATTGAATGATAGGGAATTTCATTGTGACACTTGTGGACGGCTAAGAGCCAAGTATTTCTTATTCGCAAGTTTGAATAAAGTTAGACAACACTATAAATTATTCACTCACAGTGTTTGGGGTCTGCAGTTTCCTCTATATCTGGAGCTCGTTGCTGTGACATTTATTGATGAATGCACTAGAATGACTTAGGTGTCCCTACTTATTAAAAAAAAAGTGATGTGTGTCTAGCATTCCCGGAATTTTCACAAATGACTCACATAATGTGCGGTCGTGTTTGGCAATCTGACAATGGTATTGAGTTTATGGATGCCTCTCTCGGAAATTTTTTGAGAAACCATGGAATTCGTCATCAAACCTCATGCACCTATGCTCCACAACAAAATGGATTGGCAGAGAGAAAGAATGGACAACTTTGGAGGTAGTGCGTGCCTCCCTCTTCGGCATGAACATGCCTCGATTTTATTGGGGGTGAAATTTTGTGAAATCTATTTGCCTACCTCATCAACAGAACACCTTTTCAAGAGTAGTAGACTTTTAAGAAGCTCCTCAACAGAAATTGCAATCCTTACTTTCAATTCCCCATCTTCCGAATCTTGAACCCCGAGTTTTTGGATGTATCGTATATGTTCACATCCCTAAAATCTTGAGAAATAAACTCGATCCATGTGCAAAATGATGTGTTTTTTTTGGCTACTCTGCAGATTTTCGAAGGATATAGGTGCTATGAGTCAAGCCAGAAAGCTACATGTGACTTTAGATGCCTCTTTCCGAGAATTAGAGCCTTATTACTCCGAGGGAGTCTCTAAAAATTCTCTTCAGGGGGAGAGCTCAAGTGAAGAGAATGGTGGAGGTGATGAGTTTATTGAGTTGGAGAATATTCAACAAGTGAGTGGTGGAGGTGATGCGTTTATTGAGTTGGAAAAGGTGAATGAACATTTTAAGCATGTTGTGCAATTGGCTGTGATCACAATCATGAAACTGGGAGTTGAATCACCATGATACCTCGAGTTGCCCCCATCTACACCATTAACTAAAGAATCAACCAAGAATGTTCCTCCTCAAGTAAGTATGAATCCTGTGTTTGGAGAGTCTAATGAAACATATGTTCCTGCAGAAAATATAGCTCTTAGATATCCACAAAGATTGAATAGGGGTTCAAAAGCGGTATGAACTGAGCTGAGAAGCCAAGACCGCTACCCAATTAACAACTATGTGTCATCTCATGAGTTGACTGAATCGTATGCATTCTTTTTTTGTTAATCAATTGTCACGGTTCTATTCTAGTAATGCGGGATGCATTGGCTAATCCAAAATGGAGAAAGCGATGGAACGAAGAGATGGAGCTCTACAAAAGAATGCACTTGGGAACTTGTTCCCTTGCCTAAGGAATGAAGCCAATTGGATGCGAGATGGGTGTTCACGGGTGAAACTCAAGAGCAGATGGAAGTATTGATAGATCTATAAAGCCCGACTGATTCTGCGAGAGGATATGCGCAAAGGTATGGGATAGACTATCGGATACTTTTTGCACAGTGGCTAAAGATCAATACAATTCGCATTCTTATATCATGCTTGACAAATCGGGAGGCGGCCTGCAACAGAGATTTGATGTTAAAAATGCTTCCTCAATGGATTTGGAAGAAGAGGTCTATATGGAGCTACCACTCGGAGTTAAAAATGGTTCTTCATGTAAAAGGTGAAGTACGTAAATTAAAAGTCATTGTAGTAGAGAATTTAAAACGAGTCACCTAAAGCATGGTTCTCGACTACAATGAAGGAGTTCGGCTATAAGCAAAGTAGCTCAGATCACACTTTGTTTATAAAACACAAAGAAGGAAAAATGCGGCTAATTGTGTATGTTAGGGGATATGGTCTTGACCCGGGAGATGGCCCATGTGAATGGCTTTACGGGAGTATTTTAGCCACAAAATTTGAAATGAAGGATCTCGGGCAGCAAATATTTTTTGGGAATTGAACATAAGGTCGAACATGGAGTCTTACTTTCCATAGTGAAATATGTGTTAGATCTTCCTAGCAGAAACCCCGGAATGCTTGATTACCAAAGCCCGGTAGAAACGCCATGAAATGAATCAAGCTCGAGTCTCCCGGACCAAGCCCCAACAGGACAAAGTCGTTATCAGCGATTAGTTGGAAGATTAATCTACTTATCACACACAAGGCTAGATATATCATATGCGGTGAGCGTTGTGATTCAGTTCATGCATGCAGCGAGTGAAGAACATATGGAAGCGGAGTCTATCGGATCTTAGATGCTTAAAGAGTGCTCAAGAAAGGTTTGTTCTCAAAAATGGTATCTCTAACATTGAAGGATACACCCAGTTATGATTGGGGCGGGTGATCAAACCTTTGAAGATACATGCAGTTGCTACTTTATTAAGGTAATCTTGTCACTTAGGAAAAGCAAGAAGCGAGAAAGGTAGTGGCAAGATCAAGTCTTTGGAAAAATTTGAATTTCGGTACTGGCTCATGGTGTATGTGAATTGTTATGGATAAGGAATATACTGAGGGACTTGGGGATTGGATATGCTACACCTATAAATCTCTATTGTGATAATAAGGCAGCCATTCAAATTGCACAAAATCCTGTTCAACATGATCGCACTAAACATGTTGAAGTTGATAGTCATTTTCATCAAGGAACCTCGATGAAAGATTATACCCAATTCCATTTATTCAATCAGAAATTCGATTGGCTGATATGCTCATAAAGAGCGAGTTTCAATAATTATAATTGACAAGTTGGGCATGATAGACATCTATGCACTAACTTGAGGGAGTATGCTGCATGAGCTATCTGTGATATTAGATTGATTAGTAGTGAATTCTAGAAATTATGATAGTTGACCAATCTTGTATATAGATATAGAAAAAATTTGTGTAATTAATCCTAGAAATTATGATAGTTGACCAATCTTGTATATAGATATAGAAACAATTTGTTTTTCCCTTCTTTAGGACCTAATTTTTAGGATGTAATTGTATATATATATTGCCTCTATTTTAGAGAAGAATACATCTCTTTGAAATCTTTCTGCAGAAACTCTATTGTTTGACAATGAATGATACGAATATAAGAATATATGATAGAAATACATGAGATTAAGAAGTATACGATTAGACAACACATGCTAGAAATGCACAAATGATAGGAAAATAGTTACATGTATGGTAAAGAATTCTGAATACAGTAAATTGAAGTTAAAAGATATATGAAAAATGCAAAGATACGATAGTCTGATAGAGTACATGAAGATATATGTAATACCCCAAAATATACCATAGCAGTTTCCGACATGTTTAGGGTGTTTTGTAAGTGTAATTTGAATGTTTCGTGAGTTAAATGCGAAACATGGAAACGAGAGACCTGGAAATTTACAAGATTTAAGGATAAAATTGTAATTTGTCCAAAAAGGGGCTTAAAAGTCATAATTTGAAAAGACTATAGGCCAAGAAAGCAATAGGGTATTTGTGTAATTCCTAAATTTAGAGCTAAAATACAATAAAAGGAGATTAAATACAAATGGCCAAGAGTTGGAGGACGAAAAAAGCAAATAAAGAAACTTAGCTTAAAAATGGGTTTTTGATAGCCAAAAGCGAGGGCTAGGGATATTTTGATTTAAAGACCAAAATTTGGTCTCATGTTTGGAGGAGGAACAAACCGTATGGAAGAAGGGAATGGGAGAAGAGAATGGGAGAATAAGAAGAAGGGGAAGAGGAAGAGAAGAAGAAGTTCAAGCAAGGCCAACAAGGTATGGCAACTGAACTTAAGTATGGAATTGTATGGATCTATGGAATTTTAAGGCTTTGTATGGTTAATAGCTTGTCTCCAAATCTAGGGTTTTGATAGAATTGCATCTAACCTTAAGATTTCTTGAAGATTAAGGTTGGTAAAATCCCTCTGAACAGATGAGTTTGGAATTTCCCTTTGAGTTGGATTCATGGAGTGGAAATGGCGAAGTAATTGAGTTAGGGTTTAGAATAAACCTTAATAAATCCTTGAGTTTGATTTGTGTATGGGTTGTGACCCATATTAGAGTTGTTTTGGGGGAAATTCATGGAAGATTTTGATGAAAGATATGTAATGAAATATGATTTGAGTAAAAATAGAGATTTCAAGATGAATTGGAGTGGTCTTAACGTGTTCATGAAGTATTGAGTTGATTTGGGTATCAACACATGGAAAAAAATGGAGAAAATACACATTCTAGGCATTTTTCGGTGACATGTACCGGTACACCTTGAACATGTACCGGTACATGTTAGGTTCATGTCATTTTGGGCCAACATGTATCGGTACATGTCAAGGGTGTAACGGTACATGTGATGCTCTGTTTCCTATTTCGACCAGTTTTTGTATTTTAGCCATAACTTGCTCATTTCTTATCCGATTTGAGTGATTCAAGTGGATAATTAAAATAGACTTCAAGGAGAACCAAACATATAGATATATATACCTTCTAAATCTGACTTTAAGTGGCCAAAAATTCACTCAAAGTGGGGCCATGTGCAAGCCAATTCCTGCATCAGTTTGATCATTGAGTAGTCCGAGTTGTTTAGGACGTATCTTGAGTTCCGGTGCTCCGATTTGGGTGATTCCAGTTGGATGAGAACCCTTAGCACCTTAGCTTTAAAGGAGTACAAAGAACCAGTGTCAAATATGGAGATAAGGAACTGGAAAATGAATATTTCAAACTGTTCCTCGGGTAAAATCGGTAAACCGACTAGTCGGCATGAAAATGCCATAACTTGAGTTTGGATGATCCGATTGGAATGATTCCAATTTATAAGTAAAGTTGATTCATCGAGGAACAACAATACATGAATGATGTGTGGATAGGCATCATACCGTACAAGTATCTGAAATGCCATATGGAATAGGCATGAAACCTGAATATGATATGAAACCAGAAAATGAACTGAAACATGAATATGAACATGAAAAAGAAATATGTCATGAATACAGAAAGTAATAAAGATAGGTTATGAGTTCTGGAATACATATGATCATATATTTACCTAGGGCCCAAAAAATGAATGAGTGGGCGTCTGTTGGTGCTTGGCACTCTGTTGGTGCTTCGGCACTCCTATTGGTGCTTCGGCACTCTGTTGGTCTTCGGCCTCTGTTGGTGCCGACCTCTGTGGAGTGCCGACATGTTGGTGCTATGGCACTCCTGTTGAGTGGGTAGCCACGTTTTGATTAATTAACTCACTAGGCACTTCTGGCACCAGTGCTACGGCACTCTGTTGCATGGGCGGGGCACGTCTGTACGGTGCTAAGGCACCTGATCTATGTTGTACATTCGAGATTTACTTGCATGCTGCGTCCTACTCATTTCTTATGATTGAAATTCTAGGTAGTCGAGACGGACATATGATAATACAACGAATAAAGAATAAGAGTAAAGATCCCGAGATGTATCTTTGTATGATTAGTTACGTAGTACCCTGCGGGTGCCTCCTGTATCTGCTTAAGGATTACATCGTACCTACGGGTACTCCTGTCTCTGATTAAGTTCTTTCGTACCTATAAGGTATACGTATCACGATTAAGCTGTAACTCCTACGAGTCCTGAGATGATAATAAGCACATTATAATTATAAGTTCTGAATAAGAAGAAACTGCAGCAACACCTACGGGAGGGCCGAGAATAAGTATAAGTTCAATAGTACCTACGGGTACTCCCGTATCGGTAAAACAAGTATAAGTCCAGTAGTACCTAAGGGTACTCTCGTATCAGTAAAATAAGTATAAGCTCGGTAGTACCTACGGGTACTTTCGTATCTGTAAAATAAATACAAGTTCTATAAAATAAGTATAAGTCTAGTCGTAACTACGGTTACTTCCGTATAATGAATCTGTGATATGTACCTACGAAAGACTAATGTCTTGTATCTGTAGAAGTACGATGGCCTTATATGTGATATAGTCTGGTCTGGCCCAGGCTCATGTGCCTACGAATTACTTCGCCTGAGAATAGTCAGTAAGACAAGTATATACTCACGTAAGACATGTATAAGATCTGAAATACATGTATAGGATTACATCAGTACATGTATAAAATTTGGAAATACATGTATATGCTCCGTAATATCAGGATAAGATCCGAAATACCGGAAAAACTACGTAGTACAAGTAGAAGATCAGAGTAAGGCAAGGATAGGCTCTGTAGTACAAGAGTATAAGATCCAGTACTAAACTAGTGCCTGCAACGGTACTCTCACAGTTCTATACGTACGATTAGAACTTGATAATACTTACAGTACTCATTATAAGGGGATAAGTTCTGTAATACCAGTATACATTCCGTAATCTCTGTGATACCTACGGGTACCTCCGAACATATGTAAATTCCGTAGGATAAGTATGAGTTCTGTAAACTCCTATGGGAGATCTGAAATAGATATAAATACCAATACGTGTTTAAGTACCTCTGTATAAGCATAAGTTCTGTAACTCCTACGAGAGATCTGGATAAGTATCAGTCTGACAGAAGTTCAAGTAGATGTCCTTTGGGATGAATAATTATAAAGTCAAGAGACAAATAACAGTATAAGTCATAATATATCCTTTGGGAGATTTGAATAAGTATACGTCTAATACTAGGAATGCGAATAAGTATGTGTCCTCACGGGAGATCATTATAAGAATAGTCTGCTACATAAGTAGAAGATCACCAGATAGCATAAGTATAAGGTCAAGAATAAAGATTAAACTGCTATGAGTATAAGATCACATAAGAATAAGTTTGCTATAGAGTGTAAGACCCAAGTAAGTATAAATTTGTTATAAGTATAAGTAAAGTTCGGTCCATATACGTGAGATGTGAACAAGCATAAGTTTGTTATAAGGATAAGTATGTATGCAAAATTGTAATATGATAACAAGTATATGTATTAGTACGTTTATATGAATTCTTGAAGATTAGATATACATTCTTGTTTATGTGATTTGTGTTTTTTACGTATAGATATGTTTCCCACTAAAGCGTAAACTTTGCCACGAGTTTTTAATCCGGTGCGAGGAAGGCATCGAAGACCATATCTGTTGAGCCCGACACACTTGTAGGGTTCTACATGTAGAGTTCCGCTCAACACGATTTGAAATTGTAAAAGTACAGTTTTGTATATGTAAATGGGACTCAGTATATGAGTGTAAATTTTTATGGACACCACTCCGGTGGTAGTTCTTTCAATAAATATATGCTTGTCAGTGCAGTTCTTTATAAGATGTAGGCCCATGCTGCAGGTATAGGATTCATTTGAAAAAAATCAAGTAAGAGTTCCAGTTCGGTCTCGCCTCGGAAACGGTTCGGATCCATGTCAGGTTGGTAGGAATCGAAGTCTTGACCGATCTCTAAGTTCTCAAAGATATAAGATGTTACAAGTAGATGTGGAGAGATATGTGATCCAGATAGGTTATATGCAAATGTTATATGCTAATATATGAGATGAATATATGATGAACATGATATGAATACAAGTGAATAGATGGAATATGAATAGCTAAAACATGACGAAATGCGATATAGAATAACATATATGAAATGATATACATGTATTGTAAAAGAAATATGAAATATTGATAGAAGCTACAAATATGAGAACTAATTCAGATTAAAGTAATCCCATAGTAATATCGCATATGATTCTGGGATAACAATACTTATTCGGGGAATATGAGATAATATCTTGAACATAAAACACCTCGGGGCCGGGTGGGCAGTACGAAGCACGTCGGGGACCCTGAAGAGCACCTCAGGGGCCAGCGTCAGCCTCGGCCTCGGAGCGGATCCTTGACCTCCTCATCGGAAAATTTGGATGTTGAACTGCAGGTACGGAAAAGCTCGGAAGCCAGGCGTTGAAAGCGGCTCCTGGGAAGCCGTGGGTGCAGTTTTACCGTCTTTAAACTCAGCTATCCTTCGCCCCTCATTGCTTGAAACCTCTTTGCCGCGAGGTCCATCAAGGCTGAGCTCCTACGTCAGCGTTCCACGAGTTACCGCCTCTGGAGCGCATAACTGCGAGCGGCTCGAGGCGCTATCTTGGCCTGGTCACCCGCTCGGCGGCACCTGGCTCCTCTACGGCCAGCCGCGGCTAAATCTTGACGACCTTGGCGTCCTCGGGAGCCTCATTTTCTTTGCAATCCCATAGCCCTCGCGCCGCGTGCCAGTCAGACACGTGCTTCCGCAGTTCCTCGGTCGAGTCCCTTATGCGGGCTTGGGCCGATACTCTCGGGGTCGGGGGCGACCTTGGCCTTGTAGATTTTACGTCCTAGCCGGAGCCCTCGTGAGGCGGCCTCATTAACAAGCCTTTTCGCATAAGTAGCCACTGAAAAAAAAACAAAGCAAAAACAAAAGCGTTAACGAGGCTAAAACGATAAAGAAAAGATCGTAGCACTTGGGCGTACGGCGATTCCACGAAGCAAAAGCGACGGAAACCCTCCTCGATGGCGAGCATCCGCTTCCCGAGGGTTGAGTCACGCGAGGTGGAGAATAGCCCTAATAGCGAGCTCGCCTTAGAAGGAGAGTCCTCATCTCTTGACCTCCGGGCGTCCGATTCCCAGTCACCTCACCCGATTGCGGGGAGGGGCGCGGCGCCCGCGGCGTGGGACTTGAGCCAGAATGGAAGAACACTCCCGAGAGGACAGCCGCCCCTCAGAAAAGTCTCCGGCCAACGACGGACGGCGAAAGGCTCCACCTTTAGATCTTACCGACGAGGGCGGCCTACGAGCTCGGAGGGTTTTGAACTGCCTTCCTCTTCTTTGCAACCTGTCAAGGCGGGCCGAAGCTGCTCCCGTAGGCAGCGATAAGGGGCTCGAAAGCAGGTGAGAAGACACAGAGAGCAGGAGGGCTTCATGACGGAGGAGGAGAAGATCTCGGGAAAAGAGTCGGGGCGGGCCTGCAGACCCCGGTCTGGGCTGTCTCCCACCTATTGAGCTCGGGAATGAAGCGCGTAGTATGGCAAGCGTACACTTCACCTCATAAGATCCTTAGGATTGAGATCGGGTGACTACCCGAAGACCGTGTGACCAAAGCGATGTCGGGAAAATATCGATGACCTTTGAAGCAGGAAGGCAGACCCCGGAGCGAAGGAGGCTCATGGCAGGTTCTGAGAGTAGTCCGGATGGCCGAGAAGCATCAGTGTGTCCTCTCGGTCAAGGATCGTACTCCCAATGGTAATGCGACAAAGAAATAACGTTCCTTCGGTGTGCTTGTGCGATGGAAGGTCTAAATGTCGACTTGGCTGGAGTGCTTGGGATATAAAGAAAGGCCTTCGGCTGACCTCCTTTACCTTGAAAGTCTAAGATCGGGGTAATATTTAGAGACATCGAGCCTTTGTCCCTAAAACGACTAACGGCCCCACAAAACACCGAAGTTAGGGAAGGCAGAGGAATAAACATTTGAAATGCTATAGCACCCTTTTTATAAAAAGGATGCAATGGAAGCGGGAAGTTCTCGAAGACGCCACCTCGAAGCACACCATCTTGGGCATGAGCCGCGTAGGTGGTCGACTGCGTCGGGGCATAGGCACGGATCCCAAGCGGGGCCCCATAACCGAGACCCTGAGATCTCCACCAAGTCTATAAAGGTCGGCCCGATTGGTCACAGTACGCAACGTGCATATGGCAGCTACTCAAATATTCGAGAGAAGCTAGGAGGATCTGGAATTTTATTAATTTTACCCTTGTCCTTATCTGGGGAAAAGGAGGATCACCGCTCACAGGGCAGCAGGTGTGAACCACCGGCCTAAGCGTCGAACCCACATCGATCACTTGAACTAGACGCCTCGATAGGATTACTCTGTGCAAAAGCGGAAGACGGCCAGGTTGTGGAGTGCGCGAGGCTAGAAGTAAAGGAAATCGAGAGAAAATGCGGAGACCCCCGATCAAGCACGCCTTAGAGGCCTTGGAACTTTGAGAGCAGATAGAGAAGAAGAAAAGGGACGTGCAGGAGCCGACGAGCGGACAGCCCCAAGCAAGATGGGGACCTGGCAGTCTGAGCAATAGTCGGACAAAATTCGAAAGGAAACTGAACTTGCAAAGCCAGAGGCTTGGTAGGGAACAAGATCACAACAACCAGGGACGTTTTTAAAGAAGCTAAGAGCCACTGTCGAAATAAACACAATCGAAGTAGGTATCATAAGACGTTGGACGGCGACAAAGCCTGATCAAACCATACGAGTAGCCAACGTGGATATCACACTTGATTCGAAGCGTCTGTGCCTCTGGCCAGCTAGTCAGTGAAGGGGGCAGCCTGAGTTGGGTTCCCAAGTGAAATAATAGGCGCGCATATGCTGAGCCGTAAACTGGCATGAGATTGGCAGACCCCAATACGCGACGAGACCCTTAATGGTATCCCCAGTCTGGAGCCAAGCTTGAGGAACAACTCATTACCCCAAAGATTGGTAGCCCAGGAATCCGTATTAGAAGAGAAAACACCTAAATCTCCACCCGATAAGGAAAGTAGGATATTTCTAATTATTTATACGGTCATGTATTAATCGGTTTATGATAAGAAATAAAATCTCACCCGATGGGGGGAATATAGTATCATCTCGAAAACGAGGAAAAATCTTATTTGTGTCATCATCGACTAGGAAAATTATCATGATCATCATTATAAATACCCGAGGCCACCCGTCGGTGAAAGGTATGGAGACCTCACCTTCAGCTTCATTCCTAAGTAGTTGATATTCTCTTCCCACCGGAAGAATGACTTAGGCACCGAAGGAAGCGGCAGAACCCCGTCGATCCTTTTTGTTTCTTATATTCGCGAGGCTAGACATCCAGGTACGTGACGGGGTCCGACAATACCGACACGCTCATCCAGTTTAGTGAAAAAACATCATCAGTTTGACATAAGCAATAAAGTGAAAATTATATTCTGATGAAATCATGTATTCAAATATAATTTTATAATTTTACATTAAAATTATGTCTTCAAAATGATTTATAATTTTACATTAAAATATGTCTTTAAAAATAAGACTTTATAATGTTGCATAAAATTTGTGTTTTAAAAAACACGATTTCTAGAATTACTAATTGTGACTTCCAAACATGATTTCATAATTTTAAAATTGTACAATTTAAAATTTCTGATGAAATGAGTAATATTCAGCTCTGAATTTCATATTTTACAATAAAATCGTATATTATTTAAATTTTATAATTTACAATTTATATTAAAATCGTGTATTCCAAAATATGATTTCATATTTAACACTAAAATTGTGTTTTTTCAAAAACAAGATTCATATTTTCACCCTTGAAATCATATTTTGAAGACACGATATCTATATAGCGCTTAGTAGCCTAGTAGGTAATAGGTGATATAGTTTAAAAATTTATTTTTATTTTATATTTAAAAAATATTTTTCGGTTATTATTTAAAAAATTGAAGTTCTCGTTTAGACTGTCCCAATCACATCATCAACGTTAAATTCTTACACGTGTCGATCCTTCTGTACCTACTAAAAATCTAATTTTTCTTTTATTCTAACCATCTTGAAAATTACTTCAAGCCTCAAATGGCATTGATTTGTAAATCAACATCCCACACTTTTCCCTTAAAAATTATTTTATGTATTTTTATTCGCATAATATTTTTAGTATGGAAAATGTCGTATTATATTTAATAAATTTATTGGAGAAGCTTTAGGTGGGCTGATTTTTTATTTTCGTTTTTGAATAAATAACCAGACCATTTCTCTTTTGCATCTTGAGGCGGGACAGAAAAATAAAACTCTAGATGGGTTTTGATAAGACAAATAATACATAAATTGGAAGCAAAAACTAACCATACAAATTCTGATTAGACAAAGCACTCCATATGATGTGATAAGCAAGAGCTTGCAACAAGAATCACAAGAGATAGTGAAAGAAACAGCATGAATGAAGAACCACATAACAACGATCAAAATTTCATAACATGATTTTGTTAGATTAATTTATTAGTTATGAATTAAATACCAAATATAATATAATTTAATTATATAATTATATATATTAATTATAAATTATTTTATAAATGATTTAATATTAATTAACCATGAGTTCATAGTTATGTTTCTTTTTATTTTATTAAGTCTATTAGATCAAAACTTATTTGTTTCTTGTGCTTTATATATATATATATATATATATATATATATATATATATATATATATATATATATATATAGAAATAATAAAACTTTACTGTTTATAATTTTATAGAACACATTTTAAAAAGAAAAGAAAAATCATCTTAAATTATAATATTTCTTTGATCTTCTACATAGTTTAGAAAATTAAAGTATTAACAATTTCGGACCCTTATAAAGTATGTTTTTATATACTACAAATTTGATATATCTTATTGTTTAATGAAGTTATTATTTTATAATGTATTTATTAAATGTACATTATTAATCAATTATTTTGGATTTAATAAATATTTTGATTTTATAAAATAGTTATAATTTTTATAAAAGCCGTTTTAATTTACATTGAAGCTATCAAATTAGTTTTTCTGTATTTTTGGGTTATATTCAAATTTGTTCCCTCCATCAAAGCTTCCTAAATTTATTTTTTTGTATTCATTCCCGTCTTCAACCATTCTAGATTTTCTTTTTATTAATTCTTGTTTGGATTTAAGAAAGTTGTGTAGTCCAAATTGAATCGGGACTGTTTTCAAATTCCTATTCAAGTTAGAAATTGTACTTTCACGCCCTTGTAACTATCAAAAGTTATTTTTCTTTTTTATCTTTTGTTTGTCAACATCAACATCGAGTGAAACATGATGTCGATAATATAAAAGAAAATATTTTTAATTTTTGTTGATTGACAATGAATGCCACTTTATCTCTTATCATATTAATTAATTTTTATTATTATTTTGTTTGATTAATAAGAACCTTGATTCTTATAAAAATCATTTTTTATAATTTATTTATTTATTTAATTCACATGAGAAGCTTTGTTTTATGTCCTATCAAGTCATTTAAAAAAAAAAATATCTTGCTTCATTAATTGATGGGATGCTCGTACAAAAAATATGAAATTAGAAAACAAAAATCGTATCATTTAGCATGAAATTTGATTTTTGGCATAATTGAATTTTACTAACTTTATAATATTTATTACTCATTTCACCTATTGCTTTTATAATTTATATTTATGCCATTTTATGATTATTTATAGCATCATATTAGGAATAAAATTATTATTATTATAACATTTGGGTAAAATTAAGAAATATTAAATACTTAAGAACTTGCCTCTCGTGATGAACTTATATGGATGTTTTTTATAATTGATCACGCAACTATAATTTCTCTTGTCTTGCCATTAATTTTTGTTATTAAGATCCATATAGATAATGAAGTTGTTCTCGATGACTTGATTATTTTGTAGAATGCTTAGTTAGTAAAAGGTTTCATAAGTGTCATGAGCGGGTAATTTTACTATCCCATTGATGTGAAATTTATGCATTTGGTTGCGTGACGAATTGAATTGTTTTATCTGTAATATGAGTATTTTTATCTTTTATAGACTCTAACATTTTATGACCACTTTTGTGGGTCATTTGGTAGATTGAAGGATGGAGCAATTTGCATGTCTTTATTATTTTGGGCGTTGTTATCTTGTTTATTCTTCAGCTTTGAGCTTGCCTCGAGTTCTCTACTACCATGAAACTTAATGAGACTAATTACGAGCAGTAATGTTAAATCCTCTCATGTGATTTGACAATTATGAAACCTAAACGGCTTTGAAAGTTGGAAGCTCTTCGAAACCCGTTCTTAGAGAGTTCTCTGAAAGGAGGAGAAAAAGTTCAATGAGGATTAGGAGTATTCTATGATGTTGTTTTTGATGATCATGGAAAACCATGGAGGGGACTAAATTTATAAATGCAGAACCACAGATTAAATTAAAGGGAGTTGGATACATTGGTAAGGAAATACATAAAGCTCTCGAAGAATGGGAAAATTGGAGTTATCTAATAATCATTGGAGTAAATGTTTGTTTTGAATCTATGTCATTGATGTGTGTCATACATTTACTTGGAGGTTGGATAATTGGTGCTACCATTCACGCTTGTAATTCTATCACGGTAGGTGATAAGAAGAAGAAGTCCAACTACTTTAGAGCAGTATGTACATGAAGAGAAATCTGAGAGTATAAGTTGATTTCTAGGTGTTCTTCAGATTGCAACTTAGTAAATTTTTGAATTGAGATGTAGGCGTTCATACTCTCTATTAGGATAAATTTGATATTAGTACATATTTTGGATATACTTGAATATAGTTTTTCTTTTTGGAACTAGAAAGTTAAATTGTCTTGAATTATATTGATTAGCATTAGAATACTTTGTGGGAGTCTGGATTATAGTTGTTTTGTTTTTCCTTTTGTTTATGTTACCCATGTTGTTAATATTGTTAATAAGCGCGAAACGTTTGATGAATGGTTGCCTACTCTTTGGCACAAGCATTTTGGGTCATTCTAGACCAAAATGAAATTAAGGATGAGATTCTTGGGATCTTGATTTATCATATTTTGATCGCATACGGATTGCATCAAGGGTAAATTGACCCTTGAATTAGGAATGCTAAGGTTGACCGATGCAGAGTTGTAGGGTTCCGTTTGATTATTCCCATTATGGTTTTGTTGAGCTCATTCGTGAGAAGTCTGACTCTTTGGAGGCTTTCAAAGCAAAAGTTGAGCTCAAACAAGAAAGAAGATCAAAGTGGTTCATTGTGAGTGGCAGTAAGTATTATGGTAGATATGATGAGATGAGGCGCGATCACGGACCATTGTGAAGTACTTCAAGATATTAGCATTGATGCTTTCATTATGCAATGTTTGGTATATCAAATAAGTAGGATTGCGCGGAGAAGAAATCACTCACTTCTTGATATGGTGCGTGTGTGCTTGTTGGTCATCAATACTTGATTCTTATGGGGTGAAACTTTGAAAATTGCAGCTTATATTTTGAACCAAGTGCCTAGTAAGTTTCTTCTGAGACTCCATACTAGCTATGGTGCGAAAAAACCCTCAGTCTTAGCCACTTTCATGTTGAGCAAGGTGGAAGTGAGACCATACCACCCGCAATCTAAAGAAACTTGATCCGAACAATAGGAGTGGGTGCCGGTTATTGTGGCGGTGAGAGGTTCAGGTTTATTGCCCGTTGCACACCACCATAGTAATTGAGTTAGATCGAGCTATCTATTTTGGGGATGATCTTGGTATAAGCCTTGAGGGGCCAAGAGAAATTTTAATTCAAAGAACATAGTTTTATTTCTATTCCTATTGCTTCCACTATGATCTGTAGCCAGTTGTTGACCCGATCCGGTAGCCATTATCGATGATAAACCCGATTGGGGATGTAGATCTAAGTAACTATAGATGTAGACCTAGTAGCCATAAATGTAGTCATGGATATACCTTTGAGGAGGTCAAAGAGGGCGCGTAGGCCCTCAATTTTATATGACTACATTGTTTACTTGTAGGAGTAAGAGTATGATGTGGCTGATGTATCCGATCCAACTACTTACAAAGAAGTCATTAGTCCTTAATCCAACTTCTGGATTGATGCAATGAAAAATAAGATGACTTCCATGTCACATAATAAAATGTGGAGTTTGGTAGATTTTCCAAATGGCTGCAGACCTATTGAGTGCAAATGGGTGTTCAAGACTAAAGCGCGATGCCAAGGGACATGTGAGAGATATAAAACAAAATTAATGGTTAGGGTTATAGTCGGCGAAAGAATTAGTGGTTGAAACCTTCTCTCTCGTGTCTACTAAAGACTCTCTACGCATTATTATGGCTATAGTGGCCCATTTTGATTTGGAATTGCATCAGATGGATGTGAGGACACTTTCTTGAATGAAGTTGGTGAAGATGTTTACATGTCTCTCGACCTACCCGGTTTGTGGAGGTTGGTAAAGGAAAACATGGTTTGTAAGTTCCATAGAAATTCATTTATGGTTTAAGAAAGCAAACTTTTAGGTGTGGAATCTCAGCTTGATGGGGTGCCATATCGATGTGGTTTTAAAGGAGAGCATCATCGATCAATGCATATTGTAACATCCTGAAATATAACATAGCAGTTTTCGGACATGTTAGGGTGTAATAAAAGCTAAATTGAATTTTTGAAAAAATAAAACGAGAGACACGGAATTAATTACTAAATCAAAGGAGTAAAGTGGTAATTCACCACTTGAGGACCCAAATGTCATAATATAAGAAGAGCATATATCCAAAGGAGAAAATTAAGAGAAGTGTGTAAATAGAAATAGAAGAAGAAGGATTTAGAATGCAAATAAGAGAAACTTAAAAGCAAGAATAATAATAATCTATTACGAATGGTTCGAGCTGAAAATTATACAGATGCCGGATGAAGAAAGCGATTTGTAGTTGAATTCGTTTCGAAATCCTAGTGACCAGAAAAGTTTCGTCAAATGAGACCGTCGGAATATTTTACGATTTTAAGGTGATAAGTATGATGACTTGAGGACGAGATTTTACGAAAATCTGAAAGTCGAAAAAATGGCTTGAAATTTAAGTTCATTTAAAATAAAGTGAAGCGAAAGAAATAAAAATTTCCGAGCGGGATCAGAGATAAAAATTTAATGGTATGTATCGAGCCAATAATAATAATAATAATAATAATAATAAATAAATAAAATAATAAAGTCAATTTGGACGGTGGCGAAGAGAGCGTGAAAACGAGAGAGAGGAGATTTTTATTTTTATTTTTTCGTTCTCTCTTCGATATACGGGTTCGATCGTCGAATTTGTCGAGCGAGCGAAGTTCATGATGACGGGGGCTGCAGCGTGAGTACCAAAAACAAAGGTTGTAGGGAATTCAGTGAAGTTAGATCTATGTTTCGTACTTTATCGGATCTGGCGTTACGACGGTCGGTGGTTGGACCAAGAGACAAAGTTGATCCACGCATCGCGAGCTACGCGTGGGTACCAAAATCTTGGAGTTTCATCAAACTCCACGAGGTAAGGAATTTTCCCTACTTGGAATAAAAAGCCATGTAATGACATAGGTTGTTTCGGGGTCGGCATAGGCTGTATGATTTAGTCCCAGTTTTGAGTGCTTGAATATTGGAAATTTTGGGATTTGGTTGAAGCGATCCGGACTGTATTGAAGGATATAAATTAGATAAAGAATAAGAATATATATAAATATATGAGATGATATGAATAGATGAATGTCTGCATGAGCTTTACGCAATATTAGATTGATTCAGTAATTAATCCTAGAAATTATGATAGTTGACCAATCTTGTATATAGATATAGAAACAATTTGTGTAATTAATCCTAGAAATTATGATAGTTGACCAATCTTGTATATAGATATAAAAACAATTTGTTTTTCCCTTCTTTAGGACCTAATTTTAGGATGAATTTGTATCTATATATTGCCTCATTTTAGAGAAAGGCCATCTCTTTGAAATCTTGCAAACTCTATTGTTTGACATGGTGTCGGAGCGGACTTGATCGAAGAAGTCTGCAGGAAACCATCGATATCACGATATTTTTCCCTCGAGCCCATCACCCTCGTAAAGGCTCTTTGTGAGTTCGAATTGGTGGGACTTCTCGAAGCCTCATAAAAGATTCTTTGGGAAAATTGTATGAGTAAATCGTGGAAGAAAATCAGCAGTGCCTCTTGCAAATGTTGCCCGTCAGTATTATTGGTAAAGCATACGTATTTTCTGCAACTTCTAAGAATAGAACTTGGATTATTGATACGGTCGTCGATCACATGGCGATGGGACTCCGAGTTAGTTAAAATGCATTCTCCCTTCTTCTCAATCGATTAACACCTCGATGCGTGCCACCTCCCTATTCTTGGGAGGATCTGCATTATCTTGTCTAATACCTCACATTAGATCTTGTCCTTGTTGTTCCATCTCTTAAATACAACCTTTTGTCTATTAGCCAAATTACTTCAACTCGCTTGTCTTTGTAACTTTTGGCCCTCATTTTCTTGTCTTCCAGACATTCTAACTCGGAAGATTCTTGGTTATGGTGTTAGGCGGGGCAAACTTACTACTTAAGTTGCAGAGAATGGGGATCGAAAATCGGTCGAGACGAAATCAAACTAGCGATAAAGACAAGGCTCGAACAACTATATAGTTATGGCACCGTGGAATTAAGACATCTTTCTTTTGGTTATCTTAAGAAATTGCAACCTGACTTTTTCGAGATTGAATGATAGGAATTTCATTGTGACACTTGTGAAGTAGCTAAGAGCCAGTATTTCTTATTCTGATACAGATAAAGTTAGAACCACGAGTTATTCACTCTGCGATGTTTGGGGTCTGCAAGGTTCCTCTCTATCTGGGGCTCGTTGCTTTGTGACATTTATTGATGAATGCCTTTAGAATGACTTAGGTGTCCCTACTAATTAAAAAAGTGATGTGTGTCACAGCATTCAGAATTTTCACAAATGACTCACCCGGAATATCAAAAGCGGTCGTGTTTGGCAATCGACAATGGTGGTGAGTTTATGGATGCCTCTCAGAAATTTTTTGAGAAACCATGGAATTAGATCATCAGAGCCTCATGCACCTATTAACAAAAACCAAGTGGGTTGGCGGAGGAGAAAGAGATAGACAGCTTTTGGAGGTGAGTCGTGCCTCCTCTTGACATGAACTTGTGCCTCGATTTGATGGGGTGGAAGGCTGAATCGCTGCCTGCCTCATCAACCGAACACCTTCTCAAGTAATAGACTTTCAAACTCCTCAGCAGAAATTGCAATCCCTTGCACCAATTCCCCATCTTCCCGAATCTTGAACCCAGGAGTTTTGGATGTAACGTATATGTTCACATCCTAAAATGTGAGAAATAAACTCGATCCAAGCATGCAAAATGATGTGTTTTTTGGCTACTATAATTTAAAGGATATAGGTGCTGATACAAACACAGAAGCTACATGTGACTCTGGGTACCTCTTTCAGAGAATTAGAGCCTTATTACTCAGGAGGTCTCTAAAAATTCTCTTCGGAGGCTCAAGTGAAGAATGAATTGGGGTGATGAGTTGATTGGTGGAATATTCAACAAGAGAGTGGTGGAGGTGATGAGTATTGAAGTTGGAAAAGGTGAATGAACATTTTAAGCATGTTGTATGCTGACGAAATTTGTGATCACAATCCTTAGGCGGGAGTAGATCACAGATGCAAGAGTTGCCCCCGTCCCTACACCGTGCGAAGAATCAACCCCGGAGTGTTTCCTCCTCAAGTAAGTATGAATCTGTGTTTGGAAGTCTAATGAAACATATGTTCTTGGAGGAAAATACGACTCCTAGATATCCTGAAAAGATTGAATAGGGGAGTTCAAAAAAGCAGTATGAACGATCGAAGCGAGACCCGAATACCCAATTAACAACTATGTGCCATCTCATAGGTTGGTAGATAAATAATACCATTTCTTGTTAATCAATTGTCCACGGTTCTATTCCTAGTAATGTGCGGGATGCATTAGCTAATCCAAAATGGAGAAAGCGTGAGCGAAGAGATGGAGGCTCTGAGAATGCCACTTGGGAACTTGTTCCCTTTGCTAAGGAATGAAGCCAATTGGATGCGAGATGGAGTATTCAGTGAAACTCAAAACCGGATGGAAGTATTGATAGATATAAAGCCTGACTAGTTGCGAAGGGATATGCGCAAAAAGGGTATGGGATAGACTATCGGGGATACTTTTGCACAGGTAGGCTAAGATCAATCTGATTAGCATTCTTATATATGTGAAACAAAATCGAAATGGCCTGCATAGCAATTTCATGTTAAAAATGCTTTCCCTCAATGGAGATTTGGAGAGAAGAGGTCTATATGGAGCTACCTCTCGAAGTTAAAATGGTTCTTCATGTAAAGGTGAAGTCACGTAAATTAAAAAAAAGTCATTGTATAAATTTAAAACAATCACCTAAAGCATGGTTCTCGATATGATGAAGGAGTTCGGCTATATGAAGTAGCTGAATCCACACTTTGTTTATAAAACACAAGAAGGAAAAGTACTGGCTTTAATTGTGTATGTTGATGATATGGTCTTGACAGGGGTAATACTTGCGAAATAAACTTTACGGGAGTATTTAGCCACAAAAGTGAAATGAAGGATCTCGAGCTGACTTAAATATTTTTGGGAATTGAAGGGTATAGATTGAAACATGAGTCTTACTTTCCACGAGGCGAAAATATGTGTTAGATCTTCTAGCAAAACCCCGGAATGTGATTGCAAACCGGTGAGGCATGCATGGAAATGAATCATAAGCTCAGTTCTCCCCGGACCAAGTACCCCCGACGGACAAAGTGGGTTATCGGTGTGGGGAAGGTGAATTTACTTATCACACCTGAGGCTAGATATATCATATGCGGTGACGTTGTGAGCAGTTCATATGCAGGGTAGAAGAACATATGAAACGGTCTCGGATCTTAAGATACTTAAAGGTGCTCCAAGAAAAGGTTTGTTGTTCTAAAGTAATCTCTAACGTGAAGGATACCGCAGTTCTGATTGAGGCGGGTGATCAAACAACGAGGTCCACATCCCCAGTTACTTTACTTTTTGTGGAAGGTAATCTTGTCATGGAAAAGCAGAGCGGAAGGTAGTAGCAAGATCAAGTCACGTTTGAATTTGAGTTTGGCTCATGGTGTATGTGGTGTTATGGATAAGGAATATCTTGAGGACTTAGGATTGAATATACTACTATAAATCTCTGGCCCAGTGATAATAAGGTAGCCATTCAAATTGCACGAAATCCTGTTCAACATGATCGCACTAAACATGTGAAGTTGATCGTGTTTCATCAAGGAACCTCGATGAAAAGATTATACAATTCCCATTTATTCAATCCAGAAGTCGGTTGGGTGATATGCTCCTGAAAGCGAGTTTCGAGTGTTTCATGGTATAATTGACAAGTTGGGCATGAGACATCATGCATAACAGAAGTGCACGCATGAGGTGTATGATAATAAATTGATTCGGTAATTAATCCTAGAAATTATGATAGTTGACCGTCTTGTATATAGATATAGAAAAATTTTGTAATTAATCTAGAAATTATGATAGTTGACGATCTGTATATAGATATAGAAACAATTTGTTTTCCCTTCTTTGGACTAATTTTAGGATGTAATTGTATCTATATATTGCCTCTGTTTTAGAGAAGAATACATCTCTTTGAAATCTTTCTGCAGAAACTCTATTGTTTGACAATGAATGATACGAATATAAGAATATATGATAGAAATACATGAGATTAAGAAGTATACGATTAAAACTGACACATGCTAGAAATGCACGAATGATGGAAAATAGTTACATGTATGGTAAAGAATTTTGAATCTGAGTAAATTGGTCAAAGATATATAGAAAAATGCAAAGATACGATAGTACGATAGAGTATATGAAGATATAATATATAACTTACCAAATATACCTTAGAGTTTTCAGACATGTTTAAGATGCATAGTGTAATTTGAATGTTTCGTAGGTGCATCTGAAACATGGAAAAACGAGACGGAAATTTACAAGATTTAAGGATAAAATTGTAATTTGTCTAAAGGGCTTAGAGTCATAATTTGGAAAAGTATGGGGCAAGAGAGAAATAATAGGAATTGTTGTGTGAAGTTCTAGAAGATTAGGAGCTAAAATCTGATAAAGGAGTGAAATACAAATGGCCAAGAGTTGGAGGACGAAAAAGCAAATAAAGAAACTTAACCCAAAAATGGGTTTTTTGATAGCGAACAAGGCCTAAGGGATATTTTGATTTAAAGACCAAAATTTGATCTCATGTTTTGGAGAAGGCAGCGTATGGAGAAGAGAATGGGAGAAGAGAAGAGGAAGGAAGAAGAAGAAGTTCAAGCAAGGCCCGACAAGGTATGGAAAGCTAGACTTAGTATGGAGTGGATCTTTGGAATTTTAGGCTTTGTATGGTTGTGTGTCTCCAAATCTAGGGTTTTGATAGAATTGCATCATAACCTTAGATTTCTTGAAGATTAAGGTTGGTAAATCCTACAAGAACAAGATGAGTATGGAATTTCCCTTTGAGGTTGGATTCATGGGTAAATGTGAGTAATTGAGTTAGGGTTTAGAATAAACCTAACATGAAATCATGAGTTTGATTTGTGTGGGTTGTGACCCATATTAGAGTTGTTTGGGGGAAATTCACTTGGAAGATTTTGATGAAAGATATGTAATGAAATATGATTTGAGTAAAATAGAGATTTTAAGATGAATTGGAGTGAATGTAGCGTGTTCATGAAGTGTTAAGTTGATTTAGGTATCAACACATGGAAAAAAAGGGAGAAAATACACATTAAGGCATTTTGTTGACGCTGTACGGTACCTTGAACATGTCTTGGTACATGTTGAGTTGGTCATTTTAGACGACATATGCCGTGCATGTCAAGGGTGTGCTCGTACATGTGATGCTCTGTTTTCTATTTTGACCAGTTTTCGTATTTTAGCCATAACTTCCTCATTTGTGCTCAGGTTGGTGATTCAAGTAGCTAATTAAAATAGACTTCAAGGAAAACCAAACATATAGAAATAGCTACCTTCTAAATCTGACTCTAAGTGGCCAAAAAATTCACTCAAAATGGGGCCATGTGCAAGCCAATTCCTGCATCAGTTTGATCATAGAGTAGTCCGTTGTTTCGAACGTATCTTGAGTTCCGGTGCTCCGATTTGGGTGATTCCAGTTGGAGAAGAACCCTTAGAACCTTAGCTTTAGTACAAGAACCAGTGTCAAATATGGAGACAAGGCACTGGAAAATGAATATTGCAAACTGTTCCTCGGGTAAAATCGGTAAACCAACTAGTTGGCATGAAAATGCCATAAATTGAGTTTGGATGATCCGATTGGAATGATTCCAATTTATAAGTAAATTTGATTCATCGAGGAACAAAAATACATGAATGATGTGTGGATAGGCATCATACGTACAAAATATCACGAAATGCCATATGGAATAGGCATGAAACGCACGAATATGATATGAAACACGAAAATGGCTGAAACATGAATATAGATTATGAAAAAGCAATATGTCATGAACACAGAAGGTAATAAAGATAGGTTATGAGTTACGAAAGACATATGATCATATGACTACCTAGGGTAGAAAATGAATGAGTGGACGTCACGGTGGTGCTCGGCACTCACATTGGGTGGCACTCCTTTTTTGTGCTGGCCTCATTGGAGTGCCCGGCCTCCCCCATTTGGGAGCTTGCCCGCGCCACATTTGGTGCCCGGCACTCTGTTGGTGCTATAGCACTCTGTGCGTGGGTAGCCACATTTTGATTGGTGCTTCGGCACTCCTGCTTGGTGCTCTGACACTCTGTTGCATGAAGCCGAGGCACGTCACGATCGGTGCTCAGGCACTCTGGCGGTGCTCGACACTCTGTTGCGTGGCGAGCACGTCTGTATGGTGCTACGGCACCCTAGTACTATATTGTACCTTCGCGTACTTTTTGTATTGCGTCCTACTCATTTCTTATGATTGGTCTAGGTAGTCAGACAGACATATGATAAGACACTGAATAAAGAATAAGAGTAAAGATCTGAATGTATCTTTGTATCGATTAAGGATTACTATTAGTACCTACGAGGCCTTCTATATACAGCCAAGTTACAGTCATGCTACGGTCACTCACGATATACGATTAAGTTCTATCATACCTCTGGTACTCTGTATTTGATTAAGCTACGCTAACTCCTACAGGAGTCGAGGAATGATAATAAAGTCACATTATAATTATAAGTTCTGAATAAGAAGAAACTCTGTAACTCCTACGGAAGGTCCGAATAAGTATAAGTTTAGTAGTACCTACGAGTACTCCCGTATTGGTAAAATAAGTATAAGTCCAGTAGTACCTAAGGGTACTCCCGTATCAGTAAAATAAGTATAAGCCGTAGTACCTCTGAATTTACTCTCGTATCGGTAAAATAAGTACAAGTTTTGTAAAATAAGTATAAGTCCAGTCGTAACTACGGTTTAAGGCAGAAAATTCAATTTTACGAAAAAGTCGCGATAATTCAGATTAATAGGAAATTCTCTAGATCTCGGATGACGAAACGGATTGCGCCGTTAAATTCGTCTCGCGAAATCTAGTGAACCAGAAAAGTTTCGTTGAATTATGAGACAATCAGAATATTTTACGAATTTTTGGGTGATAAATCGTCAGTAACTTTAGGGGTGAGATTTTTACGAAAATCTTGGAAGTCGGGAAGTGGCTTGATTTAAGTTCATTTACAATAAAGTGAACTGAAAAGAAATAAAATTTTTCGGGGCAGAAATGGACTCGAATGGGACAATAGAAATCGTTTATCCAAATGATAATAATAATAATAATAATATAATATAATAATAATAATAATATTATAAAAATCAATCAAAAAAAATTGGTATAAAAATCAATTTGTGGGAGTGAAGCGAAGGGGAGAGAAGAGGCGCGGAGGAGAAATTTTATTTTTATTATTTCTTCTATTTGTTTCTTTTAGATCTAAGAAAATCGGATAGTAGGTTTAAATTATTGAAGGCAAAATTGATCTGCGATGGGAATACGTGTGGACACGAGTTGGAGTTCGACAAACTCCGTGAGGTAGGGGTTTTATCCTACTTGTTTTACTCTTGATTTAAGTGTTTTGTAAATGCTTGTGTTGGTTTGAGGCCGTGAGGGTCGTTTGATTGGTTCCAAATCTTGGAGCAGAGTGTTAAATTTTGGAGAATTTTTGGAGCCCATTTGGACAGTCCATGACTGTGTAGGGGCTATTTGGGGTGTTTGTATCATAATTTATATAATAAATTGTGTTTTGGTGTATAGGCCATTGGAGATAAAATTGTGATTTGCTCAATTATATGGAATATAATTGTGTGTATATGTAAACCATTAATTAAAAATTGTGATTTACTCAATTATATGGAATATAATTGTGAGTATAGGCATTGGAGATGAAATTGTGAGATTGCTCAAGTGAGCTAATTTGGGTGTTTGATCCATATTGTTGAAATTCACGTATGGTGTGAATTGCAAAATTGAGAATGTTGCATAATTAATATATTGGTATATATATTGTATAAATGGTTTTGGAAATGGCATAATGCATTTTCATATGCCTTTAGGTAACCTAGAGATTAGGTGTTAGTGCGTAATGAATTTTCACGGCAATGATTGCGAAAGGAATTTCATAGGATGATTTTCCGGAGAATTGGGTTGGGAGATGGGCCAACAGATCATTTCGGATGAGGACCATGGCGTTCGAGAAGCTCACCAACCCGGTCGCCTCGGAGGGCCAGTCAGTATTTTTACCGACACGTTCGGTAGTGTTTTTCAGAACAACAAGATTTGTTTTGAAAATGATTGTTTTTTCTCATACATGGCAGGCAGAGTGTGGAGGTGAGTCGGTGAGGACTCGTGACATAAGGGTGATCATGTAGACATTCAAGAGTAGGATCACTATTTACTTGAGTGTGTGTTTATTTTGGAGTATTGCATATGCACTTAGGTGGAGAAGTAACCCATTTAGGTGATTCCACTTCTTGGGCGATAGCTCATCTGTCGAGGAACATTTTTTAATGATGCAGGGGTGTTCGAAGGCAACTCTTCTTAGAGAGCGATTTGAAGAAAGGCTGGGTTGTGGCTTTTGATGGTTTTTGGATAATATGTATTAGAATTATAGATTTTAATATGTATTTGTATTAAGAGAAATGGTATAACTCTTGAACCATGTAATATATTTGGTTGGGATATAGATTTTGTGAGTTGGTATTAGAATATAGTTGGGTATATTTGATGAGTGTTGATGCAGGGGCCCAAGTGGCCATTTTTACTTAGGTATGCGTCTCGTGATACGAGATGTATAGATTTTCATGGGTTGTGAGGTGAGTCAACGGACCGCCAAGGTTTGGGCGTCACGGCAGTATCGAGGCCTAAGTTTAAAAATACCTAGAGCTTAGTGTTGATAAAGTTAGGTATCGATTACCCTAGGGCTTGAGGGACATGGGCTTGAGCCATGGTTATTCTTGATGAAGTGATACCAGCGTCATAGCTTGGTAGGAGTTTAGGTACACGAATACCTAGGAGTTCATGGGACGGGTTTAGACCCTGCATGCATAGTGTGTTTTGTGTTGTGTTCGAATGTATTCCATGTTTGTGATTGTGTGATTGTGTGGTTATTGCGCGGGAAAATTATATGCATGACATATTGTATATAGGAAGAAGTGGAATGCTAAGGTTAGGAACTATAACCTTAGGGGTTCGGAAAATGAAATAAACCTGAAAGTGTTGAATTTTATTGAAATAAATAAAAGGAGTGGTTGGCAAGTAGCTCCACTTGGGTGATGAAACGAGAGGTCTTTACTGCGTAGAAGTGGTCGAGCGGGGCCTTTTCTTTGAGGCACATTGGGGTTGCGATTCTTTGCCATTGCATAGGTTAGTGCAGGTAGTATCCAGGGGTCAGGAGTAACCTCCAAAGAATTAAGTCATATCATCCTCCGACGTTTACAGGGGGAGGAGATCCGATGGTGGCAGACCATTGGCTCCAACAGATTGAGAATGTATTGGATGCTATGGATATTACCTCCGATGCCAAGATCGAATTGAAACTGCGTTCGACTAGGGTGAGTCCCCAAGTGTGGTGGGATTTGGGTTAAGACCTACAGAGATTTAGGAGGCAATGACTTGAGCGAGTTCCATGGGCTCTTTATGAGAGCAGAAGTATTTTAAGCCACTTCTAGGCATGCGAGGCTCGGGGAGTTCCTAGAGAGCACGAAGCAAGGGCGTAGCCGGTGATGGGCCCTGCGTGGCTAGATTCACGGGAGTTGGTTTACGATGATTATGTGGCCACAGATATGGCCAATGTTAGGAGATTTGAGAATGAGCTGAAGTTGTCCATTCGAGGCAGGATAGTAGGACTTCGCCTACGGGACATGGACTTCATGGTTGGGACAACCCTGACCATAGAGAGAGATCGAGTGCTTGGCCTTGCTTAGGAGACTAGCGGTGTTAATGTCGAGAGGGAAGGTGAGTGGAGTCTTCTTCTAGTTGGGGAAGAAGCCCCGAGGCTTCTAGTTCACGAGGGTTCGAGCCCGCGACCATCTAGGTCGAGGACGGATCGAGTTAGCGGCGTGGTGGTTAGGGTGGTAGACATATTGGGTGTTGAGGTCATTCTTGACATGGGTGAGGTTGGCGACGTGGTTGTCGATGATTGTGACACGAGGCCCGAGTTATCATGCAGACACGATCTTGGAATTGTAGAAGGTAGCATATGCATGTGAGTGATGCGTATGTGCGTGAATTTCGGGGACGAAATACGGTAAGGGGGGAGAATGTGGGCAGAAAATTGATTTTCTTAAAGGGTAAAGCGGTAATTTCGGTTGGCAGGAAATTCTCTAGTCTCGGATGGCGAAGCGGTTGCGCCGTTAAATTCATCTCGAAATCTAGTGACCCGAAAAGGATTCATTCGGTCGAACTGATGTGGGATATTTTCACCAATTTTTGGGTGATAAATCGTCAGTAACTTTAGGGGCGAGATTTTTACGAAAATCTCGGAAGTAAGGAAGTGGCTTGATTTAAGTTCATTTACAATAAAGTGAACTGAAAACAAATAAAATTTTTCGAGGCAGAAATGGACTCGGATGGGACAATAGAAATCGTTTATCCAAATGATAATAATAATAATAATAATGATAATAATAATAATAATAATAATAATAATAACAATAATAATAATAATAATAATAATATAATATAATATAATAATAATAATATTATTATAAAAAATAATAAAAAAATTTGGTATAAAAATCAATTTGTGGGAGTAGACGAAGGGGGAGAGAGAGAGACGGCGTAGGAGGAGAAATTTTTATTTTTTTATTATTTCTTCTCTTTGTTTCTTTTTCAGATCTACGAAAATCGGATCGTAGGTTTGTCGGTTGAAGGAAAAGTGTTCTGTGATGAGAGCTGTGGACACCAAAAGTTGGAGTTTCGACAGGCTACGTGAGGTAGGGGTTTTATCTCTTTGTTTACTCTTGATTTAAGGGTGTTTTGTAAATGCTTGTGGTTTGAGGGCGCGTGAGGGACCGTTTGATTAGTTCAAATCTTGGAACCAGGAAGTGTTAAATTTTGGAGAATTTTTACTTAGACCCGTTTGGACCGGTCAACGGCGTATGAGAATTTATTTAGGTGTTTGTATCATAATTTATATAATAAATTGTGTTTTGGTGTATAGGCCATTGGAGATAAAATTGTGATTTACTCAATTATATGGAATATAATTGTGTGTATAGGCCATTGGAGATAATTGTGAGTATAGGCCATTGGAGATGAAATTGTGAATTGCTCAAGAGAGCTAATTTGGGTGTTGTTTGATCCATATTAA
This sequence comes from Tetrastigma voinierianum, assembly GCA_016808115.1. NCBI lineage: Eukaryota > Viridiplantae > Streptophyta > Magnoliopsida > Vitales > Vitaceae > Tetrastigma > Tetrastigma voinierianum. The sequence goes on along the minus strand of JAEQBH010002500.1, from coordinate 155,860 downwards.
AATTACATGTTTATGATTGGTGGTGTTATAATTAATATATTAGTATATATATTGTATAAATGGTTTGGAAATGGCATAATCGTTTTTATAATAAGGTAGGTAACACCAGAGATTAGGTGTTAGTGCGTGACATGAATTTTCTTAAAAGCGAAAATGGTTGCGAAAGAATTTCGCGGGGATGATTTTTAGGAGGAATTGGGTTGGGAGATGGGCCCACTTGAGATCATTTGGGATGGGGACCATGTTGTTTGAAAGCTCACCAACAATTCGTCTCGGAGGGTAGTCCCATATTTTTGCAGGCATACGTTCGGTAGTGTATTTTCCTCAGAACAACAAGATTTGTTTTGAAAATGGTTATTTTCTCATCTGTGGCTTAGGCAGGGTGGCAGGTGAGTCGGTGAGGACTCCGTGACATGGGGTGATCGTATGATGAGTGGGGATCAGTGGCGCGAAGTGTGTGTTTATTTTGGAGCGTGCGTATGGCTTAGGTGGAGAGTAACTGGGTTTAGGGTGATTCGCTCTTTGGGAGATAGCTCACCACTGTCGAGGGGAACATTTTTTACGAATGCAGGGTGTTCGAGAAAACGGCTCTTCTTAGAGAGCCGTTGAAAAAGATTTGGGTTGTGGCTTTGATGGTTTTTTGGATAATATGTATTAGAATTATAGATTTTTATTATGTATTTGTATTAAGAGAAATGTTGTAACTCTTGAACCATGTAATATATATTTGGTTGGGATATAGATTTTTGTGAGTTGAACTATTAGAGACTATAGTTGGTATATTTGATGAGGTGTTGATCTGGGGCCCAGTGGCCATTTTACTTAGGTATGCGTCTCGTGATGCGAGATGTATATAGATTTTCCTTGAGGGTTGACGGGTGATCAAGCGGACCGGAGTTTGGGGCGTCACGACGGTTACTTCCGTATAATGAATGCGTGATGTACCTCTGAAAGACTAATGTCATTATACGTAGAAGTACGATCGACCTTGTATGTGATATGATCGATACGTTGGAGCTCATCGTACCTACGGGTGTACCTTCGCTGGAATAAAGATCCGTAAGACAAGAAGTATATACTCACACAGCCAAGACATGTATAAGATGCGAAATACATGTATAAGTTTTGTAATACATGGAATCCGAAATACATGTATATGCTCCATAATATCGGGGATAAGATCGGAAATACGGAATAAGCTCACGTAGTACAAGTAGAATCCATTAAGACAAGGATAGGCTCTATAGTACAAGTATAAGATACGAAGTACTAAAATAAGTTCTAACGTGCACACGGGTACCTCTATCACCTAATTAAACTCGATGTACCTACGGTACTTTCGTATAAGGATAAGTTACGTAATACCGTTATACGATCAATAAAATCTCACAGTGATACTGCGGGTACCTCAGGAACATATGTAAATTTCGGTAGGATATAAGTATGAGTTACGCCAAACTCCTATGGGAGATGCGAAATAGATATAAATACCAATACGTGTTTAAGTACCTTTGTAAGCATAAGTTACGTAACTCTTACGAAGTCACGGATAAGTATCGAGTCGACCAGAGTTCAGTAGATGTCCTTTGGGAGATGCGAATAATTATAAGTCGAGAGACGAGGAAATAACGATTATAAGTCCGCAATATATATCCTTTGGGAGATTTGAATAAGTATACGTACGATACTAGGAATGTTGAATAAGGAAGTATGTGTCCTAGGGGAGATGGGTATAAGAATAAGTCGGTATAAGTAGAAGATGCGAGATCTTTATAAGTATATGAATCGAATAGGAATTAAACCTTGCTATGAGTATAAGATCCACATAGAATAAATTTGCTATAGAGTGTAAGACCCTGATAAATATAGAATTTGTTATAAGTATAAGTAAAAGTTAGTCATACGAGAGATGTGTGAACAAGCATAAGTTTGTTATAAGGATAAGAATGTATGCAAAATTGTTATATGATAACAGGAAGTATATGTATTAATTACATTATATGAATTCTTGAAGATTCCGATATCTGTTATTGTTTTATGTGATTTGTGTTTCTGTATAAGATATGTTTCCCACTAAGCGTAAAGCTTGGCACGGGGTTTTTAATCAGGTGTGGAGTGCAGAGAAGACATCGAGAAGACTATGCGGCTTGACACACTTGTGAGGGGTTCACTACATGTAGGTTCAGCTACGATTTGTAATTGACAAAAATGCAGGTTTTGTATTTGTAAATGAGACTCGATTATATGGGTGTAAATTTTGATGGACACCACTTTCAGGTGGTAGTTCTTTGATAAATATGTATATGATATTTTGATTCTTTTATAAGATGTGTGGGCCCTTATCCCACGGGTATAAGTTCGGCTTTGAAAAAAAATCGGGTAAAGGAGTCGGTTCGGTCTCGCGCCTCGGGAAACCGAGTTCAGATCCATGATCGGTGCAGCGTAGGGTGAGGGAGTGTGATAATATAATTAACAGATATAGATGTTACACAAGTAGATAGCCAGGAGATATGATCAGATGGATTTATATGCAAATGTTATATGCTAATATATGAGATGAATATGATCAGAACATGATATATGAATACAAAGAGTGAATAGATGGAATATGAATAGCTAAAACATGAACGAAATGCGATATAGAATAAACATATATGAAATGATATACATGTATTGTAAAGAAAGAAATATGAGAATAGTGATAAGAAGCTCTGAAATATGAGAGCTTGAGTGAGATTAAAGTAATCATAGTAATACTCGCATATGATTCTGGGATAACAATACTTATTCGAGAATATGAGGTGTAGCATTGAACATAAAACACCTCGGGGCTAGGATGCATCGGTGGAAGCACGTCGGGGACCCTGAGAGAAACACCTCGGGGCCACGTCGACCGACCTCGGGCGAGATCCTTCCAGCCTCTCATCAGGAGAAATTTGGATGTTGAACTCTAAGGACTTTGGAAGCTCGGGAAGCCCCGACGTTAAAAGGCAAACCACTCGAAGCCCATTAGGTGCGGCTCGTCTTTAAGCTCCTTTATCACTTCGCCTCCAGTGCTTAGAAGCCTCCTCTACACGTGAGGTCGTCAGAAACTGGGCTCTCGTCGGCGTTCCACAAGAGTTACCGCCCCAGGGCATCTTGCGAGCCAACTCCAAGGCCGCTATCTTGGCCCACAGGTCATATGACTGACCTACAACTCCTCTACGGCCAATGTGACTCATCTTCGCGACCTTCGCGTCCCTCGAGACTCGTTTTCTTTGATCATCGCCCTCGCCACCAAAGCGTGCTTCAGGTCAGACCTGTGCTTCACGAGTTCCTCAGTCAAGTCCCTTATCTGGGCTTGAAGACCAGCCCTCTCGGAGGTCAGGGAAGCAACCTTAGCCTTGTAAGATTTTCCGCCACAGCGAAGCCCTCGGTAGGCGGCCCTCGTGCAGCCTAACGCCGTAACCACACACAAAAAAAACAAAAAACAAAAAAAAAACAAAAAGCAAGCAAAAAACAAAAGCGGAGTTAACGAGACTAAAACAATAAAGAAAGATCGGCGAAAGCGCGGGCGTACGGAGCGATTCGAGCGAAGAGCGAGCACCCGCCGATGGGGCGAGGCATCCCACCTTCACGAGGGTTGGAGTCGCGCGGGATGGAGGAAACAACGCGATAACGAGCTCGCATGAGAAGCGGGTCCTCGTCTCTTCAGCCTCAGCGATCATGATTCCCCGTCACCTCATCCGGCATTGCGAGAGGGGTGCGGCATGACGTGGGACTCGGGCCGAAATAGGGGAAGAACCTCAAGGGGGACTCCCATTAGCCCTCAGAAAGTCTCCATCCCGGCTGCGGATGAAGAGCGAAAGAAGGCTCCCACCTTTAGGATCTTACCACGAGCGGGGGCGAGCCCTGCAGCGGGCTCCCGGAGGTTTCGTTTCACGCTCCTCTTCTTCTTTGCCCTGACACCTCCGGGCGGGACGAGCTACCACCATATAGGCTTCGCGATGGGGGCTCCCGAAGACAGAAGGTGAGGAAGGCACCGGAGATAGGAGCTTCATGGCTGGAGAGGGGAGAAGATCTCGGGAAAAGAAGTCGAGCGGGCCTCGCACGGAGCCGGATCTAGAATATATCCAACTGTGAGCTCGGAATAGTCACGCGATGCACTTCGCCAACCACGCTACTCCTAGATCCTTGGGTTGAGGTCCCGGGTCGAGCACTGAAGGCTATGTGACCCAGCAATGTCGGGAAATATCCAGTGACCTTTGAAAGCCAAGTGGAAGCCGGAGGCCGAAGGAGGCTCACGTGGGTTCTCGGGGTAGTCCCGGATGGCGGGGAACCAGTGTGTCCTCGAATTAGAAGGGATCGTACTCTAATGATGGCCACTATGAAAAGAAATAACGTTCCTTCCAGTACTTGTGCGAAGATGGAAGGTCGAAATAATCAACTTGGCCAGGTGCTTGGAGATATAAAGAAAACGCCCCGGTGGCTCTACTTTACATGAAGAAGTCTAAGATCGAACATCATACCAGAACACCAGGGCCTTTGTCCTAAAACGACCCAACCAGCCCCACCAAAACACCCCGGAAGTTAGGGAAAGGTGAGAGGGCGGACATTGAGAATGCTACGACACCGCTTTATAAAGGATGCAATGGAAAGCGGAGGCCGTTCTTGACGCCACCTCAAAAAAGCACACCATCTTGGGCACTTGAATGACATAGGTGGTCAACACATCAGGGCACCAAACCTGGATCCCAAACGGGGGCCCATATCGGGCCACAAAGATCTCACCATATAAAGTTCGGCAGGCGGGGTCGCGGTCGCAACGCGTATGGCGGCCCTTGATGTCGAGCACGTGAGATACGAATTTCATTAATTTGCCCTTGTCCTTATCTAGGGAGGGTCCCCTGGGGCGGCAGGTGAGCCTGCATGGCCATTGTCGAACCCCGTCGGTTCGCGCAGGCCCAGATGTAGCGGGATTACTCCCAATGCTTAAACGAGGAGCGACCGGGGCCATGGAAGTGCAGGCTAGAAATGAAAAAGTGGAAATCAAGAAAATACGAACCCCGATCAAGCGACGCCTAGGCGCCTGAGACTTTGAAACCAAAAGATGAGAAGAAGAAAAAGGCGTCTGCGAGTAGGAAGCAGACGGGGGCCTTTAGCCCCCAAGCAAGATATCGGGGACCGCAAGCGAGTCTGAGCAATACTCGGACAAAATTCGAGAAAAAAGGAAGCCCCGAGCTTGCAGTAAAGCAAAGAAGGGAACAGAAACAAAGCAGTGAGGGACGTTTTTAATGAAATTTAAAAGCCCATGTCGAAATAAACTAGCGAAAATCGAAGCCACATCATTATCATAAGGCGTTGGGCGGTGACAAAGCCTGATCAAACCCTTCTGGTAGCCGTGATCACACTTGATTCGAAGCGTCCACAGCCCTTACTACGCGGGCTTTAATTCAAGAGGCTGGGGGGGGGCAAATAATGGGTTTTGAAGAATAATAGGCGCATGCAAAGGCCTTAACTAACGTCGAATTAAAGCGGGCCCAATACTGCGACGGACCCTTAATGGTATCCCAAGTACGGGCCAAGAAGCGAGGGCCAAACTCGCCTTTAAAGGCTAGTGGCGAGGAATCGTATTGGGGAAAGCGCGTCTCATGAATGGAAAGTAGAATATTTCACTGATTATTCTTGACAATCATCCCTTATGTCGGTTTATGATAAGAAATAAAATCTCTCGCCGATGGGAGAGATAATAAGTATCGTCACTCCGACGAGGAAGATCTTATTTTGTGTCGTAAATCCGACTTTGAAATTATCGTGATCATCGAATTTATAAATCTGAAGTATTGCACATTCTAGTGAAAGATGCCTTGGATATATGCAAAACTTAAATTCACTTAAGTAGTTGATATTGCGGAAAGGCCGACTTAGGCGTCGGCAGCAGGCGAGGCCGCCGATCCTTTTGTTTCTTATATTCGCGGGAAAGGCCAACGTGAGGTCGGCCCGGACCGGTCAGTCGGCGCTCCATCGAGTTTGATTGAAAAAACGTCATCAATTTTGACACATAAGCAGCCAGGTGAAATTATCTTATAATGAAATCGTGTATTCAAAATATAACTTTATAATTTTACATTAAAATTATGTCTTGAAAATACGGCTTATAATTTTATATTGAAATTGTGTCTTTAAAATAAAACTTCATAATTTTCTGTTAAAATCGTGTTTAAACGCGATTTATAATTCTGTTAAAATTGTGAGACTTTTAAATGATTAGTAATTTTAAAATTTATTCTGAATTTTAAGGAATTTCTGATGAAATCGTGTCTTCAAAACACGATATTATATTTTACAATAAAATCGTATATTGAAAACACAATTTTATAATTTTACAATTTATATTAAAATGGAGTATTATTTAAATATGATTTCGTATTTTAACTTATTCAAAATTGTGTTTTAATATGATTAAATATTATTTTAATTATAAAATCGTATTTTGAAAATATACGATATCTAATATAAGCTTATAGCACAGTAGGTAATAAGTGTCGCTAGATTTAAAAGAATTTATTTTTATTTTATATTTAAAAAAATATTTTTTCAGTTATTATTTAAAAAATTGAAGTTCTCGTTGGAGCCTGTCCCAATGCTATCATCAACGTTAGTTACTACATTAATCAGTCATACATACCTACTAAAAAAATCTAATTTTTCTTTTTTTATTCTAACCATACTGAAAAGTACTTCAAGCCTCAAATGGCAAATATTGTAAATCACGAAACACACTTTTCCCTTAAAAAATTATTTTATGTATTTTTTTTATTCGCATAATATTTTTAGTATGGAAAATAATCGTATTATATTTAATAAATTTATTGGAGAAGCTTTAGGTGGACAGATTTTTATTTCCGTGCAAGATAAATATGGAGCAACATATGCCACGTGTCAGGCAGGGACGAGGAATCTAACCTCTAAGGTCCAATTTCCGACAAAGGTCGTCTTCTTTCATAAATTGGAAGCAAAAACTAACCATACAAATTACAATTAGACAAAACCCCCTCCATATGATGTGATAAGCAAGAGCTTGCAACAAGAATCACAAGAGATAGTGAAAGAGACGGCATGAATGAAGAACCACATAACAACGATCAAAATTTCATAACATGATTTTGTTAGATTAATTTATTAGTTATGAATTAAATATAATCATATTATAATTTTAATTATATAATTATATATATTAATTATAAATTATTTATAAAATGATTTAATATTAATTAGCCATGAGTTCATATATATATATATATATATATATATATATACTATAAATATATATATATATATATACTATATATATATATAAGAAAATAAAACTCTATAATTTTATAAGAATTTGGTAGAACACACTTTAAAAAAAAAGGAAAAAATCATCTTCAATTATAACTTTTTTTTTATCTCATTTGAAAAACTAATGATAATCATTAATTCCGAACCCATATAAGGTATGTTTTTTATATACTATAAATTAATATCACTTATTTATTTAATGAAGTTATTATTTTATAATATATTTATTGAATCTTTTTATTATTAATCAATTATTTTTGAATTCAATAAATACTTTTGATTTTATAAAATAATTTAAAATTTTTTATAATAGCCTTTTTAATTTGCATTCGAATGAAAAGTTTTCTACTCTTTAGCACAAGCATTTGGGTCATTCTAGACCAAGAATAGAGAGATTAATTAAGGATGAGATTCTTAGGATCTTGATTTATAAGTATTTTGATACTGTGCGGTGCATCAAGGGGTAAATTGACCGCGGGTGGAGGAATACTAAGGTTGTGGGTACGCAGAGTTGCTTGGGGTTATTCATTGATTATTCAGTTATGGTTTTGTCGAACATTCATGAAGTCCTAAGCTCTTTGGAGAGCACTGAAAATTTAAGTTGAGGGCTCCAGCAAGGAAAGAAGATCAAGAAGTGGATTCTGTTTGACATAGGTAGTAAGTATTATGGTAGATATGATGATGATGGGATGAGGCCTTAATCCTTGGGCCAGATTTATTGAAGTACGCTTGAATGTGGCATTGATGCTCAGTATACAATGTTTGGTACTCCTCAATAAAATAGGATTGCGGAGAGAAGAAATCACTCACTTCTTGATATGGTGCAATGTATGCTTGTTAATTCATCACTACTTGAGTTCTTATGGGGTGAAGCTTTGAAAATTGCATCTTATATTTTGAACCAAGTGCCTAGTAAGTTTCTAAGACTCATACTGGCTATGGTCATAGAAAAAGCCTAGTGCCTCGCTTTTCGTATTTGGGGGTACGCGAGGTGGAAGTGAGACCGTACCACCCGCAATCTAAGAAACTTGATCCAAAAACCATAAGTGGGTACTTCATTAGTTATTGTGTGGGATCAAGAGGTTCCAGGTTTTATTGCCCGTTGCACACCACCATAGTTATTGAGTTAGATCGAGCTATCTATTTTGAGGATGATACTGGTATAAGCCAAGGGCCAAGAGAAATTTTGTTCAAAGAACACTCAGTTTTTATTTCTATTCCTATTGCTTCCACTATGATCTGTAGCCCCGTTGTTGACCAGCATCCAGTAGCCATTATCGATGATAAGCCAATTGGGGATGTAGATCTAGTAACCTTAGATGTAGACCTAGTAGCCATAAATGTAGTCATGGATATATCCTTGAGGAGGTCAAAGAGGGCGCGTAGGCCCTCAATTTCATATGACGACATTGTTTACTTGTAGGAGTAAGAGTATGATGTGGCTGATGTATCCGATCCAACTACTTTAAAAGTCATTAGTCCTTAATCCAACTTCTGGATTGATGCAATGAAAAATGAGATGACTTCCATGTCACATAATAAAATGTGGAGTTTGGTAGATTTTCGAGATAGGCACTTGAGACCTATTGATGCAAATGGGTGTTCCTAGACTAAAGCGCGATGCCAAGGACATGTAGAGATATAAAACAAAATTAATGGTTAAAGGTTTATAGTCAGAAGAGTGAAATTGATTAAGGAAACCTTCTCTCTCGTGTCCACTAAAGACTCTCTACGCATTATTATGGCTATAGTGACCCATTTTGATTTGCAATTGCATCAGATGGATGTGAGGACAACTTTCTTGAATGGAGGATTAGTTGAAGATGTTTACATGTCTCTCAACCTACCAGTTTTGTGGAGGTTGGTAAGGAAAACATGGTTTGTATGTTAAATAAATTCATTTATGGTTTAAAGCGAAACTTGCAAATTTGTGGAATCTCGACTTGATGAAGTTGTCACTATCGATGGTTTTTAAGGAGAAACGTCATCGATCAATGCATATGTAACATCTGAGAAATATACCATATGGGTTTTAGGACATGTTAGGGGTGTAATAAAAGCTAAGTGAATTTTAAAAAAATAAAACGAGAGACACCGGAATTAGTACTAAAATCGAGGAGTAAGTGGTGATTCACCCGAGGACCCAAATGTCATAATATAAGAAGGCATATATCAGAGGAATTAAGGAGAATTAATGTGTAAATAGAAATAGAAGAAGAAGAAGGATTTAGAATCTGAAATAAGAAACTTAAAAGCGAGAATAATAATAATCTATGCGGAATGGTTCGAGCGCAGAAAATTATGGATCTCGGATGGCGAAGCGGAATTGCGTCGTTGGTCGTCTCCACGAGGAATCTAGTGACCGAAAAGTTTCGTCAAGGTGAGGCCAGGTCGGAATATTTTACGGGTTTTTAAGGTGATAAGTCGCCAAATGACTTGAGAACGAGATTTTACGAAAATCTCGGAAGTCGAAAAAATGGCTTAAATTTAAGTTCGTTTAAAATAAAGTGAAGCGAAGAAATAAAATTTCGAGGCAAGGGATCCGAATGGGGCTAATGGTATGTATCGAATAATAATAATAATAATAATAATAATAAAATAAAATAATAAAAATCGATTTGGATGGTGTGAAGGAGGCGTGAAAAACGGAGGGAGATTTTTATTTTTTTATTTTTTTGACTTCTCTACTGCTTGATATCTACGAGGAGTTCCCGATCGTCGGGTAATCGAGCGAGAATGAGAAAGTTCATCTACTTTCAGCCAGAGGGACTACGCATGAGTACCAAAGGGATTTAATAGAGAATTCAAGTAAGAAGTTCGAAAATCTAAGTTTCGGTACTTTCTCGGATCACCGACGTTACGACGGTCGAGTGGTTGAATGAGACAAAGTTGATGCGCGCGTCGCGAGCTTCTGGCGTGGAGTACCAAAATCTTGGAGTTCGTCAAGCCTTGCGAGGTAAGGAATTTTCCTTTACTTGGAATAAAAAGTCATGTAATGACATAAGTTTGTTCGAGGTCGAATAAGTACGTAGATTTTGAGTGCTTGAATATTGGAAATTTTGGGGCCCGGATTTCGAAGACGGAGTCCGGTGTATTGAAGGATATAAATTAGATAAAGAATAATAATATATATGAATATATGAGATGATATGAATAGATGAATGTCTGCATGAGCTGTACGCAATATTAGATTGATTCGGTAATTAATCCTAGAAATTATGATAGTTGACCAATCTTGTATATAGATATAGAAACAATTTGTGTAATTAATCCTAGAAATTATGATAGTTGACCAATCTTGTATATAGATATAGAAACAATTTGTTTTTCGCCTTTTGGGGCGCAATTTTTAGGATGTAATTTGTATGCATATGTTGCCTACATTTTAGAGAAGAATACATCTCTTTTAATCTTTCTGCGGAAACTCTATTGAAATTTGACATGATCGGAGCGGGGCTTGATCCGAAAGAAGTGCAAGAAACCATCGTATCACGTGTTTTCCCTCGAAACCCATCACCCTCGTGGCTCTTGTGAGTTCGAATTGGTGGGACTACTCAAAGAAGCCTCATAAAAGATTCTTTGGGGAAGCTATGATGACATCGTCGAGAAGAAAATCAACCGGTGCCAGCTGAAATGTTGCCCATCGGTGTATTATTGGTAAAAAGCATCACGTATTTTACGCAGCTTCTAAGAATAAGAACTTGGATTATTGATAAGTGCATCCGATCACATGGCGGTACCAGGACTCCAGTTAGTTAAATCTGTTCTCCGCTGCTTCTCAATCGGTTATTTCCGCATGATAGTATTTTTCCTTATTATTGGGAAGGATGCATTATCTTGTCTAATACTCTCATTAGATGCGTCCTTGTTGTTCCATCTCTTGAATACAACCTTTTGTCCGTTAGCCAAATTACTTTAACTCTCGCTTGTATAACTTTTTGGCCCTCATTTTGTGTCTTTCAGGACATTCTAACCCGGAAGATTCTTGGTTATGGTGTTAGACGGGGCAAGCTTTACTACTTAGAGTTGACAGAGAATGGGGATCGAAAATCAGTCAAGCAAATTAGACTAGTAGTAAAGACAAGGCCCGAGCAACTATATGGTTATGTATAGTAGATTAAGACATCTTTCTTTTCCCAGTTATCTTAAGAAATTGAAACCACAGCTTTTTTCGAGATTAAATGATAGGGAATTTCATTGTGACACATGTAGGCGGCTAGAGCCACCATTTCTTATTCACGAAGTGCGAATAAAAGTTCGAGAACCTTTGAAGTTATTCACTCTGATGTTTGGGGTCCTGCAAAGGTTCCCTCTCTATCTGGGGCTCGTTACTTTGTGACATTTATTGATGAATGCACTAGAATGACTTAGGTGTCCCTACTAATTAAAAAAAGTGATGTGTGTCTAGCATTCCAGAATTTTCACAAAATGACTCACACCCAGTATCAAAAGCAGATTCGTGTTTGGCAATCTGACAATGGTACTGAGTTTATAGATGCCTCTCTCGGGAATTTTTTGAGAAACCATGGAATTTGTCATCAGACCTCATGCACCTATGCTCCACAACAAAATGGATTGGCAGAGAAAGAATGGAGCAACTTTTTGGAGGTAGTGCGTGCCTCCTCTTAGCATGAACATGCCTCGATTTTGTGGGGTGAAGAATTTGTGAAATCTGTTGCCTACCTCATCAACCGAACACCTTCTCAAGTACTAGACTTTCAAACTCCTCAACTTAGAAATTGCAATCCTTACTTTCAATTCCCATCTTCGAATCTTGAACCACAGGAGTTTTGGATTATCTGTATATGTTCACATCCACTAAAATCTTGAGAAATAAACTCGATCCATGTGCAAATGATGTGTTTTTTTTTGCTACTGCAGTTCAAAAGGATATAGGTGCTTATGATCCACGAGCACAGAGAAGGCTACATGTGACTCCTAGTGCCTCTTTGAAATTGGGGGCCTTATTACTCCGGGGGAGTCTCTAAAAATTCTCTTCAGGGGGAGAGCTCAAGTGAAGAGAATGGTGGAGGTGATGAGTTTATTGAGTTGGAGAATATTCAACAAGAGAGTGAGGTGGAGGTGATGAGTTTATTGGGTTGGAAAAGGTGAATGAACATTTAAGCATGTTGTGCAGCAAGGAATTTGTGATCACGATCATGGCAGGGTGAATCCCTGCCAAATTACCCTCAAGAAGTTGCCCCAGTCTACACCATTAATGAAGAATCGACCAGAATGTTCCTCCTCGAGTAAGTATGAATCTGTGTTTGGAGAGTCTAATGGCGACATATGTTCTGCTTGAAATCCTGACTCTAGATATCCACAAGATTGAATAGGAGTTGCCAAAAGCAGTATGAACGATCTGAAGCCAAGACGAAACACCCGATTAACAACTATGTGCCATCTCATAGGTTATTTGAATAAGTATGCATTTCTTGTTAATCAATTGTCCCGCAGTTTCTATTCCTAGTAATGCGAGGATGCATTGGCTAATCAAAATGGAGAAGGCGATGAAACGAAGAGATGAAGGCTCTACAAAAGAATGCCACTTGAACTTGTTCCCTTTGCCTAAAGGAATGAAGCGATTGGATGCGAGATGGGTGTTCACGGTGAAACTCAAACCCCGGATAGAAGTATTGATAGATATAAAGCCCGACTAGTTGCGAAGGGATATGCGCAAAGGTATGGGATAGACTATCAGGATACTTTTGCACCAGTGGCTAAGATCAATACAATTCGCATTCTTATATCTATAGCAGCAAATCGAGGGCGGCCTGCACCTTGATTTGATGTTAAAATGCTTTCCTCAATGGAGATTTGGAAGAAGAGGTCTATATGGAGCTACCACTCGAAGTTAAAAATGGTTCTTCATGTAAAGGTGAAGTCTGTAAATTAAAAAAGTCATTGTATGGGCTGAAACAGTCACCTAAAGCATTGTTCTCGACTACAATGAAGGAGTTCGGCTACTCATGATAACTGAGATCACACTTTGTTTATAAAACACAAAAGAAGGAAAAGTAACGGCTTTAATTGTGTATGTTGATGATATGGTGCAAACGAGGAGATGACCCTTGCGAAATGAAAGCTTTACAGGAGTATTTAGCCACAAAATTTGAAATGAAGGATCTCGGGCAACTTAAATATTTTTTGGGAATTGAGGTAGCAAGATTGAAACATGGAGTCTTGCTTTCCAATGAAAAATATGTGTTAGATCTTCCTACTTGAAACCGGAATGTTTGATTGCAAACCCGTAAGGAACGCCCATGGAATGAATCATAAGCTCGAATTCTCGGACCAAGCCCAACGGACAAGGTCGTTATTAGCGATTATTTGAGAGATTAATTTACTTATCACACCTGAAATTTAGATATATCATATGCGGTGAGCGTTGTGGAGACCGAGTTCATGTATGCAGAGGTAGAAGAAGAACATATGGAAGCGATCTGCTCCGGATCTTAAGATACTTAAAGAGAGTGCTCCAAGAAAAGGTTTGTTGTTCTAAAAAATGGTATCTCCTAACATTGAAGGATACACAGTTACGATTGGGCGGGTGATCAAACAACTAGAAGGTCCACATCTGAGTTACTTTACTTTTGTGGAAAGGTAATCTTGTCGCTGGAAAAGCAGAAGCGAAGGTAGTAGTAAGATCAATCTTGGCCCCAATTTCGGGGTTTGGCTCATGGTGTATGTGAATTGTTATGGATAAGGAATATGCGAGGACTTGGGGATTGGATATACTACACTATAAATCTCTATTGTGATAATAAGGCGGCCGTTCAAATTGCCGCAAAATCACATTCAACATGTCGCACTAAACATGTTGAAGTTGATCGTCATTTCATCAAGGAACCTCGATGAAAAGATTATACAATTCCATTTATTCAATCAGAGTCGAGTTGGCTGATATGCTCACAAAAGCGGAGTTTCGGGGAAGGTTTCATGGTATAATGTCGGTGAGTTGAGCATGACCAGGACATCTATGCACCAACTTGAGGGAGTGCGCCATGAAATTTCATCTTGCCAATATTAGATTGATTCGGTAATTAATCCTAGAAATTATGATAGTTGACCAATCTTGTATATAGATATAGAAAAAAATTGTGTAATTAATCATAGAAATTATGATAGTTGACCAATCTTGTATATAGATAAAGAAACAATTTGTTTTTCCCTTCTTTAGGACCTAATTTTTAGGATGTAATTGTATCTACTCTCTTGCCTCTGTTTAGAAGAACATCTCCTTGAAATCTTTGCGAGAAACTCTATTGTTTGGATATGAATGATACGAATATAAGAATATATGATAGAAATACATGTGAGATTAAGAAGTATACGATTGGAAGCGAAACACATGCTAGAAATGCACAAATGATAGGAAAATAGTTACACTGTATGGTAAAGAATTTTGAATCTGATAAATTGAAGTTAAAAGATATATGAAAAATGCAAAATACGATAGTCGATAAGAGTACATGAAGATATATACTTGTACCCAAAATATACAGCGAGTTTAGACATGTTTAGGGTGTTTTGTAAGTGTAATTTAGATGTTTCTTGAGTTAAATGCGAAACATGGAAAGCGAGGGGGTAGGAAATTTACACAAGATTTAAGGATAAGAACTGTAATTTGTCTAAAAGGGGCTTAAAGTCATAATTTGAAAAGACTATGGGCCAAAAGAAGAAATAATAGGAATTGTTGTGTAATTCTAGAAGATTAGAGGCTAAAGCCACAATAAAAGGAAATTGAAATACAAATGGCCAAGAGTTGGAGGACCAGAAAACAAATAAAGAAACTTAACTTAAAAATGGGTTTTTTGATAGCGAACAAGGCCTAAGGGATATTTTGATTTAAAGACCAAGAATTTGGTCTCATGTTTTTGGAGGAGGAACAAGAAGCCGTATGGAAAGAAGAGAATGGGGAGAGAGAAAGAAAGAAAGAAAGAAGAGGAAGAGGAAGAAGAAAGAAGTTCAAGCAAGGCCTTGAGTATGGAACGAACTTAAGTATGGAATTGTATGGATCCTATGGAATTTTAAGGCTTTGTATGGATTGTAAGCTTGTCTCCAAATCTAGGGTTTTTGATAGAAATTGCATCCTAACCTTAGATTTCTTGTTAAAGGTTGGTAAATCCTACTGAGGAACAAGATAGTATGAAATTTGCTTTAGGGTTGGATTCATGGGTAAATGACAGTAATTGAGTTAGGGTTTAGAATAAACCCTAACAAATCCTTGAGGATTTGATTTATGTAAGGTTTGTGACCCATATTAGAGTTGTTTAGAGGAAATTCATGGAAGATTTTTTGATGAAAGATATGTAATGAAATATGATTTGAGTAAATAGGATTTCAAGATGAATTGGAGTGAAGTGTGACGATGTTCATGAAGTATTGAGTTGATTTGGGGTATCAACACCCTTGGAAAAAAGGAGAAAAATACACGTGCGGGCATTTTCGGTGACATGTACAGTACACACTATGAACATGTCTGCAAATTTTTATGTCAGGATACAGTCATTTGAGCTGACGTGTAGTTTGTATGAGGGTGTCTGGGTACATGTGACTCTTCGATACTATTTCGTAGGTTTTTGTATTTTAGCCGTAAGCTTTGTTTCGTTTAACATCAGGTTGAGTGATTCAAGTAGCTGAATTAAAATAGACTTCAGGAAAACCAAGCATATAAAAATAGCTACCTTCTAATTATGACTCTAGGTGGCCCAAAAAGTTACTCCAAGTGGGGCCATGTGCAAGCCAATTCCTGCATCAGTTTGATCATAGAGTAGTCCGAGTTGTTTCTGACGTATCTTGAGTTCCGGTGCTCCGATTTGGGTGATTCCAGTTGGAGGAGAACCCTTAGAACCTTATCTTTAAAGGAGTATAAAGAACTAGTGTCAAATATGGAGACAAGGCACTGAAAAATGAATGTACAGAAACTGTTCCTCGGGTAAAATCGGTGTGAGCTAGTTGAGATAGAAAAATGCCATAACTTGAGTTTGGACCGATTGGAATGATTCCAATTTATAAGTAAGTTGATTCATCAAGGAAAAACAATGCATGAATGATGTGTGTGAATGGGCATCATGTACCGTACAAGTATCTGAAATGCCATATGGAAAAGGCATGAAACGCCGATAATGAAACATGAATATGAACATGAAAAGCAATATGTCATGAACACAGTAATAAAGATAGGTTATGAGTTAGAAAGACATATGATCATATGATACCTAGGACCGTGAATGAGTGGGCGTCACATTTGGTGCTCCGGCACTCCTGTTGGTGCTTTGGCACTCATGTTGGTGCTTTGGCACTCCTGTTGGTGCTTCGGCACTCCTGTTGGTGCTTCGGCACTCCTGTTGGGGCTTTTGCACTCCTGTTGGTGCTTCGGCACTCCTGTTGGTGCTATGACCTCCACATTGCGTGGGTGACACGTTTTTGGGGTGTGCTCAGGCACTCCTAGCACAGTCTTCTGACACCGTCTTGTGTGTACCTTCGGGTACTTATTTAATGCTTCTTGATCCTGCTCATTTCTTATTTTTGGTCTAGGTAATTGACAGGACATATGATAAGACACTAAATAAAGAATAAGTAAAGGTCTGAATGTATCTATGTATCGATTAGGATTACGTAGTATCTACGGGTACTCCACGTATGCAGCAGGATTACGTCGTACCTACGAAGATCTCATGTCTCGATTAAGTTCTATCGTGCCTACGGGCCCATACGTATACGATTAAGCTGCGTAACTCCCTACGGGAGTCCGAATGATAATAAGTCTTGTTTATAATTATAGCTCACGAATAAGAAGAAACTCGTAACTCCCTCACGGGAGGTCCGGAAATGAGAGTATAAGTTCGAGTGGTACCTACAGTACACGTATTGGTAAAAGTAGTATAGAATCGATAATACCTAAGGGTACTCTCGTATCGAGTAAAACCTCAATATAGCTCGGTAGTACCCTACGGGTATCTCGTATCGGTAAAAATAAGTACAAGTTCTGTAAAATAAGTATAAGTCTAGTCGTAACTACGGTTGGGCAAGAAAATTGATTTTTACGAAAAGGTAAAGCGGTAATTTCGATTGAATTAGGAATTCTCTAGATCTCGGAATCTGGCTTGAATTGTGTAGTTAAATTCGTCTCATGAAAATCTGTTGAACCGAGAAAAGTTTCGTTGAATTACGAGATAATCGAGTATTTTGCGAATTTACGGGTGATAAATCGTCGGTAACTTTAAGGAACAAGAAGATTTTCACGAAAATCTCGGAAGTCGAAGTGGCTTGATTTAAAGTTCATTTACAATAAAGTGAGCCGAAAGAAATAAAATTTTCGGGGACTGATAGTTAGAATGGACAATAGAAATCGTTTATCGAATGATAATAATAATAATAATAATATAATAATAATAATAATAATATTATAAAATCAATAAAAAAATTGGTATAAAAATCAATTTGTGGGAGTAGACGGGGAGAGAGGCCGGCGTGGGAGGAGAATTTTTATTTTTTTGTTATTTATTCTCTTTGTTTCTTTTTTTAGATCTACGAAAAGTGGGCCAAGTAGGTTTCGTAGAAAGTGAAAGAGCAAAATTGATACGATGAGAGGCTGCAGTGGACGCAAAGTTGGAGTTTCGACAAGCTACGTGAGTAAAGGTTTTATCACTGCTTGTTTTACTCTTGATTTAAGTGTTTTGTAAATCTTTGTGTTGGTTTGAGGCCGTGAGGTCGTTTGATTGGTTCCAAATCTTAGGCAGAAGTGTTAAATTTTTGGAGAATTTTTGGAGCCCATTTTAGACGGTATGGCTGTGTAGGGGCTATTTGAGGTTGTTTGTATCGTATTTTTATATAATAAATTGTGTTTTGGTGTATAGGCCATTGGAGATAAATTGTGATTTGCTTTCGATTATATGGAATATAATTGCGTGTATAGGCGATTGGAGTAAAAATTGTGATTTGCTGATTATGGAATATAATTGTGAGTATAGGCCATTGGAGATGAAATTGTGAATTGCTCAAAGTGAGCTAATTTGAATTTATTTGATCCCATATTGTTAAATTACATGTGGTGTGAATTGCAAAATTGAGAATGTTGCATAATTAATATATTAGTATATATATTGTATAAATGGTTTTGGAAATGGCATAATGCATTTTCATATACCTTCAGGTAACCTAGAGATTAAGGTGTTAGTCATAGCGTGTTACCCAGCGAAAATGATTGCGAAGAGGAATTTCATAGGATGATTTTCGGAGGAATTGGGTTGGGAGATGGGCGGTAGTCATTTCGGATGAGGACCATGAAGCTGTTTGAAGCTTCGCCCAGCTTGATTAAGCGCCGGAGGGTAGTCCAGTATTTTAGGCACGTTCGGTGAGTGTATTTCGAAGCAGATTTGTTTTGAAAATGATTGATACCATCGTAAGCGACAAGTGTGAGTGAGTCGGTGAGGACTCGTGACATGGGGTGATCATGTAGACATTAGTAAGAGGATCAACGTATTTCTTGGGTGTGTTTATTTTGGGCGTGCGTATCTGTAACGGTGGAGAGTAATGCTTGTTCAGGGTGATTATATTTCTTGGGCGATAGCTGCGCAATCGAGGAGCGTTTTTTGGTACGGGGTGTTCGAGAAGGCAGCTCTTCTTAGAGCCCGATTTTGGCATTGGGTTAAACGATGGTTTTTGGATAATATGTATTAGAATTATAGATTTTAATATGTGTTGTATTAAGAAGAAATATTATAACTCTTGAACCATGTAATATATTTAGTTGGGATATAGATTTATAGGTTGAACTATTGGAATATAGTTGGAAGAATTTATATTTGATGAGTGTTGATGGGGGTCGAGTGGCCATTTTACTCGGAATATGCGTCTCGTGATACGAGATGTATAGATTTACCATAAAGTTAGGTAGTCAGCGGACCCTCGGGTTTTAGGCGTCACGGCAGTATCGAGTCTAAGTTTAAAAAATGCCTGGGAGCTTGGTGTTGATAAGTTAGGTATGTCTGATTACCTAAGGAGGGCTTGAGGGACATGGGCTTGGGGCCATGAGATTTATTGCGAGTGAGGTGATACCGGCGTCATAGCTTGGTAGGAGTTTAGGTACACGAATACTAGGAGTTCGTGGAGACGGGTTTAGACCACTTGCATGCATAGTGTGTTTTAATGTTGTGTTCGGATATGTGTTCCATGTTTGTGATTGTGTGATTGTGTGGTTATTGCGCGGGAAAATTATATGCATGACATATTGTATATAGGAAGAAGTGGAATGCTAAGGTTAAGAACTATAACCTTGGGGGTTCGGAAAATGAAATAAACCTGACAGTGTTAAATTTTATTATTGAAATAAATAAAAGGAGTGTGGTTGTAGTAGCACCACTTAGGCGATGAAGAGCGAGTCTTTGCGTAGAAGTGGTCGACCCGAGGCCTTTCTTGAAATTTGTGTAGAGTTGCAATTCATTGCCATTGCATGGCATTAGTGCAGAATTTGGTAGTCAAGGAGGTCAGTAACCTCCAGAAAGATTAAGTCATCATCCTCCCAGCGTTTGCGGGAGGAGGGGGATCCGTGGTGGCGGACCATTGGCTCAGCAGATTGAGGAATGTATTGGAGGCTATGGATATTACCTCCGATCACGGCCAAGATCGGGTTAGATTTGCGTTCCGGCTAGAAAGGTGGGAGTCCCAAGTGTGGTGGGACTGGGTTAAGACCTCTAGAGATTTAGAGGCAATGACTTAGGCAGAGTTCCATGGGCTCTTTATGAGCAAGTATTTTCCGACCACTGCTAGGCATGCGAAGGCTGAGGAGTTCCTAGAGCTGAAGCAAGGGGCGATGACGGTGATGGACTACGTGGCTAGATTCACGGAGTTAGCCCGTTTTTCTGATGATTATGTGGCCACAGATATGGCCAATGTTAGGAGATTTGAGAATGAGCTGAAGTTGTCCATTTGGGGCAGGATAGTAAGACTTCGCCTATGGGACATGGACTTCATGGTTGGGACAACCCTGACCATAGAGAGAGAGATCGAGAATGCTCGACGCACTAGGGACGCGAGTGTTAATGTCAAGAGGAAGGAGAGTCAGTCTTTTTCTAGTTCGGGGAAGAAGCCCAAGGCTTCTAGTTAGCGAGGAGTTCAGAGCCCGACCATCTAGGTGAGGGACAGATCAGAGTTGCGTAGCGGAAGCGTGGTGGACCTTAGGGTGGTAGACTTGTATTGGGTGTTGAGGTCATTCTTGACATGGGCCCGAGTTAATGACCCATCGAGGTTGTCATTGATTGTGACCACAAAAATTTGGTTATCATACTAGGCCACGATCTTGGAATTGTAGAAGGTAGCATATGCATGTGAGGTGATGCGTATGTGTCACGTGAATTCGGGGACGAAATTTTGTTAAGGGGGGGAGAATGTAAGACCCGAGAAAATTCAATTTTTCTGAAAAAGGGTAAAACGGTAATTTCGGTTGAAAACCGGAAATTCTCTAGATCTCGGATGACGAAACGGATTGCGCCGTTAAATTTGTCTCGCGAAATCTAGTGACCCAGAAAAGTTTAGTTGAATTATGAGATAATCAGAATATTTCTGAATTTACAGACGATAAATCGTCGGTAACTTTAAGAGGCGAGATTTTCACGAAAATCTCTAAAAGTAGAAGAGGCTTGATTTAGTTCATTTACAATAAAGTGGCGAAAGAAATAAAATTTTTAAATGAAATGGACTCGAACTAGGGACGATAAATCAGTTTATCCAAATTATAATAATAATAATAATAATAATAATAATAATAATAATAATAATAATAATAATATAATCTAATATAATAATAATAATAATATTATAAAAATCAATCAAAAAAAATTGGTATAAAAATCAATTTGTGGGAGTAGACGAAGGGGGAGAGAGAGAGACGGCGTAGGAGGAGAAATTTTTATTTTTATTATTTCTTCTCTTTGTTTCTTTCAAATCTACGAATCAGATGCGTAGGTTTTTAAGTCATTTGAAGGAAAAATTGATCCTACGCAATGGGAAGCCTTCTGGCGTGGACACCCAGTTGGGTTTAAAAACTACGTGAGGAGTGGGGTTTTATCCTACTTGTTTTACTCTTGATTTAAGTGTTTTGTAAATGCTTGTGTTGGTTTGAGGCCGTGAGGGGCCGTTTGATTGGTTCCAAATCTTGGAACCGAAGTGTTAGAATTTTTGGAGAATTTTTGGAGCCCATTTGGACAGTCCATGATTGTGTAGGGGCTATTTGGGGTGTTTGTATCATAATTTATATAATAAATTGTGTTTTGGTGTATAGGCCATTGGAGATAAAATTGGCGATTTGCTTTCAATTATGGAATATAATTGTGTGTATGAAACCATTGGAGATAAAATTGTGATTTACTCAATTTTATGGAGTGTAATTAATGAGTATAGGCCATTGGAGATGAAATTGTGGAGTGCTGAGTGGTTAATTTAGGTGTTGTTTGATCTTATTATTAAATTACATGTGGTGTGGTGCAAATTTGAGAATGTTGCATAATTAATATATTGGTATATATATTGTATAAATGGTTTGGAAATGTATAATGCATTTTCATATGCATTGGGTAACTTTAGAGATTAGGTGTT
Source organism: Tetrastigma voinierianum (assembly GCA_016808115.1). Lineage (NCBI taxonomy): Eukaryota > Viridiplantae > Streptophyta > Magnoliopsida > Vitales > Vitaceae > Tetrastigma > Tetrastigma voinierianum. The sequence goes on along the minus strand of JAEQBH010002500.1, from coordinate 133,939 downwards.
AGTGCGTGACATGAATTTTAAACGAAAATGGTTGCAAAAGAATTTCACGGGATGATTTTTTGGAGAATTGGGTTTAGAGATGTGCCAGCAGATCATTCGGATGAGGACCATGGCTTGTTTTAGGAAAGCTCCGCCGCTTGGTCGCCTCGGAGAACAGTCCCGTATTTTCACCAGGCACGTTCGATAGTGTATTCTAAGAGCAATGAAGATTTGTTTTGAAAATGATTATTTTCTATCATGGCAGGCAAGTGGGGTGTGTGAGTGAGTCGGTGAGGGACTGCCGTGACATGGGGTGATCATGTAGACATTCAAGTAGGATCACGTATTTACTTAGGTGTGTGTGTTTATTTTGGAGCATTGCGTATGCGCTTAGGTGGGTAACGTTAGGGTGATTCCTTTCTTGGGCGAATCTTTCATACATCGAGAACATTTTTTTGTCTGGGGTGTTCGAGAAGCGGCTCTTCTTAGAGAGCGATTTGGCGCAAATTTGGGTTCGGCTTTGATGATTTTTTGGATAATATGTATTAGAATTATAGATTTAATATGTATTTGTATTAGAATGTTATAACTTTTAGGCAATGTAATATATTTGGTTGGGATATAGATTTTGTGAGTTGAACTATTAGAATATAGTTGGGTATATTTGATGAGGAGTGTTGATGCGAGGGCCCAGTGGCCACACTTAGGTATGCGTCTCGTGATCTGAGATGTATAGATTTTCAGCGGAGTTGACGGGTGAGTCGCGGACCCCGGGTTTGGGGCGTCTAGCGGTTGCCAAATTATAATGAATCTGTGATCTGTACCTACAAAGACTAAAGTGGAGTATGTCATGAAGTCGATCGACAGTATGTGATATGATCTGATGCGTTCCGACTCATCGTACCTACAGTACCTTCGCCGCGAATAAGATCAAGTAAGACAAGTATATACTACGCCAAGACATGTATAAGATATGAAATACATGTATAAGTTTTGTCAATACATGTATAAAATCCGAAATACATGTATGCTCATTAATGTCGAGGATAAGATCCAGCTACCAGAATAAACTACGTAAGTACCATTAGAAGATCAGTAAGACAAGGATAGGCTACGTAGTACAAGTATAAGATGCGAAGTACAAAATAAGTTACTTGGTACCTACGGGTGCCTCTGCATTTACTGATTAAACTCAGTAATACCTACGAGTACTTTCGTATAAGGATAAGTTCTGTAATACCAGTATACATTCCGTAATCTCTGTGATACCTACGGGTACCTCCGAACATATGTAAATTCCGTAGGATAAGTATGAGTTCTGTAAACTCCTACGGGAGATCTGAAATAGATATAAATACCAATACGTGTTTAAGTACCTTTGTATAAGCATAAGTTCTGTAACTCTTACGAGAGATCTGGATAAGTATCAGTCTGACAGAAGTTCAAGTAGATGTCCTTTGGGAGATCTGAATAATTATAAGTCCGAGACAAGTAACAGTATAAGTCCGCAATATATATCCTTTGGGAGATTTGAATAAGTATACGTCTGATACTAGGAATGCGAATAATTATAGTAATCTCTAGGATCAGAGTATAGAATAAAGTCTGCTATAAGTAAGAATCGAATGCTATAAGTATGAATCCGAATAAGATTAAACACGCTATGAGTATAAGATCCACAATAAGAATAAATTTCTTTATAAGTGTAAAGACACGATAAGTATAAATTTGTTATAAGTATAAGTAAAGTTGATCCCGCATACGAGAGATGTGAACAAGCATAAGTTTGTTATAAGGATAAGAATGTATGCAATATTGTTATATGATAACAGAGTATATGTATTAAAATTACATTATATGAATTCTTGAAGATTAGATATACATTCTTGTTTTATGTGATTTATTGTTTTATTGTAAGATATGTTTCCCAGGCGTAAAGCTTAGCACGAGGGTTTCTAATCCGTGTAGGTACATGAAGACATCTGAACTTCCGCATGTCTGGTACAGGCCAACACACTTGTAGGGGTTCACTACATGTGGGTTCAGCTACGATTTGTAAATTGTAAAGTGCAGGTTTGTATTTGTAAAGTAGGACTCGGTATGGGTGTAAATTTTGATGGACACCACTCAGGTGGTAGTTCTTTCAATAAATATGTATGATATTTTGATTCTTTTTTATAAGATGTGGGCCATACCCACAGTATAAGTCTCTGGCTTGAAAAAAAAATCAGTAAAGAGTCCCAGTTCTGGGCTCGCGCCTAGGAAACCAGCTCGATCAGCCAACTGGTCGGGCCGAATCTGTGGTGTGATAATATGTTTAACAAAGATATAAGATGTTATAAGTAGATGATGTAGATATGATCCGATAGTTATATGCAAATGTTATATGCTAATATATGAGATGAATATATGATAGAACATGATATGAATACAAAGAGGAATAGATGGAATATGAATACCAAAACATGAACGAAATGCGATATAGAATAAACATATATGAAATGATATACATGTATTGTAAAGAGCGAAATATGAGAATAAAGGATAAGAAGCTACAAATATGAGAACTAATTCGTATTGTGGTATAATCATAGTAATATCGCATATGATTACCGCATACAATACTTATTCCTGAATATGAGATATGTAATCGAACATATAACACCCCGGGCCTGAGGATCACTGTGCACTAAGCACCGATCAGTGGACCCCCGAAAACACCTCGGGCCCACATCAACCTCACCCGAAGGCATCCTTCCAACCTCCTCATCAAAAAAGCCAGATGCGAACTCTAGGTCTGGAAAAGCTCGGGAAGCCCGACGTTGAAAGGCAAGCCACTCGGAAGCCCATTAGGTGCAGGCCTCGTCTTTAAGCTCCGCTATCACTTCGCCCCTCTGACTAGCCAAAGCCTCCTACCACGCAAGGTCCATCCGAAGCCTACCGAGCTCCTCTGTCAAGCGTTCCACAAAGTTACCCGCCTCTAGAGCCTCTTAGCGATCCAGCTCCAAGGCCGCCATCTCGCCCACAGCACCCGACGGCCTACTAACTCCTCTCCTGGGCTACCAGCCTCATCTTCAACACCTTCGGGCCCCTCCCCTGGGCCTCATTTTCTTTACAATCATCGCCCTCGCCACCAAAGCGTGCTTCAGGTGAGACTTGTGCTTCACGAGTTCCTCAGTCAAGTCCCTTTTCTGGGCTTGAAGACCAGCCCTCTCGGAGGTCAGGGAAAATACCTTAGCTCAGAAGATTTTTCCGCCTAGCAGAGTCTCTTAAGGCCGGTCCTCATTACCAAGCCTTCGCACAAGTAGCCACCTACAAAAAAAAAAAAAAACAAAACAAATACAAAACAAAAACAAAAAGCCAGTAATCGAAACAATAAAGAAAAAGATCGACGAAAGCACTTGGACGTACAGGCGATTCCCGTAGTTGGTAAGAGCCAGCCTCCTCGACGCAGCATCCAACCTTCGAGGTCGAGTCAGCAGATGGAGGAAACAACCCCAATAGCGAGCTCCGCATGAGAAAGCAGAGAGTCCTCATCCTCTTCAGCCTTAAAGCGATCATGATTCCCCGTCACCTCATCCAAGACGCAGAGGGGTGCGGCGCCCGCGACGTGGGACTCGTAATCAACAGAAGAACCTCCAAGGGGGACTCAGCCGCCCTCCCGGAAAAGTCTCCAGCCCCAACGGCGGACGAAGGCGTGGAAGAGGCTCCCACCTTTAGGATCTTACCCTGCTGTGGGGCGCCGCGAGCCTTCCTGAGGTTTTCGCTTCACGCTCCTTTTCTTCTTGGCCAACACCTCCAAAGGGACCGAAGATCTCCCCATATAGGCTTGGCGATAAGGGGCTCCGAAACAGAAGGTGAGGAAGACCTGGAGATAGGAGGCTTCATGACGGAGAGGGGAGAAGATCTCAGGAAAAGAAGTCGGGCAGGCCTCGCACCAGACGGTCTAGATATATCCAACCTAATGAGCTCGGAATAGGCATGCAGGCGCGACTGGGCCAACTTCGCTCACTCGTCCTGGGGATCGAGACCGGCCGAGCACCAAGGCTATGCGACCAAAGCAATGTCGAAATATCCAATGACATTTTGAAAGCCAAGACAAATCGCAGCCGGCGAGAGCCACGAGGTTCCTGGGTAGTCCGATGGCAGAACGCCTATGTGTCCTCTCACAAAGGGATCAGATCCCAATGATGGTCAATGAATAAAGAAATAACGCTCCTTCCACGCAGCGGGGATGGAAGGTCCGAAATAATCAACTTGGCGCTGGGAGTGTTGGAGATATAAAGAAAGCCTTCAGCGTCCTCCTTTACACTGAAGAGTCTAAGATCGGGTGGCAATACCGGGAACACCTGTGCTCATTCCTAAAACGACTAATAAATTTCCACCAAAACACCCCAGAAGTTGGGGGAAAGCTGAGAGAGGCAGACATTGAAATGCTACAACACCCTTTTTATAAAAGGATGCAATGGAAAGCGGAGGCCATTCTTGAACGCCACTCAAAAAGACACCCATCTGGGCATCTTCTAAACGACATAGTGGTCAACACATCGTGGCACCAAACCCGATCCCAAATCCAAATCGGTTATCGGGCCACAAAGATCTCACCATATAAAGGTTCGACCCGACTGGGGTCCACGGCTGCAACATTCTGTATGGCAGCCCTCAAATATTCAGAGCCGCTAGGATACAGAATTTCATTAATTTTGCCCTTGTCCTTATCTAAGGGAGGGTCCCCTAGGGCAGCTCGATGAACCACCACAACCAAAATGTCGAACTCCCTCTGGCCGCCCGCCAACTAGATGCCTCGGCAGATTACTCTCATGCGTAAAACAGGAGCCGAACAGACCCATGGAGGCACGCAAGTGCCAAGTAAGAAAAAGGAAATCAAGAAAATATGTAACCCCAATCAAGCACGCCTAGAGCCTTACAAGACTTTTTGAAACCAAAAGGACAGAGAAGAAGAAAAGACGTACCAAGGCCGTAAAGACGAGGGACACTAAATCTACAAGATATCGTGGACTACTAAAAGCAACCCCGAGCAATAGCTCTGACAAAATTCAAGAAAAAGGAAGCCCAAACGTGCAAAGGCAAAAAGCTTCAAGAGCAGGGGAACAAAGTACTAAACAAATGGGACGTTTAGCGAAGCTTATGAGCCACAATCAAATAAACACGAAAATCGAGAAGCTGAATATTATCATAAGACGCTGACGGTGACAAAGCCCCGATCAAACCTTCCCGAGTAGCCACGTGGTATCACACTGATTCAGAGCGATACAAATTTCGCCTACGCCGGGCTTTAGTCGCCCATCGGGGGGGCGGCAACAATGGGTTTGAAAATAGCGCGCATGCCCAAGACGCAAAGCCCAAACGCCGTAATTAAAAAGGTGCCCAATACTAAATGGCTGCACTCACCAGATCCCCAAACGCAGTGCCTCAAACGGCGCCCAACTCGTCCCTTTAAAAGACTGGTAGCCCAAGGAATCCGTATTAGAGGAAAACACCCAATCTCCACCAATAAGGAAAGTAGAATATTTCCTAATTATTGCCCACCAATCATCCCTTATTAATCGGTTTATGATAAGGAAATAAAATCTCTCACAAAATGGGGGAATATCGTATCATCCTCCAACAAGGAAAGATACTATTTTGTGTCATCATCCAACTAGGAAAATTATCATGATCATCCATTATAAATATCAGGTCACCCTATCAGTGAAAGGTACGCAGATATACGCACAAAACTTCATTCCCTAAGCAGTTGATATTCTCTTCCACTGGAAAGAACTGACTTAGGCATCGGAGAGGCAACGGGCGAACACCCGCCAATCCTTTTGTTTCTTATATTCGCAGGGGAGCTAGACATCCGTGAGTCGCTGACGGCCCAACAATACCAAAGACGCTTCCATCCCGCCTGAATAAAAACATCATCAATTTTGACACATAAGCAATAAAGTGAAAATTATATTACAATGAAATCATGTATTCAAAATATAATTTTATAATTTTACATTAAAATTATGTCTTCAAAATACGACTTTATAATTTTACATTAAATAATGTCTTTAAAATAAGACTTTTATATTTTACACTAAAATCGTGGTTTTGAAAACACGTATTTCAATAAATTTACACTAAATTGTGACTTCAAAATATGATTTGCTAATTTTGGGTATACTTTACGTATGAAATCGTGTCTTCAAAACACGACTATATTTACAATAAACTTTATATTCAAAACACAATTTTATAATTTTGCCAATTTATATTAAAATCGTATTTAAAATATGATTTCATATTTTAACACTAAATTGTGTTTTCAAACACGATTTCATATCTTCATCCCGAAATCATATTTTACGACACGATATCTAAATAACGCTTAGGGTAACCTAGTAGGTAATAAGTGTCATAGATTTAAAAGAATTTATTTTTATTTTATATTTAAAAAAATATTTTTTCAGTTATTATTTAAAAAATTGAAGTTCTCGTTGGAGCCTGTCCCAATGCTATCATCAAAGTTAGTTACTACATTAATCAGTCATACATACCTACTAAAAAAATCTAATTTTTCTTTTTTTATTCTAACCATACTGAAAAGTACTTCAAGCCTCAAATGGCATTGATTGTAAATCAACGAAACACACTTTTCCCTTAAAAAATTATTTTATGTATTTTTTTTATTCGCATAATATTTTTAGTATGGAAAATAATCGTATTATATTTAATAAATTTATTGAGAAGTTAGGTGACGTATTTTTATTCGTGCAAGATAAATATGGAGCAACATACACGGTCGCAGGACGAGGAATCTAACCTCTATAGTCCAATTTCTAATAGGTCATTATCTTCATAAATTGCAACAAGAATCACAAGATAATGAAAGAGACAAAGATAATGAAGAATCACATAAAACGATCAAAATTTGCAACATGATTTTGTTAGATTAATTTATTAGTTATGTATTAAAATAAATCATATTATAATTTTAATTATATAATTATATATATATATATATATATATATTAATTATGAGTTATTTATAAAATAATTTAATATTAATTAGCTATGAGTTCATAGTTATGTTTTCTTTTTTACTTTGATAAGTCTATTAGATCAAAACTTATTTGTTTTCTTGTGCTTTATATATATAGAACGCATTTTAAAAAGAAAGAAAAAATCATCTTCAATTATAATATTTCTTTGATCTTATCCCTTATAGATTTGGAAAATTAAAAGTAATCAACAATTCAGGACCCATATAAAGTATGTTTTTTATATACTACAAATTGATATCCTTATTTGTTTAATGAAGTTATTATTTTATAATATATTTATTAAATCTTTTTATTATTAATCAATTATTTTTGGATTCAATAAATATTTTTGATTTTATAAAATAATTTAATAATTTTTATAAATGCCGTTTTAATTTGCATTGAAGCTATCAAATTAGTTTTTCTCTGTAGATGGTTATATTCAGATTTGTTCCTCCATCAAAAAGCTTCCTAAATTTATTTTTGTATTCATTCCGTCTTCAACCATTCTAGATTTTCTTTTATTAATTCTCAGATAGTCAAAGAGAAAGCAGCGCCCAAATTTTAATCGGGACATGTTTTTTCTCAAATTCTATTAGTTATGTACTTTCACGCCACTGTTACTATCAAAAGTTATTTTTTTCTTTGGGAAAAGTATGCTTCGGGAGGTTAATTTGAAAATAAATGGGAAGTGGGTACAAAGACTTGGAATTAGGTTAGTCAATACATTTGACCAAAAAATATTTGTTTTTGAGGAACCAAAGGAAATTTTTATCATATAATTCCAAAACTACCCCTCTATATACAATAATAAGCAATTTTGTTAAATAAAAAAAACTTTTATTTTATTTATATATTTAAAAATATATATTCCAAAAAAAAATATTTGTCTTCGAAAAAAATTCTTTTTATTTTATATATTTTTATATTCAAAAAGATATATTTCAACGGGTACTACTTTAATATATTTCAAGTACTACCATAATGTAATATAGGTATTACCTTATAATTATCAGGTACTACCTTTAATAGAAAGTCCCTAAACCCCTATTTATCACGTTTTGCTGTCCAAAAACTCAATTTTAATCCCATTTATATTTCATGAAATGCATGAATTATATTTGGAGTCCTAGATGGAGAACCAAAGTAAGTATGTATGTGAAATGTTTGGGTATTGTTTTAACTTATTTCTATTTATACAGACCAATTGAATGAATGAATTTTCTTTTCTCTTTTCTCTTTGAAAGACTGTCCCATTGAAGAGCCTAGTTATGCCGTAAATTCTATCACAATTGTTGGGACTTTAAAATTTACTATTGCTAGGAATAAAAATGGGGGCTACTATAATAAAAGAAAAATAAAAGAAATAAAAGAATAAAAATGGAAATAAAATCTGCTCTAAGCTACTCTAATGGGGTTTACTATATCTCCTCCACGACCCCACGTTGAGCAAAGTCTCCAAAAAGTTGTAACTAGGTTATCTGTAGTAATGTTTAGGTAAAAATAAACTCAAACCCTTTACCCTATGACCCAAGTGCACAGGTACTACTTTAATATATTTCAAGTACTACCTAATGTAATCTGTGTACTCATCTACAATTATTAGGTACTACTCTTAATAAAAAAGTCCCTAACCCCTATTTACTACGCTTTGTCAGTCTAAAACTCCTAATTTTAATCCCATGTATTTCATGAAATGCATGAATTATATTCGACTCCTGGGATGGAGAACTGTGCAAGTATGTATGTGAAATGTTTGGGTTTTCATACTTCGATTGAGCATGAGGTCCTTACCTAGGGGGAAAAGTTGTAACCAGGTTATCTGTAGTAATATTTAGGTAAAAATGAACTCGAACCCTTTACAGTATGACCCAAATGCACAGATACTACTTTAATATATTTCAAGTACTACTTTAATGTAATGCGTACTACTCCACAATTATCATACTACCTTAATAGAAAGTCCCTAAACCTTATTTACCACGTTTTGCTATCCTAAAACTCAGTTTTAATCCCATTTATATTTCATGAAATGCATGAATTATATTTAGACTTCTAGATGGAGAACCAAATTAAGTATGTATGTGAAATGTTTGGGTATTCATACTTCGAGTAGCTAGGGGAAAAAGTTGTAACCAGGTTATCTGTAGTAATGTTTAGGTAAAATGAACTCAAACCCTTTACCGTATGACCCAAATGCACGTGTACTACTTAATATATTTCAAGTACTACTTAATACTTCAAGTACTACTTTAATGTAATGCAGGTACTACCTTACAATTATCAGGTACTACCTTAATAGAAAGTCCCTAAACCCTTATTTCCCTAAACATAAAATTTGATTCAATTACATTTTTAATTTATGCATACAAATGCTCATACCCAACTTATTTAAACAACTTCCTGCAACTTTTCAAAAGAAAATTTATTAAATTTCCCAAATTTCATTTATTTACGTTTGTAAACATAAATTTTGATTCAATTACGTTTGTAATTTATGACACAAATGCTAATTTTTCCAAATTTCATTTAGTTACGTTTGTAAACATAAAATTGATTCAATTACGTTTGTAATTTATGCACACAAATGCTCAATCTTTATTAGAACTTTTGTCTATATCACTGATAACATTAATGAATTTGTCCAATAAACCCTTTATCCAAAAACTCAGTTTTAATCCCATTTATATTTCATGAAATGCATGAATTATATTTGGACTCCTCTAATTTATTTAATTGAATCACAACTTGAAATATAACAATTAATTTCAAAAGCTTCAATGAATGATTTTAATTTTGTATTGTTTCTAATGTAACTCATTAAATGAAAACCATCATAGTTGTTGAACATATATCCACCATTCAATACAATGTGCCTTTTCTGAACATCATTCTATGGCAAACTTAAGCACATAAATGGAAAAAGAAGGCAGCAAACAAAAAAGTTCTACCTTTAAAATGGTAGCAACCTAACCAATTTGATCATAGGTGAAAGTCTAAGATATACAAAATGGAATTTGACACCCGATTACATTGTTGGTTGATTTTGGGTAAATGACCTCATATCGATTTTCCAACTATAATATAAAATTTAATAGAGTTTCCAAATGTTTGTGTGTTATCGGGAGAAACGAAAAAATGGCTACCAAGCAACTACATTGATCAATTACACTTGCATGCTTTGCAGTCGCTCCCATTCAACATTATCATCGTGCATCACCAATGTATAACAACTTTATCTTTGTAATAATCCGGTTTCATCTGAAAACACAAATAACACAAGCGTAATTCGACGTATATAATGTCTTGAAAATATATATATAACGATTAGTATAATGAATTTATACATGACAATCGATTTTGTCGGTGTTGAGCCGTTCAAGTTCCATATATTTGGTCACATAAATTCCGCAGTCATGCCTAAACACGAGATTAATATTTTCATTTTGTGAGAAAAAACAGAAGCAATGATAATTGTGTTGTCTATAAACATCTTTGTGCTTCAAATATGTTGAAATAATGTTATAATTTTCTTCTTTGCATAACATCCCGGGTAGACATGCTCCAATTTCCCGCATGTCATATCTGTACACACATCAAGGCCTTCAAGCATTGTCCTAAAAGAATGTGACAATCTTACGGAAAGAGCCCTTTATGTACTTGCCACGGGTCATTGGCAAGCGAGAGATAGTAGCTTCGGCACGCTTTGCGTGAAGGTTAGTATGTGTACATGCGATGAGTATCCACCTATCTGACGAAAATAACTATGTGAGTGAATATATCATTCGTTAGTTTGATAATGGATTAACAAACATGCTTAGAATAAGATATCTAACATCCATACCTTTCCTAGAATTTGAAGGCAATGCACATGCTGGAGGTGTTGGAGTCGAAAAGTGTTGCGTGATTACAACAACAATTCTTTCTTTGCTTGTCTAGGGATTTGATCAAGAACCACCTATAAACGCAATTACGTAAGCAATTAGAACATGCAAAAAAACCAAGATTAACATATATTGTTGTAAGTAGTAGTAAACCACTTGCGAATGAAGGATCAAAATAGTGATTCATTGGTGATGATCCCTGTTGTGCATTCAGTAAACGACAATACATTCCAATAACCTGTATATGGATATAACCATTAACAATGATTGATAAAATAATTTACTGAAAAAATAAGTAAATTGCTTTATACAGAAAACATAAACCATGTGATATGTCGTACCCTGAAATTGGCCAATTGATTGCCTTCCTAGGCATGCCATCTCTCATCTTAAGTGACAAACATTCCATACATTCGGCATAATACCTCCCTGTTACATCTAATAGTTAAAAAAATGGCGTATAAAACACAAAATATATCATGACCGTTCAACGAGTACCCTTCATCACCCTTGGGATCTAAGGCGAAATCAGCTACGCATTTACGTTTTGAAAGCCTAGGTACTCTTGAGCACATTGTTGGACGAAAGGTGATTTGCATGCTGCAGCTCTCTTTACGAGTCTTCGTGCCATCCTCTTTTCTCTTTTATTATTAGTTGCCACTCTCGGTGAAAGAATTTACGCATCATCTTTATCATTTTGAAGCATTTTCTATCTTTGATTGAGGCTTAGAGACAGGATGAGGCTTGACCGGTTGTTAGAGCCTCATAATCTTGGTGTCATTGGCTCTGGCGCGACTCTATTCCATCACATCCAGGCGAGGTTCATTTCTTGGATGAGGAATATTTCTTTTGCGTGGTGACATCACACATTCTCCCACAACAACTTGACATCGAAAGTCCATTTGTTGGAGCCTCATAATGTTGATCTCTCGGTGAGGATCACGACCGAGTGTGAGGAAAATCATTGTCATGATATGCATGAGTTGGTTGAGAATGAATAGAGGAGAATGAATGGATGATCTTGGTTCATTCTTGTCTTCTGTATTCTTTAGCGCTCTTCAAATTGTGTTGAAATCGCGAATCGTGGGCGCCAATTGTAAATTTTTGTGTTGATTGATGAAGGCGGCCCGTTGAATGCCTGTCAGTTAAGGGAAAGAAAACCCAAATTTGAATACTTATAGTATAAGGTCATGACAAATTAATTAACCTAATGCAAATAGATCCTTACAATAGTGGAGTCATCATAATGTCTACTAAATTCTGGATTTGGCTGCACGTGCTCATTTGCTGTAGCAAATGGAGGTGCATGATCGGGTTCATGCACTGCTTCATCAAATGGAGGTGGAACTTCTTGCGTATTTTGGATTTCTCGAATCTGTATTTGTAGTATGTCAACATTAACAAAAAAATTAATATAAGATATAATACAAGTTTACCATGAAATATTGATCTTCTTTTAACTGTCTTACATCGATTTTCCATATCCACGAACATTGTAATTTCATTAGTTGATGCGTCGTTTGATAGCGGTCATTCCTCTGAGAACAAGGGCATTGCTACGGGTATCCATCGATGGCACATATGTTTTTGATAGGTAAAAAATCTGAAAATTGAGGACAAATGAGTACTCATTATAACCCAGATTATATCACAGATCCTTAACAACAAGCATCAACTTTGAAAAAGTGGAAGTATACACAATAGGAAGAGAAAACAACCGCACATGTATGTGTTATTGCCACTTTGGAATTTCCTAATTCCATTTTCTAATTATTGGAGCACAAATTTGCTCCAATTTCATTACACATTAACCTCGCCATCCCATATAAGGTCCCGTAAGTCATGTGCCCTCCAACTTGCTTGTTTGGTGCCCGAAATCGTTGCGCATGCCATGAACACCTTTTGGAATTCATCATAGACTTGAGTGTATTAGACTTTCTTCCAGCCAATTAGCGAATATACCGAGATGATAATCCACGCCGCGGATGGACAATAACATCGAGTCCACCTAATGGGATACCCATAACATTCATGACATCATCTACTGTCACATCGAGAGTACGATCTCTCTCCAATCTTATACGATGATATGCCACTTCGTATTTTGATATAAGATAATGACATAACTCGTAGCGGATCTCTCGGCATGCAAGTTGTATGAGTCCACCAAACCAGACACAGTAGCTTCCAGCTTATGCTCGAGCGGTGATGAATAATGGATAAAAATTTCTTCCGAACAACGAGATTTGGGAGCTTCACCTATAGTTACATCTGAAAACAAAACGAAACTATGCATGTTAATAAGCAGAGGAAATCTTGTTCGTCGGTTATTAAAATCTCAAGTTACAAAGAATGATATGAGTTATATCTCATCACCTCATGCCTTGCTTGTGGAAGATATTGCTTACGTTTCCTCTGAAATTTGTCCATGCTTAATAAAACCTGGATGATAATATATATAAAATTGCATACACACATTCATGCATGAAACGAATATTAACATAGCGCACATAAAAGAAAAACATAATTCCACATAATAATATAGCATTTTTTACCAAAACTTGTAGAAAGCACGCCACATAGTTCATAATACATTAATTAACAAAAGAAAACACAAACCAAATGGGATGTGTATGACAGTTCACTAATATGAAAATCGCCCGACATTAATCATGCGATGGATTTTTACCGAGTTTTCTATTATGCCCGGCCATGTGCATCGTGAGCAATAAGCGATCCGCTATCTTGAAATTGTGACTCCAATGCGCTTTCTTGGTCTTCCAGGAGGCCTTTTAACACAAGGTGGATTTAAAGAGAAGAATACATTTCCTATGACATCTCGAACAACACCATCGTCTTGGACTTTTGGCATGTCATGTGTCTCAATACCATGAAAAGTGCCTGAGTATACCAATTGTTGTGCTGGGGATTTGAAGCTTTCATCAACAAAATCCGCGACATTTTGCCCTATGGAGAGTAAAATTGCGCATGCATGATCACATGGAATGCCTGACATTTGCCAACCACGACATGTACATGATTGTTCCTTAATGTCTACATTCAGCACTAAATCACCTACAAATCTGACATAAAGGTTTCCATGAATGGGTAGAAACCAGAGTAAACCTCCCCTTTTGCAATATTAATTTTTACTTCTTTTTCAATTTCGGCCCTATAATACCCTTCCATGCATTTATTTCGGCTTTATGTTGAACAAACATTGCACAACTTAGTCATATGCTTTCGATAATGAAGCTACAAATGGAGTGATGTCGTTCATTTCTTAACCAAGCATTGAAAGACTCGGCAAGATTAGTAGTCATTTTGTCCCATCTTTTCTTGGGGAATTTCGACATGGCCCAATGCTCAGGTTCATTTTGCTCAATCCATGTAGCCAATGATTCGTTATACTTTCGCAATTCAAACATGTGATAATTGTAATCGGTCTCCACCCTTGCATAGGCAATTTTATCTAACCATTCAAGTGCATTTTCTTTCCCCTTGTTCCCTTTTGTGTTATGCTTATTAAAATAGCTACTAAAGTTCTCCTTTAAGTGACGATAACAATAAGCATGGTTCTCTGCTCCAAATATTTCAGGTACACTACGAAGAAGACCCGGATGCCTATCCGATATAATGACAACCTCCTTCCTCCCCTAATAATTTTCTTTTAAATTTTTCAAGAACCATTTAATTAACCATCATATATCCTCTCGAGCTTATAACTCCACACGCTAATGGAAACATGTTGTCATTGGCATCATAAGATGTAGCAGAAAATAAGGCACCACCATAGGGCCCACTCATGTGAGACGAGTCAATGGAAATGATTGGCCGACACCCCATCAAAAACCCTTGTATGGACACATCATGTGCGAGCAAAATGCTTGTTCAAAATTACCATCACTTGAGTAGGTCAACTCGACGATTGATCCCGACACTCAACTATTCATCACACATCCAAGCAAGGCAACAACTTATAGTAATTCTCGGGTCGGTTCATATACTTCCTTAGCCTTCTCTCGATTTGCCACGCCGACAATAAGTCAATCTCATTCCATGTTCTCTCGACGTAAATCTTTATAAATTTGTCGTGGTTGGTACGGAGATTCGAATAACCTCATCAATGCACGCCAGCGATATTGCATCTCATAATACCCGTTGAGAGGTGACCACATCATCAACAAGATGGCTATGCCTGGTTTTCGAACGTGTGCACTCGACAACATCCGATGCAATTCAACAAAGACGACAAGTTATTTCCAAGCGACAATGGTCACCGTATTATAATCGGTAATGTGCTTATAACTATTTTCTTTGCAGTAGTACCAAATTTCCTCGATAAAGACATTATACAAAGCATCCCGAATGCGTAAACATTTGGAAACGTTTGTCCATCGCTCTATAATTGCATTTTGAAATCTCCTAGTACTAATGCTGAGGCACATCTGCTTCAGCTCCTATATTAGACAACCCATAAGATTCTCATTGTCACATTTGTCGTAATATCCATTGACAAGTGCATTTTTTGAGTCTCATTTCCATGAACGTGTTCATAATTAGAACCCACAATAGGCGCGCTGGGAAACTGGCATTAAGACATGGGAAACCTTTAGTTAGTTTTTGAACATATTTTACAAATTAAATAGGCAATACCATGACAATGGATGAGTTTAGCTTAATATACCCTAAGGTAGGTTTACACCATTTGCGTCCCTGTGATTCGACAACACATATACACGACAATAGCTATCATTGAATCAACATCTTCATCAATTCTTCACCGCCATTTAACAACACCATTAAAGATGGATCAAATTTACACGTGTGTTCACCCCCTCACCTAATTTGGTTCAACTCCTAACTTAGCAATAAAACTAATGAAACAATTGGCCATATGAAATATTCACATTCACAAGCATTGTAAATGACTGGTCCACCTTATAATCACTGACCCATTTGCATCCTTCACTCATTCGCCTCCTTCAAAGGCAGCAATGTAACATTTCGTTTTCCATCTTCTTCAAATTTATACTTTGTTTGAAACATACAGGCAATTTCAAAGGAATATTAGTTACACAATTAAACATATGCAATATAAAAGTCCTTAATGCTAGATAACATTATATTAGATCATACACTTTTTTTTTTTGCTAATTAACATATCTAAATGACATGTTTAATATCATTATAAATGGGTAACTTACAAATTACATGTAAGAATGACATAGAAATACCGCATGGTCATGGGATGGAGGGTTATGTATTTGCTTTATATGTTTCTACACATATAAATGCTCTGGAGAAACAACAAAAGATAAAATTTCATCATATGCCTATGTGGTTTAAAAATTTAACAAAGAAGTGTTTCAAAATTTTAAAATCCAAATCTCCACGATCTTTTATTGTTAATAAATAAATAAATATTAGATGTATCCCTTAATACATATACGATGGTTTCTTGCAGACTTCTTTGGGATTAATTACACAAATTGTTTCTATATCTATATACAAGATTGGTCAACTAATAGGATTTCTAGAATTAATTACCGAATCAATCTAATATTGCAGACATGAATCCCCTACCTTCACCTTCCTTTTCTTTTTTTTTTCCTCCAATATTCAAACATAAGAAAATCATTTCCTCCGGCCTTTTTCCTCTGCCTTTGTACTGTACAAGAACCAAACATAGCACAAAAGAAATCAACACTTCTATTAAGCTATTCGAGCCTAGTTTGGAGCTTTAATAACCTTTTTCATATTTTTCCTTATGCTTAATTTCTGATCACCTGTGAATGAGTTGGAAACCTCGACTTAAATTTGATCAAATATGTGTTATGTCGGTTTAAAAGATTTTATGAATTGCTCCATTTTAGGATGAAAAGCTTAATTTTCCCGAAGATACATATCTTACCAGAGGTAGGTACTGAAAACCCCTTATTGGTGTGCACTATTACAAAGACTAAGGAAACTAATAGCCTATTTGCTACCGACCATCACTAAACTTAAGCCGATTCTAGCTTTGTGTGACAATACCCAAATACAAAGACAAATTACACAAGTTTTATTACATTCATATTATAAATACCAAATGGGTGCACTACCAACTCTTGATTGCAATACCAAATGGTTCCTCAAAGACAATTTTTTTTTTGTACTGACTGACCTAATTACAATTCTTTGTACCTACTTCCCTTTTATTTTCAAATAAGCTGTCTGAAACATACTTCTCCCTTAAAAATCTAAGGCCCGTTTGTATAAAATAACTAATAGAATGAATAAATGATGAATATAAACTTATAAATAAATGTTAATGGCTAACAAATAAATAAATAAAATTAGATGTATCTCTTAAATAAACTAAAAATATAATGGCTAATAAGATCTCTCGCTAGATTGACCTTAAGTCAATTTGTGAAGTGTTTCAAAATTTTAAAATCCTAAAATCTCTCACGTATCTTTTTATTGTTAATAAATAAATAAATATTAGATGTATCTCAATATACTTCATCAGGGCAATGACTAACAAGATCTCTTGTGGGATTGACCTTGTCAATTTGTGAGAAGTGTTTCAAATTTTTAAAATCCTAAAATCTCTCCCATATATTTTTATTGTTACAGATTTTTTTCTTCAAATTCTCCTAAACTTTTGCTGTCATTTTCTGCACGTTATTGACTGAGAAAACCTCACTTAGTTCTGACAGTTGCATTGTGTATATGATGAGTGGCATGAAGATTGATCATCCAGTTTTACAGTGTTTGACAAATTATAGTGTTTTGTAGTAGATATTTTGATGCTGGGTAAGGTTGGGGAGAAATTCTTCCTAAGAGCAAAAACATTATGACCATTTCCTTCAAAAAAATAGAACATGTAGAGGCAAAATCCTTCGGAAAATCGCTTCGGGCCTAATTTGTCCAAGATGGGAATTTAAATAGAAGGATTTTTAAGGATAAAATGGAGAATCTATATTGAGATATTTTACTTTATCCTTTATTCGGGGCCTTAACTTTAGATTTCAAAGGAAATCCTTGTACTCATTATTCAACTCAATCTTGTCAGGATTTAGAGGTTACAAAGAGAATTCAATCTTTTACAATTTTACATAAATGGAGAGATTGGGTCTGAGACGGGGAGCAGAGAAAAAATTTTCTCGGGAAAATAAGGATTTTCTACTTTGAATTAGATGAACAGAAAATCAATTCCTCTTCTCTTTCCGTACCAAACAACACAAAGCAAAGTTTCTGAAAACCCGATTTTTCTTGTGATAATCAAATAATAGAAAAAAACCTATAATCAGAGAAACACTAGATCCGGAAATCAGGAAAACACATTACAAAACAAACACTGTAATAAAAGTGAGGGGTTGATACCTTTATGATAAGAACACTGCTGATTCGTGGAGGAGACCGTATCCGAACTCGACCAGACCTCCTTTGCAGATGATGAAGACACCGACGAGAGGAAAATGGATCGTGGGTCTCAAAGATAGTTGAGAGATTCGGGATGAATAAGAAGCTGAGAGATCGGATCGAGCAGATGAGAAGAATAAGGTTAGGGTTTTTCTTCCTTTGGCCTATCGCAGAGAGAGGAAAACGAACAAGTTAGGGCTTGAAATGTTTTCTCCTTTTCATCCAGTAGGTTAACAAGTGGTACAATTACGAATAAATGAGGTTAATAATCGGGATCGCATCAGAGGGTAGCTCTTTGGAATTATATGATAAAAATTATCTTTGATTCCTCAAAACAACATTTTTGGTCAAATGTATTGACTAAACTTAATCTCCAAGTCTTTTACTCCACTTCCCATTTATTTTCAAACAACCTCCCGGCATACTTTTCCCTTTTCTTTTATCTTTGTTTGAATATACATCAACATCAAGAAAATAGATGATGTCGCAAATAAATAAAAGAAAATATTTTTTTAATTTTTATTTGATTGGACAATGAAATGCTACTTTATCTCTTATCATATCAATTGACTTTTTATTATTATTTTGTTTGATCGATAAGGGCTTCATCGATTTCTTATAAAAATCATTTTTATAATTTTATTTATTTATTTAATCTTCACATGAGAAGCTTTGTTTTATGTCCTATCAAGTCATTTAAAAAAATATCTTGTTTCATTAATTGATGGGATGCTCATACAAAGAATATGAAATTAGAAACAAAAATCGTGATCCCCATTTCAGCATGAAATTTGGTTTTTGGCATAATTGAATTTTTTACCCAACTTTATAATAATTTTATTACTCATTTTCACATATTGCTTTTATAATTTATATTTATGCCATTTATGATTATTTATAGCATCATATTAGGAATAAAATTATTATTATTATAACATTTGGGTAAAAATTAAGAAATATTAAATACTTAAGAGTCATTTCCTGAGTCCCGAACATACTGGAGTATTTTTTTTATAATTGATGTCGTAACTATAATTTCTCTTGTCTTGCGATTAATTTTGTTAAGATCCATATAGATAATGAAGTTGTCCTATCGATGACTTGATTATTTTGTAGAATGCTTAGTTAGTAAAAAGGTTTCACTAAGTGTCATGAACCGTGTAATTTTACTATCCCATTGATGAGAAATTTATGCATTTGGTTGCGACGACAGGTGAATTGTTTTTATCTATGTATGAGTATTTTTGTATTTTATAAACTCTAACATTTTATGACCACTTTTGTGGGTCATTTGGTAAGTTGAAGGATAGAGCAATTTGCATGTCCTTATTTTACATACATTTTTTTGACGTTGTTATCTTGTTTATTCTTCAACTTTGAGCTTGCTCCTCGCTCTACTACCATGAAACTTAATGAGACTAATTACAAGCAATGTGTTAATCCTCTCATAATGAATTTGACAATTATGAAACTAAACTTGACTTTGAAAGTTGAAGCTCCTCCAAAACCCATTGCCAAGAATTCTACAAAGGAGAAAAAGTTCAATGAGGATTAGGAGTATTCTAACAATTGTTGTTTGATGATCATGGAAACTACAAGTGAGGACTCACTTTATAAATGCATTCCTGATGATTGATAATGCAAAGTGAGCCTGGATTCTCACAAGAAATACAATAAAGCTCTCAAAGAATGGGAAAATTCCTGAGTTATCTGATAATCACTGGGTAAATGTTTCTGAATCTAAATGTCATTGATGTCATCTGTTACTGAGGTTGATAGCAGCTACCATTCACGCTTGTAATTCTATGCGTATCGGGTTATAAGAAGAAGAAGTCCAACTAGTTTAGAGCAGTACATGTACATGAGAGAAAGTACAAGAGTATAAGTTGATTTTCTAGGTGTTGTTAGATTGCAACTTAGTACAATAATTTTTTGAATTGCATGTATGCCTATACTCTATTAGGATAAATTTGATATCAATACCTATTTTGGATAAAGTTGAATATGGTTTTCTTTTTTGAACTAGAAAAGTTAAATTGTATCGAGATTCACTATTGATCGGGCATTGAGTATTTCTTGTGGGAATCTTTATTGCATTATAGTTGTTTGTTCCTTTGTTTTTTGCTAATTTTGTATTGTTAATATTGTTAATAGCGCGAAACGTTTGAAATCGAATGAAAAGTTTTCTACTCTTTGGCACAAGCATTTGGGTCATTCTAGACCAAGAATAGAGAGATTAATTAAGGATGAGATTCTTCCGGATCTTGATTTATCATATTTTGATACTTGTGCAGATTGCATCAAGGGTAAATTGACCGCCAAGATTAGGAATGCTAAGGTTGACCGATGCACCGAGTTGCTTGGGGTTATTCATTCAGATTATTCCCGTTATGGTTTTGTCGAGCTCATTCGTGAGAAGTCTAACTCTTGGAGGCTTTCTCAAAGCTAAAGTCGTAGCCCAACAAGGAAAAAGAAGATCAAAGTATTCGCCCATTTTGATAGAGGTGGTAAGTATTATGGTAGATATGATAAGATGAGACGTTAAATCCTCGACCGCCATTTGTGAAGTACCTTCAAGAATGTGGCATTGATGCTCGCATATATCGTTTGGTACTCAATAAAATAGATTTGCGAGAGAAGAAATCACTCACTTCTTGATATGGTGCAACGTATGCTTGTTAATTCATCACTTGAGTTCTTATGGCGTGTTTCGAAAATCAAGTACTATATTTTGAACCAAGTGCCCAGTAAGTTTCTTCCTAAGACTCCACACTTCCAGCTATGGTCATAGAAAAGCCTAGTCTTCACTTAATTTCTGCTGCCTGTGGCCATATGCAGCTTTTATAATCGCATTTCACCTGCCAAGAATTCAAGAAACTTGATCCAAAACCACGCGGGTGCTTCATTAGTTATTTATCGGGATCGTAAGAGGTTCCAGGTTTTATCAGTCATTATGCATACCAACATAGTTATTGAGTTAGATCGAGCTATCTATTTTGAGGATGATACTCGTATAGTTTGGTTACAAGAGAAATTTTGTTCCAAGAAATACTCAGCTTTTATTTCTATTCCTATTGCTCCACTATGATCTCAGCCGTCCCGTTGTTGACTAGCATCCAAAGAGCCATTATCGATGATGTTTTTAATCGGGATGTAGATCTGGGGTGAATCTCAGATGTGTAATCTAGTAGCCATAAATGTAGTCATGAATATATCCTCGAGAGGTCGGGTGGGCGTGAAAATTCTCACTCTCATATGACTACATTGTTTACTTGGTAGGGAGTAAGAGTACATGATGTAATGATGTATCCGATCCAACTACTTACAAAGAAGTCAGTATTAGTCCTTAATCCAACTTCGATTGATGGAATGAAAAATAAGACGACTTCAATGTCACATAATAAAATATGGAGTTTGGTAGATTTTCCGCATGGCTGCACTACTGTGGAGTGCAAATGGGGGTGTTCAAGACTAAGCGCGATGCGCGACATGTAGAGAGATATAAAACAAAATTAATGGTTAAGGGGGTTATACTACCAGAAGGTAATGGGATTTTAAGAAAACCTTCTCTCGTGTCTACTAAAGCACTCTCTACGCATTATTATGGCTATAGTGGCCCATTTTGATTTGGAATTGCACTGATGGATGAGGACAACTTTCTTGAATGGAGGGATTGAAGGAAGATGTTTACATGTCTTTGAACCTACCGCCTTTGTGGAGGTTGGTAAGGAAAACTTGGTTTGTAAGTTCCATAAATTCAATATGGTTTAAAGCAAATCTTTAGGGTCGTGGAATCTCAACTTGACTTAGTTATTACCATCGATGGTTTTAAGGAGAGCATCGATCGTTTATTATTGTAACATCTTGAAATATACCCTACCGCTTATTATGTTGTGGTGTAATAAAGCTAAATTGAATTTTTGAAAAATGTTCTTAGACCTGAATTAGTACTAAAATCAAGGGTAAAGTGGTAATTCACCACTTGGAGGACCAAAATGTCATAATATAAGAAGAGCATATATCCAAGAGAATTAAGAGAAATTTAATGTAAATAGAAATAGAAGATGAAGGGATTTGTAACGCAAATAAGTAGAAACTTAAAGCAAGAATAATAATAATCTATTACCGTATCGGTTCAGGGAAGCCTAAAATTATCGATCTTTGATGACGAAATGGATCAAGGCATGAATTGCCTCAAATCTAGTGACCTAAAAAGTTTCAGAAAATTCCCAGAATCGCCGAAATATTTTACGATTTTCTCAGCGATAAGTCATTAACGATTTATCAGATTTTTACGAAAATCTCGTAGTTAGAAAATGTTTGAGCCAGCCATTTAAAATAAAGACTAAAAGAAATAAAAATTTTCAAAAAGGGCAAAAAGGATCCAATGAGGCTAATGAACTATGTATCCAAAATAAATAATAAATAATATAATAATAATAAATAAAATAATAAAAATCAATTGACTAGCGATGAGGGAGAACTGGAAAACTGAGTGTAGATTTTTATTTTTATTTTTTCATTTCGATATATCTGAGCTTCGATCGCTTTGACCATGGAAACATAACCAAAGTTCATCTATTTCCATGAGGGCCACGCGCGAAGATTCAAAAACAAGCGGATTTCACGTGAATTCAAGTGTCAAAATCCCGTTTCGCATTTTGATCGCAATACGCTCACTACAATTGGTTGGTCTAAGAGACAGTTGATTCACGCGATCATGGTTACGCTCGATACTAAAATCTCGAGCTTCGGTCAAACCCAACTGTAGGTAAGGAATTTCCCTTACTTGGGAATAAAAAGTCACGTAATATTACAGGTTGTTTTTGGTCTATGATAGTCGATGATTTAGTCCCGGAGATTTTGACCTAATATTAAAAATTTTTTGACTGGATTTCAAGTAGCCCTGCATCTATTAAAGGATATAAATTAGATAGTTAATAAGAATATAAGGAATATATGAGATGATAAGGAATAGATGAATGTTCGTATGAGCTTCTAGACGTAAATATTAGATCGATTCTGCAATTAATCCTAAAATTGCGACACACCAATTCAGATATGAGCATATAGAAACAATTTATGTAATTAATCCTAGAAATTATGATAGTTGGACAAATCTCGTATATATAGATATAGAAACAATTTGTTTTTTCCTTCTTAGGACCTAATTTTGGTGATGTAATCGTATCTATATATTGCCTCTGTTTTAGAGAAGAATACATCTCTTTGAAATCTTTCTGCATAAACTCTATTGTTTGACATGGTATCAAAGCAGGCTTGATCCCAAAGAAGTCTGCAAGAAACCATCGTATACGTATTTTTCCCTCGAAACCCATCACCCTCGTAAAGTCTGCTGAGTTCGGAGTGGTGGGACTTCCCCCAAAGCAGCTCTGATAGTGCGATTGTCGGGAAAGCTACGATGACATCGCTTCGGCAAAAATCAACCGCCGCCACCGCGTCGTTGCCCATCCAGGTATTATTGGTAAAGCATCTGTATTTTCTGTAACTTCTAAGAATAGAACTTGGATTATTGATACAGGTGCATCCGATCACATGACGTGGGACCTTGCCAAAATTGCTCTCCTTCTTCTCAATCGCCATTTCCACCGCCAATGGTAGCACCTCCCCTATTACTGGGGAAGGATCTGTTATCTTGTCTAATACTCTCACATTAGATACTGTCCTTGTTGTTCCATCTCTTGAATACAACATTTCTTTGTCTGTTAGCCAAATTACTTCAACTCTCGCCAGATCAGAATCTCTCGCCCTCATTTTGTGTCTTTCAAGACATCGAACTCGAAAGATTCTGGTTATGGTGTTAGATTTGGGCAAACTCTTACTACTTAGAGCTGCCAGTAGAATGTGGGATCAAAATAAGTCAGCAAATCAAACTAGCAAGAAAGACAAGGCTCTAACAACTATATGGTTATAAGACCAGAGATTAAGACATCTTTCTTTGGTTATCTTAAGAAATTGCAAACTACAACATTTTTCAGATTTAATGATAGGTGAATTTATTGTGATGACACTAGTAACTTAAGAGCCACCGTATTTCTTATTCAACTAAGTTTGAATAAAAGTTCGTAACCTTTTGGAAGTTATTCATACTCATGTTTGGGTCCCGCAAAGGTTCCTCTTATCCTGAGCTCAAGCATTTTGTGACATTTATTGATGAATGCACTAGAATGACTTAGGTGTCCCTACTTATTAAAAAAAGTGATGTGTGTCTAGCATTCCAGAATTTTCACAAAATGACTCACACATAGTATTAAAAGCAGATTCGCGTTTGGCAATCTGACAATGGTATTGAGTTTATGGATGCCTCTCTCGGGAATTTTTTGAGAAACCATGGAATTCGTCATCAAACCTCATGCACCTATGCTCCACAACAAAATGGATTGGCAGAGAGAAAGAATGGACAACTTGGAGGTAGTGCATGCTCTCCTCTTCTGCATGAACATGCCTCACATTTTATTGGGCAGTTTTAAACTCGCTCTACCTCATCAACCAACACCTTCTCAAGGTAAAGAGACTTCAAACTCCTCAACGGTAAATTGCACCTTACTTTCACCCCCCATCTTCCGACCGAACCCCCGAAGTTTTTGGATGTGTCAGATATGTTCACATTCTAAAATCTGGAGAGAAATAAACCCGATCCATGTGCAAACATGTGTTTTTGGCGCCTGAATTTCAAAAGGATATAGGTGCTATGATCCACAAACCCGAAAGCTACATGTGACTTTAGATGCCTCTTTCCGAGAATTAGAGCCTCACATTCGGGGAAGTTCCTAAAAATTTCCAGGTGGGAGAGCTCCAAGTGAAGAGAATGGAGGTGATGAGTTTATTGAGTTGAGAATATTCAACAAGTGAGTGGGTGGAGGTGATGCGTTTATTGAGTTGGAAAAGGCGTGAATAAAGATTTTAAGCATGTCGTGCAATCGGGTCAAGGATCACAATCATGAAACTCGGGAGTGAACTACCACCATACCCTCAGAGTTGCCCCCATCTACACCACTAACTAAAGAATCAACCAAGAATGTTCCTCCTCAAGTAAGTATGAATCCCGTGTTTGGAGAGTCTAATGAAACATATGTTCCTGCAGAAAATACAGCTCTTAGATATCCACAAAGATCGACAGGAGTTCCAGCAAAAAACAAAGATGTGAACTCCGAGCCTGCCAAGACTAAATACCCAATTAACAACTATGTGTCATCCTCAGGTTGGATCGAATCGTATGCATTTGATCGTTAATCAATTGTCCACGGTTTCTATTCCTAGTAATGTGCGGCGTGATGCATTGGCTAATCCAAATGGAGAAAGGCGATGAACGTAAGAGACGGGAGGCTCTACAAAAGAATGCCACTTGGGAACTTGTTCCAATCGCTCTAAAGGAATGAAGCCAATTGGATGCGATGTGGGTGTTCACGTGAAACTCAAAACCGATGGAAGTATTGATAGATATAAAGCCCACTAGTTGCGAAGGGATATGCGCAAAGGTACGATGCATCATCGTGATACTTTACACCTGGCTAAGATCAATACACTGTGATTCTTATATCCATAGCAAGAATCTAGACCGGCCTCTCGCAACAATTTGATGTTAAAAATGCTTTCCTCAATGGAGATTTGAAAAGAAGAGGTCTATATGGAGTCATCAACAATTGAGTTAAAAAATGGTCTTCTTCCGCGTAAAGGTGAAGTTCCGAACAAAATCATCACGCTAAAAACAAACACCGTGCCAGCATGGCTTCCCACCACAATGTAAAGGAGTTCGGCCATAAGCAAAGTAGCTCGTGTGATCACACTTGTCATAAACAGTTAAGGAAAAGTAAATACTTTTAATTGTATGTTGAGACATGGTCTGATTATATTTAATTCATGTTTGAAAGCTTTAATAGGAGTATTTAGCCACAAAATTTGAAATGAAGGGATCTCAAGTAACTTAAATATTTTTTTGGGAATTGAGGTAGCAAGATCGAAACATGGAGTCTTGCTTTCACAAATTAAAATATAAGATCTTCAACCGAAACCGGAATGCTTGATTGCAAACCAGTAGAGACGCCCATGGAAATGAATCATAAGCTCGGAATTCTCCCAGACCAAGCCCCAACAGACAAGGGTCGTTATCAGCGATTAGTTGGAAGATTAATCTACTTATCACACACAAGGCTAGATATATCATATGAGCGCTAGAGCGTGGGCCATGGCGCACTCAGTAGAAGAACATATGGAAGCGCCATCTGACCTTAAGATACTTAAAGAGTGCTCCAAGAAAAGGTTTGTTGTTCTCAAAAATGGTATCTCTAACATTGAAGGATACAAGATTATGATCATAGATCAACAAACCATACCACACCGTTACTTTATCATTGGAAGGTACCTTGTCACTTGAAAAGCAAGAAGCAGAAGGTAGTAAAGATCGCGTCGGTCAATTTCGAGGTATGGCCTGTTGCTGCATGGAATTGTTATGGATAAGGAATATACTGAGGGACTTGGGGATTGAATATGCTACATAAATCTCTATTGTGATAATAAGGCAGCTATTCAAATTGCATTAAAATCCCTGCTCAACATGACTACACTAAACATGCTTGGTTGATCGCCATTTCCATCAAGGAGTAATTCGGGATGAAAAGATTATACACCCCATTTACTCAATCCGAGTCACTATCGTGGACATGCTCATAAAGGCGCCATGTAGAGAATTGACAAGTCAAGTATGATAGACATCTATGCAAATCTAACTGAGATGGTTCCATGAGCTATGTATAGAATATTAGATTGATTCGGTAATTAATCCTAGAAATTATGATAGTTGACCAATCTTATATAGATATAGAAAAAATTTTTGTGTAATTAATCCTAGAAATTATGATAGTTGACCAATCTTATATAGATATATAGAAATGCTTTGTTTTTCCCTTTTAGGACCTAATTTTTAGGATGTAATTGTATATATATATTTACCTCTACGTTTTAGGAATACTACATCTCTTTAAAATCTTTCATGTAACTCTATTGTTTGACAATGAATGATACGAATATAAGAATATATGATAGAAATACATGAGATTAAGAAGTATACGACAGGACAACACATGCTGTAGAAATGCAACAAATGATATAAAATATTACATGTATATAAAGAATTTGAATATTGCAAGAATTGAAGTTAAAAGATATATGAAAAATGCAAAGATACGATAGTCTGATAGAGTACATGAAGGAGAGATAATAATTCCCAAAATATACCACAGTGTTTCCGAGATGCTAGGTGTTTTGTGGTATGTAATCTAACGCTTTGTGAGCAAACATAAACATGGAACGAGGGACTGAAATTTACAAGATTTAAGGATAAAATTGTAATTTGTCCAAAAGGGGGCCAAAAGCCATAACTGAAAAAGACTATGTGGCCAAAGAGTGAAATAATAGGAATTGCTGTGTAATTCCTAGAAGATTGAGCTAAAATACAATAAAAGGAAACGAAACATAAATGGCTAAGAGTTGAGGACTAAAAAAATAAAGAAACTTAACCCAAAATGGGTTTTTGATAGCCAAACAAGGCCTAAGGGATATTTTGATTTAAAGACCAAAATTTGGTCTCATGTTTGGAGGAGGAACAAACTGTATGGAAGAAGAGAATGGGAGAAGAGAATGGGAGAAGAAGGCGGGAAGAGGGGAAGAAGTGTGCAAGCTCGCGCCAACAAGGTATGAAACCTGTAATCCTTAAGTATGGAATTGTATGGATTATGGAATTTAAGGCTTTGTATGGTTAATACTTGTCTCCAAATCTAGGGTTTTCGACAATTCGCATCCTAACCTTATCAAGATTAAGGTTGGTAAACTTCTACAAGGAACAAGATGAGTTTGAATTTTTCGAGGTTGGATTCATGGGTAAATGTGACAGACCGAAAGTTAGGGCTTAGAATAACCCTAATAAATCCTTGAGTTTGATTTGTGCATGGTTGCACCTATATTAGAGTTGTTTTGGGGAAATTCATGGAAGATTTTTGATGAAAGATATGTGTAATGAATATGATTTGAGTAAAAATAGAGATTTCAAGATGAATTGGAGTGGTCTTAACGTTGTTCATGAAGTATTGAGTTGATTTGGGGACATGGAAAATGCAGAAAATACACATTCTAGGTGATTGCAGATATGTACCGGTATTGACCTTGAACATGTACTCGGCACATGTTAGGTTCATGTCATTGGGGCTAACATGTATCGCATGCGTCAAGGGTGTACCGGGTACATGATGCTCGCTTCCTGCTTCACTCCGCTTTTGTATTTTGTGCTTATAATCTACTCATTTCTTATTCGATTTGGAGTGATTCAAGTGGATAATTAAACTAGACTTCATGAGAATCAAACATATAGATGAGAGAAATTTTCCAAATCTGACTTTATGGCCAAAAAATTCACTCAAAGTGGCCATGTGCAAGCCACCTGATCGCTTGATCATAGAGTAGTCCGAGTTGTTTAGACGATCTTGAGTTCGTGCTCGATTTGGTGATTCCAGTTGGAGGAGAACCCTTAAAGCACCTTACCTTAAAGGAGTTACAAAGAACCCAGTGTCAAATATGGAGATAAGGAACTAGAAAATGAATATTTCAAATCACCTTCTGCAAATTGGTAAATCGACTAGTTGGCATGAAAAATGCCATAACTCTGAGTTTGGATGATCCGATTGAATGACTCAATTTCTAAATAAAGTTGGATTCATCTGAGGAACAATATGAATGATGTGGATAGGAAAATCATACCAGATAAGATCCTAAATGCTATATGGAATAGGTATGAAACTCGACATGATATGAAACTTAAATGAATCAAACATATGAATATGAATGAGAAAAAGCATATGTCTAATTACAAAGCACAGATAGTTACAGCCCTGGAATTACATGATGATCATACACTACCTAAGACTTTAAAAATGAATGAGCCGATCGTCCCGCTGGTGCTCCAAGATCTCGTCATGCTTCTAAGAGACTTATTAAAGCTTTGCACTCTCACAAAAGTTTCGGGTACCGTTATGCCACCGTAGGTGCTTTTGCACTCCTGGCTGCGCGGCGCACCCCGCTGGAGGGCAGCCACGCCGGATTGCGCTCCTAAGACTCTCGCCGGGTGCCACGCACTTCGCTGTACGTGGCGCATCCCGACAGGCAGGCACCCCAACATCGTGGCTGTACATTCGGTACTTATCGATCGCCCCTACTCATTTCTTATGATTGAACTGGGAATGACGTATATACATGACATAATCGAATAAAGAATAAGAGTAAAGTGATCCCGAATGTATCTTTGCATCTCGATTAAGTTCAGAGTACCTACGGTACTCCTCAGATTCGCTTAAGTTCCTCGCTTTGCACCACGTATACTCTCTGCCTCTGACATTCTTCGTGCACTCCATGCACCCTCAGACCCTGCTTAAGCCTAACTCCTACTGCAGTCCCCGAACAGATAATGTTTCATTATAATTATAAGTTCGAGTAAGAAGAAACTCAGAATCCACGAGGCCGACAAGTATAAGTCCAAGAGTACCTGGCCGTACTCCCGTTGTATCGGTAAACAAGTATAAGTCCAAAGAGTACCTAAGGGTACTCTCAGACAAGAAAAATAAGTATAAGCCTCGGTAGTACCCTTATGGCACTTTCAGACGGGTAAAATAAATATGTTCACAAAATAAGTATAAGCCCAGTCAGTAACCACTAAGCATTCGTATAATGAATCGTGATATGTACCTACTTAAAGACTAATGTTTGTATCCAGAAGTCCTGATATGACCTTGTATGCATATGATCCTGATTCCGCTCCACCATCGACTCACGGGTACCTTCACGCGAATGCAGATCCGTAAGATATATATACCAAGACATGGCAAGATCCGAAATACATGTATAAAAGTTCCAGTACATGTATAAAATTCAGCCACATGTATGAAGTCTGTGAATATCGTGGATAAGATCCCAGCCACCAAGAAACTCAGCATGCGGTAAAGGAACCAGAAGACAAGGATAGGCCCCAGCCAAGTATAAGATACGGCAATAAACTAAGTTCTCGCGAAAGACTACGGTACTCAGACCGATTAACCCGCAATACTTACGAGTACTTTCGATAAGGATAAGTTCAGACACAAGATACATTCCTTGTAACTTTATGATATCACGTACCAATATATGTAAATTCCGTGAGGAGGTATGAGAGCTCCCCGTAGAACTCCTAAGTGAGATCTAAATAGATATAAATACCAATACGTGTTTACACCTTGTATAAGCATAAGTTCAGAACTCCTACGAGAGATCCGATAAGCACGCCTGACTAGTTCAAGCAGATGTCCTTCGAGATCCGAATAATTATGTCCGAGACAAGTAACAAGATAAGTCCGCAATATATATCCTTTTTGGGAGGATTAACAACAAGCATAATGTGCCTAATACTAGAATCTGAATAAGGGCTGTGTCCTACGGGAGATCCCGTATAACAGTCCGCTATAAGTAGAAGATCCAACTATGCAAGGATCCCAATAAGATTAAACCTGCTATGAGTATAAGATCCACATAAGAATAAGTTTGCTATAAGTGTAAGACCAAGTAAGTATAAATTTGTTATAAGTATAAGTAAAGTCCTAGTCCCGTATACGATGTGAACAAGCATAAGTTTGTTATAAGGATAAGAATGTATGCAAAATTGTTATATAGATAACAAGTATATGTATTAGTCTCGTTATATGAATTCAAGATTCATATCTGCATCGCTTTTATGTGATTTGTGTTTCTCAGATAAGATATGTTTCCCACTAAGCGCAAAACTTCCTTGCACTCCAGTTTTTAATCCGTAGGTAATACGTGAGAAGACAACCTAAGACTTCCGCATACACCGGGCCAACACACTTGTAGGTTCACTAGCATGTAGGTTCCGCCCTTTGATTTGAAATTGTAGTGCAGCTTTGTATTTGTAAATGGACTCAAGATATGAGTGTAAATTTGATGGACACCACCTGGTGGTAGTTCTTCAATAAATATGTATATGATATTTTTGATTCTTTCTTTAGATAAGATGTGGGCCATACCCAATGTATAAGTCTCGCTTTGAAAAAAAAAAATCAAGTAAAGAGTTCCGCCGGCTCACATTTCTGAAACTGGATCTGATCCGCTAATTCCGTCGGGCCGAATCGAGGTGTACAATATAGTTAACAAGATATAAGATGTTACAAGTAGATGATGTAGATATGATCCGATAGGTTAGTATAAATGTTATGATGCAATATATGAGATGAATATATATAGAACATGATATGAATACAAGAGTGAATAGATGGAATATGAATAGCTAAAATACTTAACGAACGCGATATAGAATAAACATATATGAAATGATATACATGTATTGTAAAGGAAAGAATAGATATAACATTGATGCGCAGCTCAACATACGAGAACTAATCGATTTGAGGTGCAACGAGGTATAACGAACTGATGCGATCACCGATACAACGACTGATTCGGTCGCGAGATACGCACAGAAGATGAAAACATCCTTTCACCAGATCGCAAATACGGCGAATAATTCGTATCCCGCGCGTCGACCTCGGTCTACATCAACTCGCCAACCGGCGCATCCTTCAACCTCCTCATCGAAAAGCCGGATGTTGAACTCAGGTCCGAAAAGCTCCTGAAGCCCACGCTGGAAAGGCAGTTTTTCACCGAAGCCTATTGTGTGTAGTTCTCGCCTTTTGCTCCGCTACTCACTTCGCCCCTCTGACTAGCCAAAGCCTCCTACCACGCAAGGTCCATCCGAAGCCTACCGAGCTCCTCTGTCAAGCGTTCCACAAAGTTACCCGCCTCTAGAGCCTCTTTGCGAGCCAACTCCAAGGCCGCTATCTTGGCCCACAGGTCACCTCGACGCCCCTAACTCCTCTCCGTCAGCCGCAGCCTCATCTTCACGACCTTCGCCCCTCCCGCCCCATTTTCTTTACAATCATCGCCGCGCCAAAGCGTGCTTCAGTCGGACTGCTTCACGAGTCCCCCGCCTCAAGTCCCTGACCAGGCTTTGGAAGACCAGGCCCTTCCTGGGGTCGTGGCAACCTTAGCCTTGTAAGATTTTTCCGCCCTAGCAGAGCCCTCGGTAAGGCCGGCCCTCACAATGCTTCCGCACAAGTAGCCACCTACAAAAAAAAAAACAAAAAACAAAAAAAAACAAAACAAAACAAAAAAGCCACATCAGAATCAAACAATAAAGAAAAGATCGACGAAGCACTCGACGCATGCAGGCGATTCCTCAAGCAAAATAAACAAGAGTCTTCCTTCGACAAGGGTGGCATCCACCTTCCCGAGGTTGGAGTCAATGCAGATGGAGGAAACAAATTTCACATAGCTCCGTTTAAAGGAGTCCTCATCCTTCACCGTAGCGACTCACGATTCCACGCCACCTCACCCAAAGATTGCAGAGGGCGCATGCCCGCGACGTGGGACTTCAGACCGAAATAGGAAGAACCTCCAAGGGGGGACTTAGCCGCCCTCCCCGAAAAGTCTCCAGCCCCAACGATGGACGAAGGCGAGGAAGAGGCTCCCACCTTTAAGATCTTACCTCGGCGGGGCGGCCCTGCGAGCTCGGAGGTTTTCGTTTCACGCTCCTGCTTCTTTGCCAACACCTCCGAGGGCGGGGCCAGGAGCTCTCCCCATATAGGCAGCGATGGGGGCTCAGAAGCAGAAGATTGAGAGACACGGAGACGGAGGCTTCGTGACGGAGAGGGAGAAAGATCTCAAGAAAGAAGTCGGGCGGGGCCTCGCACCGGACCGGTCTGAATATATCCAACCTGTGAGCTTTCGGAATAGGCACGCGGGGGCGCGCCGCCCGGCACACACTTCACCTCCTCGTCCTTAGGACTGAGATCGGGTCGAGCACACGAGGCCGTGTGACCAGCGATATCGAAATATCGATGACCTTTGAAAACCAAGACAAACCAGAGCGAAGGAGAGCTCACGTAGGTTCTCGGGGGTAGTCCAGATGGCAGGAACGCCAAGTGTGTCCTCTCGGTCAAAGGGATCGTACTCCCAATGATGGCCACTGACAAAGAAATAACGTTCCTTCCAGTACTTGTGCGAAGATGGAAGGTCCGAAATAATCAACTTGGCGCTGGAGTGCTTGGAGATATAAAGAAAGCCTTGACCTCCTTTACACTGAAGGAGTCTAAGATCAGGGTAATATTGGGAACATCAGACCTTTTGTCCTAAGCGACTAACGACCCCACGAAACACCCGAAGTTAGGGGAAGGTAGAGAGGGCAAACATTGAAATCTTTATGGCACCCTTTTTATAAAAGGATACAATGGAAAGCGGAGGCCGTTCTCGAACGCCACCTCAAAAAAGCACACCATCTTGGGCACTTGAGCGGCGTGGAGTGTGGTCAGCACGTCGGGCACGAGCCCCACGGATCCCGACGGGGGCCCGTATCGAGACCCACTGATGATCTCACCGTATAAAGATTCGACAGATTAGGGTCCAGCTACCTGTAACATTACGTATGTGACCCTCAAATATTCGAGCGTAGGATAAATTTTATTAATTTTACCCTTGTCCATATCTAAGGGAAAAGGAGGGTCCCCCGGGGCAGCCCGGTGAACCACCACGACAATTGTCGAACCCCTGTCGGT
This sequence comes from Tetrastigma voinierianum, assembly GCA_016808115.1. Classification (NCBI taxonomy): domain Eukaryota; kingdom Viridiplantae; phylum Streptophyta; class Magnoliopsida; order Vitales; family Vitaceae; genus Tetrastigma; species Tetrastigma voinierianum. The sequence continues at coordinate 99,970 of JAEQBH010002500.1, read as the reverse complement.
CCCGCGCGAACTAGGCACGCCTCGACTAGGATTACTCCTATGCACAAAGCATATGAGAAGCGACCCGGGACCATGGAGGTACACAGGCTAGAAGCAAAAAAAAAAGGAAATCGAGAAAATCTGAGAACCCCAATCAAGCACTTTAGAGGCCTGCAAGACTTTGAAACCAAAGATAGAGAAGAAGAAAAGGCATTACCAAGGCGGAAACAAGGCAGAGGACACTAGCCCCCGAGCAAGATATCGAGGACCACCAAAGCGATCTGAGCAATAGTCGGACAAAATTCAAGAAAAAGAAGCCCAAACTTGCAAAGGCAAAAAGCTTCAGAAGCGAGAGACAAAGTGCAAACTGACCAAGGGGCGTTTTTTAAAGAAGCTAAGAGCCACAGTCGAAATAAACATGAAAATCGAGAAGCCATAATTATCCTTAAGGCGTTGGGCGACAAAGCCTGATCAAACCCTTCTACGGTAGTACGTGGATATCACACTTGATTCGACGATACAGCCCTTGCCTCTGTTGGCTTTAGTCAAGGCTGGGGGCGACCTAATTGGGTTTGAAATAATAGGCTCGCATGCCCAGGAATGTGACGAACGTCGGGATTAAGCGGATTTATCTTGCTTGTTCTGTAGACCCTTAATGGTATCCCAAGTGCGGGGCGAAACGAGGGCCCAACTCGCCAACTAAGATTGGTAGCCAGTCAGGTAGAGGAAAACACCTAATCTCCACCCGATAAGGAAAGTAGGATATTTCACAGTATTGCCACCAATCATCCATTATTAATCGGTTTATGATAAGGAAATAAAATCTCTCACCCAATGGGGGGAATATCGTATCATCCTCAAACAAGGAAAAGCTTATTTTGTGTCATCATCCAAGCTAGGAAAATTATCGATATCCATTATAAATGCAGGCCACTTGTCGAGTGAAAGGTACGAGACACTCGCACAAAACTGCATTCCTAAGTAGTTGATATTCTCTTCCGCAGGAAAGAAACTGACTTAGGCATCGAAAAACTGGCGAACCCGTCGATCCTTTTGTTCAGCATATTCGCGGGGGGCTAGACATCAGGAGTCGTGACCGGTCCAACAATACCAGCACGCTCCATCCCAGTTTCGATTGAAAAAACATCATCAGTTTTGACACATAAGCAATAAAGTGAAAATTATATTACAATGAAATCATGTATTCAAAATATAATTTTATAATTTTACATTAAAATTATGTCTTCAAAATACGATTTTATAATTTTACATTAAAATCATGTCTTTAAAATAAGACTTTATAATGTTGCACTAAAATTGTGTTTTAAAAACACGATTTCACAAATTTACACTAAAATTGTGACTTCCAAACATGATTTCATAATTTTAAAAATTTATTACAATTTTAAAAATTTACGATGAAATCGTGTCTTCAAAACACGATTTCATATTTTTACAATAAAATCGTATATTCAAAACACAATTTTATAATTTTACAATTTATATTAAAATCGTGTATTTAAAATATGATTTCATATTTTAACACTAAAATTGTGTTTTCAAAACACGATTTCATATTTTCACCTTGAAATCATATTTTGAAGACACGATATCTATATAGCAGCTTAGTAACCTAGTAGGTAATAAGTGTCATAGATTTAAAAGAATTTATTTTTATTTTATATTTAAAAAAATATTTTTTCAGTTATTATTTAAAAAATTGAAGTTCTCGTTGGAGCCTGTCCCAATGCTATCATCAACGTTAGTTACATGTGTCAGTCATACATACCTACTAAAAAATCTAATTTTTCTTTTTATTCTAACCATGCGAAAAGTACTTCAAGCCTCAAATGGCATTGATTGTAAAATCACGAAACACACTTTTCCCTTAAGAATTATTTTGTGTTTTTTATTCGCATAATATTTTTAGTATGGAAAATAATCTTATTATATTTAATAAATTTATTGGAGAAGCTTTAGGTGGACAGATTTTTATTTCCGTGCAAGATAAATATGGAGCAACATATGCCACGTGTCAGGCAGGGACGAGGAATCTAACCTCTAAGGTCCAATTTCCGACTAAGTCGTCTTCTTTCATAAATTGGAAGCAAAAACTAACCATACAAATTACAATTAGACAAAACCCCCTCCATATGATGTGATAAGCAGAGCTTTTAGCAAGAATCACAGAGATAGTGAAGAAACTGACATGAATGAAGAACCACATAACAACGATCAAAATTTCATAACATGATTTTGTTAGATTAATTTATTAGTTATGGATTAAATATAATCATATTATAATTTTAATTATATAATTATATATATATTAATTATGAGTTATTAATAAAATAATTTAATATTAATTAGCTATGAGTTCATAGTTATGTTTTCTTTTTTATTTTGATAAGTCTATTAGATCAAAACTTATTTGTTTTCTTGTGCTTTATATATATATATATATATATATATATATATATATATATATATACTATATATATATAAGTAAATAAAACTTTATAATTTTATAAGAATTTTATAGAACACATTTTAAAAAGAAAGAAAAAATCATCTTAAATTATAATATTTCTTTGATCTTATCTCTTATAGATTTGGAAAATTAAAGGTAATCAACAATTTCGGACCCATATAAAGTATGTTTTTTATATACTACAAATTGATATCCTTATTTGTTTAATGAAGTTATTATTTTATAATGTATTTATTAAATCTTTTTATTATTAATCAATTATTTTTGGATTTAATAAATATTTTTGATTTTATAAAATAATTTAATAATTTTTATAAAAGCCGTTTTAATTTGCGTTGAAGCTATCAAATTAGTTTTTCTGTATTTTTGGGTTATATTCAGATTTGTTCCCTCTATCAAAGCTTCCTAAATTTATTTTTTTGTATTCATTCCCGTCTTCAACCATTCTAGATTTTCTTTTTATTAATTCTTGTTTGGTTAAAGAAAGTTGTCAAGTCAAATTCGAGAATCGGACTGTTTTTTCAAATTCTATTAGTTAAGTGTACTTTCACGCCACTGTAACTATCAAAAGTTATTTTTTTCTTTTATCTTTTGTTTAGTCATACATCAACATCAGTGAAACATGATGTCAGCCAACAAAAGAAAATATTTTTTTTAATTTTTTATTTGATTGACAATGAATGCCACTTTATCTTATCATATTAATTAATTTTTATTATTATTATTTTGTTTGATTAATAAGGGCTTCTTCAGATTTTATAAAAATCATTTTTATAATTTATTTATTTATTTAATTCACATGAGAAGCTTTGTTTTATGTCCTATCAAGTCATTTAAAAAAAAAAATATCTTGCTTCATTAATTGATGGGATGCTCGTACAAAAAATATGAAATTAGAAACAAAATCGTATCCCATTTAGCATGAAATTTGGTTTTTGGCATAATTGAATTTTTTACCCAACTTTATAATAATTTTATTACTCATTTTTCACATATTGCTTTTTTATAATTTATATTTTATGTATTTATGATGATTATTTATAGCATCATATTAGGAATAAAATTATTATTATAACATTTGGGTAAAAATTAAGAAATATTAAATACTTAAGAGCTTGCCTCTCGTGAGTCTGAACATATCGGATATTTTTTTTATAATTGATGCTGCAACTATAATTTCTCTTGTCTTGCGCATTAATTTTGTTAAGATCCATATAGATAATGAAGTTGTTCTATCGATGACTTGATTATTTTGTAGAATGCTTAGTTAGTAAAAAGGTTTCACTAAGTGTCATGAACCGTGTAATTTTACTATCCCATTGATGTGAAATTTATGCATTTGGTTGCGACGACAGGTGAATTGTTTTTATCTATGTATGAGTATTTTTGTATTTTATAGACTCTAACATTTTATGACCACTTTTGTGGGTCATTTGGTAAGTTGAAGGATGGAGCAATTTGCATGTCCTTATTTTACATGCATTTTTTTGACGTTGTTATCTTGTTTATTCTTCAACTTTGAGCTTGCCTCAGTTCTCTACTACCATGAAACTTAATGAGACTAATTACAAGCAATGTGTTAATCATCTCATAATGAATTTGACAATTATGAAACTAAACTTGACTTTGAAAGTTGAAGCTCTTCCAAAACCCATTGCCGAGAGTTCTACAAAGGAGAAAAAGTTCAATGAGGATTAGGAGTATTCTAACAATTGTTGTTTGATGATCATGGAAAACCATATGGAGGACTAAATTTATAAATGCATTCTAAGATTGAGAATCTGAGGAGTTCTTGGATTACATTTGGTAAGAAATACACAAAGCTCTCAAAGAATGGGAAAATTGAGTTATCTAATAATCATTGGGTAAATGTTTGTTTTGAATCTAATGTCATTGATGTGTCATCTGTTACTTGGAGGTTGGATAGTGGTGCTACCATTCACGCTTGTAATTCTATGCAGACAGTGATAAGAAGAAGAAGTCCAACTAGTTTAGAGCAGTACATGTACATGAGAGAAAGTACAAGAGTATAAGTTGATTTTCTAGGTGTTGTTAGATTGCAACATAGTACAAGAATTTTTTTGGAATTGCAAGATGTGGCGTTCATACTCTCTATTAGGATAAATTTGATATTAGTACATATTTTGGATATACTTGAATATAGTTTTCTTTTTGGAACTAGAAAAGTTAAATTGTATTGAGATTCACTATTGATTGGCATTGGAGTACTTTGTGGGAATCTTTACAGATTATAGTTGTTTGTTTTTCCTTTTGTTTATGTTACCCTTATTGTTAATATTGTTAATAGCGCGAAACGTTTGAAATCGAATGAAAAGTTTTCTACTCTTTGGCACAAGCATTTGGGTCATTCTAGACCAAGAATAGAGAGATTAATTAAGGATGAGATTCTTCCGGATCTTGATTTATCCTGTTACGGACCACTTTGTGCAGATTGCATCAAGGGTAAATTGACCGCCAAGATTAGGAATGCTAAGGTTGACCGATGCACCGAGTTGCTTGGGGTTATTCATTCAGATTATTCCCGTTATGGTTTTGTCGAGCTCATTCGTGAGAAGTCTAACTCTTTGGAGGCTTTCAAAGCTAAAGTTGAGCTCCAACAAGGAAAGAAGATCAAAGTGGTTCATTTTGAGGTAGTAAGTATTATGGTAGATATGATGAGATGAGGCCTTAATCTGGGCCGAATTGTGAGAGTGCGCTTCAAGAATGTGGCATTGATGCTCAGTATACAATGTTTGGTACTCCTCAATAAAATAGGATTGCGGAGAGAAGAAATCACTCACTTCTTGATATGGTGCAATGTATGCTTGTTAATTCATCAATACTTGAGTTCTTATGGGGTGAAGCTTTGAAAATTGCAGCTTATATTTTGAACCAAGTGCCTAGTAAGTTTCTTCCTAAGACTCCATACTAGCTATGGTCATAGAAAAAGCCTAGTCTTCGCCACTTTCATGTTTGGGGCTGCAAGGTGGAAGTGAGACCATACAACCCGCAATCTAAGAAACTTGATCCAAAAACCATCAGTGGGTACTTCATTAGTTATTGTGTGGGATCAAGAGGTTCCAGGTTTTATTGCCCGTTGCACACCACCATAGTTATTGAGTTAGATCGAGCTATCTATTTTGAGGATGATACTGGTATAAGCCAAGGGCCAAGAGAAATTTTGTTCAAAGAACACTCAGTTTTTATTTCTATTCCTATTGCTTCCACTATGATCTGTAGCCCCGTTGTTGACCAGCATCCAGTAGCCATTATGGTGATAAGCGATTGGGGATGTAGATCTAGTAACCTTGAATTGCAGACCTAGTGCCATAATGTAGTCATGGATATGCCCTTGAGGGAGGAGGTCAAGAGGCGGCGCTAGGCCCTCAATTTCATATGACTACATTGTTTACTTGTAGGAGTAAGAGTATGATGTGGCTGATGTATCGATCCAACTACTTCTGAAAGTCATTAGTCCTTAATCCAACTTCTGGATTGATGCAATGAAAAATAAGATGACTTCCATGTCACATAATAAAATGTGGAGTTTGGTAGATTTTCCAAATGGCTGCAGACCTATTGAGTGCAAATGGGTGTTCAAGACTAAGCGCGATGCCAAGGGACATGTAGAGAGATATAAAACAAAATTAATGGTTAAGGGTTATAGTCAACGAGAAGGTAATTGATTTTAAGGAAACCTTCTCTCTGGTGTCTACTAAAGACTCTCACGCATTATTATGGCTATAATTGGCCCATTTTGATTTGGAATTGCATCAGATGGATGTGAGGACAACTTTCTTGAATGGAGGATTAGTTGAAGATGTTTACATGTCTCAACCTACCTGTTTTAAGGAGGTTGGTAAGGAAAACATGTGGTTTTGTAAGTTCCATAAATTCATTTTATCTTTAGAAAAGCAAACTTTTAGGCTGTGGAATCTCAACTTGATGAAGTTGCCACTATCGATGGTTTTAAGGAGAGCATCATCGATCAATGCATATTGTAACATCCTGAAATATAACATAGCAGTTTTCGGACATGTTAGGGTGTAATAAAAGCTAAATTGAATTTTTGAAAAAATAAAACGAGAGACCTGGAATTAGTACTAAAATCAAGGGTAAAGTGGTAATTCTCCACTTGAGGACCCAAATGTCATAATATAAGAAAGAGCATATATCAAGAGGAATTAAGAAATTGTGTGTAAATAAGAAATAGAAGAAGAAGAAGGATTTACAGAATGCAAATAAAGAGAAACTTAAGCAAAGAATAATAATCTATTACCAGAATGGTTCAGGGAAGCCTAGAAAATTATCTAGATCTCGGGATGAAGAAGCGAATTTGCGCCGTTGGTCGTCCTTGAGAAATCAGTAGGCAGGAAAAGTTTCGTCAAGTGCGGGGCCAGGTGAATATTTTGCGATTTTACGGGTGATAAGTCGCCAATGACTTGAGGATGAGATTTTACGAAATCTCGAAAGTCGAAAATGGCTTGAGCTAAGTTCATTTAAGGATGAAGATGAGTGAAAAGAAATAGCTTGGAACAAGGGATCCGAATGAGGCTAATGAACTATGTATCCAAATAATAATAATAATAATAATAATAATAATAAATAAAATAATAAAAGTCAATTTGGACGGTGACAGAAGGGAGAGCGTGAAAAACAGAGGGGGAGATTTTTATTTTTATTTTTTTCGTTTCTCTCTTCGTATACGGGTTTGATCGTAATACCGAGCCAAAGGCGAGAAAGTTCATCTACTCGACGAGGGCTCTGTGATGAGTACCAAAAACAAGGTTTCGCCCAGGAATTCAAGTAAGAAGTTCGAAAATCTAAGTTTCGAATACTTTATCAGATCTACGGCGTTCTAGGTCGAGAATTGGTTGGACAGAGACTAAAGTTGATCACGCATCGCGGCTACGCGTGGGTACTAAATCTTGGGTTTCGTCAAACTCCACGAGGTAGGAATTTTCCCTACTTGGAATAAAAAGCCATGTGATATGGGTTGTTTCGGGGTCGGCGCAAGAACGTATGATTTAGTCCCAAGATTTTTTGAGTCTTGAATATTGGAAATTTTGGGATGGATTTAAGGCTGGAGTCGATTTATTGAAGGATATAAATTAGATAAAGAATAAGAATATATATAAATATATGAGATGATATGAATAGATGAATGTCTGCATGAGCTTTACGCAATATTAGATTGATTCGATGAACAATCCTAGAAATTATGATGGATTGACCAATCTTACATATAGATATAGAAACAATTTGTTTTTCCTTCTTTAGGACCCTAATTTTGAGGACTATAATTATATCTATATATTACTCATTTGGGAAAATACATCTCTTTTGAAGTCTTCTGCGAGGAAACTCTATTGTTTTGACATGGTATGATGGACTTGATCCCAAAGTTTGCGAAGCCCATCGTATCACGTATTTTCCTCGACCCATCACCCTCGTAAAGGTAGCTGTGAGTTCGAGATTGGTGGGACTTCTCAAGAAGCCTCATAAAAGATTCTTCGGGAAAATTTATGATGACATCGTCGGAAGAAAATCAGCCATTTGCCTCTTTCACGTGTTGCCCATCCGGGTATTATTAATTAAAGCATCGTATTTTCTGCCTTCTAAGAATAGAACTTGGATTATTGATACAGGTGCATCCGATCACATGACGTGGGACTCGATTAGTTAAAATACGTTCTCCGCTTCTTCTCGATCGGTTAGCTTCCCACCTCCAATGATAGCTCTAACTAGGAAGGATCTGTTATCTTGTCTAATACTCTCACATTGAATCATCCTTGTTGTTCCATCTCTTAAATACAACCTTTTGTCTGTTAGCCAAATTACTTCAACTCTCGCTTGTACTGTAACTTTTTGGCCCTCATTTTGTGTCTTTCAAGACATTCTAACTCGGAAGATTCTTGGTTATGGTGTTAGACGGGGCAAACTTTACTACTTAGAGTTGCGAGTATGGGGGATCAGATCGGTCGAGGAGCCAAATCAAACTAGCCGATAAAAGACAAGGCTCGAACAACTATGATTATGTGCCGTAGATTAAGACATCTTTCTTTTGGTTATCTTAGAAATTGCAACCTGGCTTTGAGTTGAATGTTGAGGAATTTCATTTGTGACACTTGTGAGCGGCTAAGGCCACCGTATTTCTTATTCACCAGAGTACGAATAAAAGTTGAGCAACTTTGAAGTTATTCACTCGATGTTTGGGGTCCTGAAAGGTTCACTCTCTATCACAGGCTCGTTACTTTGTGACATTTATTGATAAGTACACTAGAATGACTTAGGTGTCCCTACTTATTAAAAAAAGTGATGTGTGTCTAGCATTCCAGAATTTTCACAAAATGACTCACACCCAGTATCAAAAGCAGATTCGTGTTTGGCAATCTGACAATGGTATTGAGTTTATAGATGCCTCTCTCGGGAATTTTTTGAGAAACCATGGAATTCGTCATCAAACCTCATGCACCTATGCTCCACAACAAAATGGATTGGCAGAGAAAGAATAGACAACTTTTGGAGGTAGTGCGTGCCTCCCTCTTCGGCATGAACATGCCTCGATTTTATTGGGGTGAAGTTGTGAAATCTGTAACGCCTACCTCTCATCAATAGAACACACGCTATAGTAATAGACTTTCAAACTCCTCAACGAAATTGCAATCCTTACTTTCAATTCCCCATCTTCGAATCTTGAACCCCAAGAGTTTTGGATGTAACGTATATGTTCACATCCTAAAATCTTGAGAAATAAACTCGTCCATGTGCAAAATGATGTGTTTTTTTGGCTACTACAGATTTCAAAAGGATATAGGTGCTATGATCCACAAACCGCAGAAGAAGCTACATGTGACTCTAGATGCCTCTTTAGAAATTAGAGCCTTATTACTGGGAGTCTCACAAGAATTCTCTTCGACTCAAGTGAAGAAATGGTGGAGGTGATGAGTTTATTGAGTTGGAGGGAATATTCAGCGAGAGAGAGTGGTGGAGTTGAGCTTATTAGTGGAAAAGGTGAATGAACATTTTAAGCATGTTTGTGCGACAAAGTGTGATCACAATCATGGGCGGGAGTGAATCACCACCGATACCCTAAGAGTTGCCCCGTCTACACCCATTAAGCGAAGAATCAGCCAGAATGTTCCTCCTCAGTAAGTATGAATCCTGTGTTTGGAGAGTCCTAATGAAACATATGTTCCTTCGAGAAAATCTGACTCCTAGATATCACAAAGATTGAATGGGGAGTTCCAAAAGCAGTATGAACTTTGATCCACGAAGCCAAGACCAAATGCAATTAACAACTATGTGCCATCTCATAGGTTGGTAGATCGTAATATTCTTGTTAATCAATTGTCCACCGATTTATTCCTAGTAATGTGCAGGATACATTGGCTAATCGAAATGGAGAAGAGCGATGAGTGAAGAAGAGATGGAGGCTCTACAAAAGAATGCCACTTGGGAACGTTCCTTTGCCCTAAGGAATGAAGCCAATTGGATGCGAGATGGGTGTTCACGGTGAAACTCAAACCCGGATGGAAGTATTGATAGATATAAAAGCCCGACTAATTGCGAAGGGATATCTTGTGGTATGGGATAGACTATCGGGGATACTTTTGCACGTGGCTAAGATCAATACAGGTCGCATTCTTATATCTATGGCAGCAAATCGAGGCGCGGCCTGCAGCAATTTCATGTTAAAAATGCTTTCCTCAATGGAGATTTGGAAGAAGAGGTCTATATGGAGCTACCTCTCGAAGTTAAAAATGGTTCTTCATGTAAAGGTGAAGTCTTTAAATTAAAAAAGTCATTGTATGGGCTGAAACAATCACCTAAAGCATGGTTCTCGACTACAATGAAGGAGTTCGGCTATAAGCAAAGTAACTCAGATCACACTTTGTTTATAAAACACAAAGAAGGAAAAATGCGGCTTAATTGTGTATGTTGATATATGGTCTTGTGAGGAGATGACCCTTAAATAAGCTTTACGAGAATTATTTAGCCTAAAATTTGAAATGAAGGATCTCGGGCAACAAATATTTTTGGGAATTGAAGGTAGCAAGATTGAAACATGGAGTCTTGCTTTCACGGCGAAAATATGTGTTAAGATCTTCTAACCAAAGCCGAATGCTTGATTGCAAACCGTTAGAGACGCCCTGTGGAAATGAATCATAAACCGAATTCTCCCGGACCAAGCTGACAGACAAAGTCGTTATCAGCGATTATTTGGAAGATTAATTTACTTATCACACACAAGGCTAGATATATCATATGCGGTGAGCGTTGTGAGCCAGTTCATGCATGCACCGAGTGAAGAACATATGGAAGCAGTCTATCGGATCTTAAGATACTTAAAGAGTGCTCTAAGAAAAGGTTTGTTGTTCTAAAAAAAATGAATTGTCTCTAACATTGAAGGATACCTGGTCGATTGGGCGGGTGATCAAACAACCAAAGGTCCACATCACGGTTACTTTACTTTATTGGAAGGTAATCTTGTCACTTGGAAAAGCAAGAAGCAGAAGGTAGTAGCAAGATCAAGTGCTGAAGCTGAATTTCGAGGTTTGGCTCATGGTGTATGTGAATTGTTATGGATAAGGAATATACTGAGGGACTTGGGGATTGAATATGCTACACCTATAAATCTCTATTGTGATAATAAGGTAGCCATTCAAATTGCACAAAATCCTGTTCAACATGATCGCACTAAACATGTTGAAGTTGATCGTCATTTCATCAAGGAGAACCTCGATGAAAAGATTATACAATACCTATTTATTCAATCAGAGAGTCGGGTTGGGTGATATGCTCACAAGAAGCGGAGTTTCAGGGAAGGTGTTTCATGGTATAATTATGAGATTGGGCATGACGGACATCTATGCACCAACTTGAGGAGTGATATGCATGGTATGCGCAATATTAGATTGATTCGGTAATTAATCCTAGAAGTATGATAGTTGACCAATCTTGTATATAGATATAGAAAAATTTTGTGTAATTAATCTAGAAATTATGATGGTTGACCCGATCTTGTATATAGATATAGAAACAATTTGTTTTCCCTTCTTTAGGACTAGAATTTTTTGGGATGTATATCTATATCATTGCCTCTGTTTTAGAGAAGAATACATCTCTTTGAAATCTTTCTGCAGAAACTCTATTGTTTGACAATGAATGATACGAATATAAGAATATATGATAGAAATACATGAGATTAAGAAGTATACGATTAGACAACACATGCTAGAAATGCTGAAATGATAGGAAAATAGTTATATGTGGTAAGAATTTTGAATACGATGAGTGAAGTTAAAAGATATATGAAAAATGCAAAGATACGATAGTCTGATAGAGTATATGAAGATATATGTAACACCCCAAAATATACCTTAGCAGTTTTCGACATGTTTAGGGTGTTTTGTAAGTGTAATTTGAATGTTTCGTGAGTTAAATGCGAAACATGGAAACGAGGGAGCCGGAAATTTACAAGATTTAAGGATAAAATTGTAATTTGTCTAAAAAAGGGCTTAAAAGTCATAATTTGAAAAGACTATGGGGCAAAATAATAGGAATTGTTGTGTAATTCTAGAAGATTAGAGGCTAAAATACAATAAAGAGAGATTGAAAATACAATGGCCAAGAGTTAGGCGGAGGACAGCCAAAAAAAAAAGCAAACTAAAGCAACCCAAAAATGGGTTTTTGATAATAAACAAGGCCTAAGGGATATTTTGATTTAAAGACAGAATTTGGTCTCATGTTTGGAGGAGGAACAAACCGTATGGGAGAAGAGAATGGGAGAAAGAAAGAGGAAGAGGAAAGAGAAAGAAAGAAGAAGTTCCAAGCAAGGCGACAAGGTATGAAGCGAACTTAGTATGGAATTGTATGGATCTTTGGAATTTTAAGGCTTTGTATAGTTAATAGCTTGTCTCCAAATCTAGGGTTTTTGATAAGTGCATCTAACCTTAGATTTCTTGAAGATTAAGGTTGGTAAATCCTACAAGGAACAAGATGAGTTTGGAATTTCCCTTTGAGGTTGGATTCATGGGTAAATGACAAGTAATTGAGTTAGGGTTTAGAATAAACCCTAACAAATCCTTGAGTTTGATTTGTGTATGGGTTGTGACCCATATTAGAGTTGTTTTGGGGGAAATTCATGGAAGATTTTTGATGAAAGATATGTAATGAAATATGATTTGAGTAAAAATAGAGATTTCAAGATGAATTGGAGTGGTCTTGACGTGTTCATGAAGTATTGAGTTGATTTGGGTATCAACACATGGAAAAAAAGGGAGAAAATACACATTCTAGGCATTTTTCGGTGACATGTACCGGTACACCTTGAACATGTACCAGTACATGTTAGGTTAGTCATTTGGGCCGGCATGTACGGTACATGTCGAGGTGTCTTGCGTACATGTGATGCTCAGTTTTCTATTTCGACCAGTTTTCGTATTTTAGCCATAACTTGCTCATTTCTTATCCGATTTGAGTGATTCAAGTAGCTAATTAAAATAGACTTCAAGGAAAACCAAACATATAGAAATAGCTACCTTCTAAATCTGACTCTAAGTGGCCAAAAAATTCACTCAAAGTGGGGCCATGTGCAAGCCAATTCCTGCATCAGTTTGATCATAGAGTAGTCCGTTGTTTCGAACGTATCTTGAGTTCCGGTGCTCCGATTTGGGTGATTCCAGTTGGAGAAGAACCCTTAGAACCTTAGCTTTAAAGGAGTACAAAGAACCAGTGTCAAATATGGAGACAAGGCACTGGAAAATGAATATTGTAAACTGTTCCTCGGGTAAAATCGGTAAACCGACTAGTTGGCATGAAAATGCCATAACTTGAGTTTGGATGATCCGATTGGAATGATTCCAATTTATAAGTAAATTTGATTCATCGAGGAACAACAATACATGAATGATGTGTGGATAGGCATCATACCATACAAGTATCTGAAATGCCATATGGAATAGGCATGAAACCTGAATATGATATGAAACCTGAAAATGAACTGAAACATGAATATGAACATGAAAAGCAATATGTCATGAATATAGAAAGTAATAAAGATAGGTTATGAGTTCTGAAAGACATATGATCATATGACTACCTAGGACCGAAAAATGAATGAGTGGGTCTGTTGGTCTTTCCGGCACTCCTGTTGGTGCTGGCACCTTTTGGTGCTGGCACTCATTGCGGGTGCCCGGCACTCTGTTGGGGCTGGCACTTCTGTTGGTGCCCGGCCTCTGTTGGTGCTATGGCACTCTGATTCAGTGGTAGCCACGTTTTGATTGGTGCTAGGCACTCCTGGCGGTGCTACGATACTCCCCATTGCATGGCTTGAGGCACGTCACGATCGGTGCTCGCACTCCCTGGCGGGTGCTACGACATCTGTGCGTGGGCGAGGCACGTCCTGTACGGTGCTACGACACCTCAGTACTGTATTATACCTTCGGGTACTTATTGTATTGCGTCCTGCAGTTTCTTATGATTGAAGTGCAGGTAGTCGAACTGAAGCGTATGATAAGACCTTTGAATAAGAATAAGAGTAAATATCTGAATGTATCTTTGTATCGATTAAGTTACGTAGTACCTATGGGTGCATACGTATGCTGCTTAAGTTACATCGTGCCTACGGGTCACTCCTGTCTACGATTAAGTTCTATCGTACCTACAGGTACCCTCAGACTGATTAAGCTCAGAATTCCTACGAGTCCCGAATGATAATAAGTCTCATATAATTATAAGTTCCGAATAAGAAGAAACTCAGAATTCTACTTCGGAGGTCCGAATAAGTATAAGTCTCGCAGTACCTACGAGTACCCCCGCATTGGTGTGGGTCATATAAGTCCGCAGTACCTAAGGTACTCCCAGACAAGAAATAAGTATGCTTCCTGCAGTACCTACTGCACTCGCACGCGTAAAATATACAAGTCTCCGTGAAAATACGATAAGTCTAGTCGTAACTACGGTTGTAAGACCCGAGAAAATTCAATTTTTTCTGAAAAAGGGTAAAACGGTAATTTCGACAAAAACCTGAAATTTCTTCTAGATCTCTGATGATCTAAACTGACAGCCAGTAAATTCGCCCGCTAAATCTAGTGAACTGCAAGTTTCGTTGAATTATGAGACAATCGCACATTTACGAATTTTGGTGATAAATCGTCAAGAATTTCAGGTGAGATTTACTAAAATCTTGAAGCCGTGAAGTAGCTTGATTTAAGTTCATTTACAATAAAGTGAACTGAAAAAAAATAAAATTTTTCGGGGCAGAAATGGACTCGAATGGGACAATAGAAATCGTTGATCCAAATGATAATAATAATAATAATATAATATAATAATAATAATATTATTATAAAAATCAATCAAAAAATCGTATAAAATCAATTTCAGGGGAGTAGACGGTGGGGAGAGAGAGAAGGCGCAGAGGAGAAATTTTTATTTTTTTATTATTTCCTTTTATTTGTTTCTTTTTAGATCTACGAAAATCGGACCGTAGGTTTTCACGAGAGGTCAAGGCAAAATTGATCTACGCGATGAGAGCCACGCAGGACACCAAAAAAGCTGGAGTTCACAAACTCGTGGAGGTGTGGGTTTTATCCTACTTGTTTTACTTTGATTTAAGTGTTTTGTAAATGCTCAGGTTGGTTCGAGGTCGTGAGGGTTACTGATCGTTCCAAATCTGAACCGAAGTGTTAGAATTTTTGGAGAATTTCAACTGCATTTGACAAATTTCCATGACCGCAGAGGGCCGTTGGGGTGTTCAGATCACACTCTATATAATAAAATCAGTTCTCGTGCATGTGCCATTGAGATAAATTAGATTTGCTCAATTATATGAATATAATCGTGCGTATAAAGCTATCGAAAGAAAATTGCGAGATTTACTCAATTATGCGGAATATAATTGTGAGAGAAATATCGAGATGAAATTGTGAATTGCTCAAGTGAGCCAATTTGGGTGTTAAATGGATCCACATTAATTATATGGTGTGAATTGCAAAATCCCGAGAATGTCGTAGATAATTAATATATTGGTATATATATTGTATAAAATGGTTTTGGAAATGGCATAATGCATTTCATACACTGTAACCTAGAGATTAGGTGTTAGTGTATGACATGAATTTTCTGAAAAACGAACATGGTTGCGAAAGGAATTTCACAGGATGATTTTCCGGAGAATTGGGTTGGGAGATGGGCCAACAGATCATTTCGGATGAGGACCATGATCAAGTTTTTAAAGCTCACCAACCACTCCGCCCTCGGAGGGTAGTCCGTCCCATATTTTTACCGACACGTTGTAGTGTATTTTCAAGAATAAATAAGATTTGTTTTGAAAATGATTATTTTCTCATGCTTAGGTAAGTGTGAGTGAGTCGGGTGAGGACTCGTGACATGGGGTGATCATGTAGACATTCAAGTAGGATCAATGATTACTTGAGTGTGTTTATTTTGGAGTATTGCATATGCACTTAGGTGGAGAGTAACCCATTTAGGGTGATTCCACTACTGGGCGATAGCTCACCCTGTCGAGGGAACATTTTTTCTGGTACAGGGGTGTTCGAGAAGACGGCTCTTCTTAGAGAGCCGATTTGAAGAAAGCTGGGTTGTGGCTTTGATGGTTTTTTTGGATAATATGTATTAGAATTATAGATTTTAATATGTATTTGTATTAAGAGAAATGTTATAACTCTTGAACCATGTAATATATTTGGTCAGATATAGATTTGTGAGTTGAACTATTAGAATATAGTTGGGTATATTTGATGAGGTTTGATGCAAAGCCCAAGTGGCCATTTTTACTTAGGTATGTCTCGTGATAATGAGATGTATAGATTTTCCGCAGTCGACTGGTAGTCAACTACCCTGCTTCAAGGCCATACTGCATCGAGCCTGTTTAAAAAAATACCTGTGAGCTTAGTGTTGATAAGTTAAGTATACTTTTACCTAGGGCTTGAGGGACATGGGCTTAGGCCATGGTTATTGCAGGAAACTGATACCAGCGCTATAGCTCTGGTAGGAGTTTAGGTACACGAATACCTAGAGAGTTCAAGTGGACTAGGTTTAGACCACTCGCATGCATAGTGTGTTTCAGGTTGTGTCTCGACATGTGTCCATGTTTGTGGATTGTGTGATTGTGTGGTTATTATGAAGGAAAATTATATGCATGACATATTGTATATAGGAAGAAGTGGAATGCTAAGGTTAGGAACTATAACCTTTGGGGTTCGGAAAATGAAATGAACCTGAAAGTGTTGAATTTTATTGAAATAAATAAAAGGAGTGGTTGGCAAGTAGCACCACTTAGGCGATGAACGAGTCTTTGCGTAGAAGTGGTCAGCAGGCCTTTGCTGAGGCTGTTGGGGTTGCAGCTGCTGCCATTGCATAGGCTAGTGCAGCTGGTAGTCAAGGAGGTCCGAGTAACCTCCAAAGAATTAAGTCACATCATCCTCCGACGTTTACAGGGGGAGGAGATCCGATGGTGGCAGACCATTGGCTCCAACAGATTGAGAATGTATTGGATGCTATGGATATTAACCCGGCGCGCCTAAGATCAGTTAGGTCGCTGCTCCAGCCTAGAGGGTGAGTCCCATGCTGGCTGGACTAGGGTTAAGACCTCTAGAGATTTAGAGGCAATGACTTAGGCAGAGTTCCATGGGCTCTTTATGAGCAAGTATTTTCCGACCACTGCTAGGCATGCGAAGGCTCAGAGTTCCAAGACCAAGAAGGCGATGATTCGTGATGGACTACGTGGCTAGATTCACTAGTTAGCCCGCTTCGATGATTAGCGTGGGCTGTATATGGCCAATGTTAGGAGATTTGAGAATGAGTCAAGTTGTCCATTCGAAAGGTGATAGTAGACTTCGCCTACGGGACATGGACTTCATGGTTGGGACAACCCTGACCATAGAGAGAGAGATCGAGAATGCTTGATGCACTAGGGACGCGAGTGTTAATGTCAAGAGGAAGGTGAGTCAGTCTTCTTCTAGTTCGGGGAAGAAGGCCAAGGCTTCTAGTTCACGAGGGTTCTAGAGCCACGACCATCTAGGTCGTGACGTATCGTGAGTTGCGCAATAAAGCGCGGGTGGACCTTGTGTGGTGGCGCATATATCAGTGTCGAGGTCATTCTGACATGGTCGAGCCGATTGCCCCCATCAGCCGCCGCTGATCGACCCGAATGGGTTATCATACCCGACACGATCTTGGAATTGTAGAAGGTAGCATATGCATGTGAGTGATGCGTGATGTGCGTGAATTCGGGACTAAATCATAAGGGAGAATGTAAGACCCGGAAAATTCAATTTTCCGAAAAACGTGGTAAAATCTGCAATTTCGCTGAAAACCCGAAATTTCTAGATCTCGGATGACGTAAACGGATTATGCCATTAAATTCATCCGAATCTAGTGACCTGCAAGTCACGACTCGAGACAATCGTAATATTTTACTTAATTTTGGGGTGATAAATCAAGAATCTTAAGGGCTAGATTTTTACGAAAAACTTTAAGTAAGGAAGTGGCTTGATTTAAGTTCATTTACAATAAAGTGAACTAAAGAATAAAATTTTTCGGGAGGCGTAAATGGACTAATGACAATAGAAATGCTTATCCAAATGATAATAATAATAATAATAATAATAATAATATAATATAATATAATAATAATATTATTATTATAAAATAATAAAAAAATTGGTATAAAATCCACTCAGGAGTAGACGGCGGTGAGAGAGAGAGACTACAGAGAGGAGAAATTTTTATTTTTTTATTATTTCTTCTCTTTGTTTCTTTTTCAGATCTACGAAAATCGGATCGTAGGTTTTCGTCGAGGCTGAAGGAAAAATTGATCTACGCGATGAGAGCTACGCGTGGACACCAAAAGTTGAGTCGACAAACTCCTCAAGAGGTGGGTTTTATCCTACTTTTTTTACTCTTGATTTAAGTGTTTTGTAAATGCTTGTGTTGGTTTGAGGCCGTGAGGGGCCGCTTGATTGGTTCTAAATCTTGGAACCGAAGTGCTAGGAATTTTTGAGAGATTTGAGCTCATTCGACAAATACCCATGACTCGTGGTAGGCTATTCGGGTGTTTGTACTCATAATTTATATAATAATTGTGTTTTGGGTGTATAGGCCATTGGAGATAAAATTAGATTAACCAATTATATAGAATATAATTGTGTGTATAGCCATTGGAGATAATTGTGAGTATAGGCCATTGGAGATGAAATTAGCAATCGCTTCAAGAGAGTTTAATTTTAGCGTTGTTTGACCCATATCATAAATTACATAAAGCCAGGAATTGCAAATTTGAGAATGTTGCATAATTAATATATTGGTATATATTGTATAAATGGTTTTGGAAATGGCATAATGCATTTTTATATGCATTGGGTAACCTAGAGATTAGGTGTTAGTGCATGACATGAATTTTCTTAAAACTAAATGGTTAAGTAAAAGGAATTTCACAGATGATTTTCCTGGTGAACTGGTCAGAGATGGGCCAACAGATCATTTCGATGAGGACCATGTGATTGTTTCGTAAAGCTCACCAACCAATTCGCCTCTGGGAGGGTAGTCCCATATTTACCGACACGTTTCGGGCAAGGTATTTTCAAGAACAACAAGATTTGTTTCAAATGATTATTTTCATACATGGCTAGTAAGTGTGGAGCGAAATTCTGAGGACTCGTGACATGGGGGTGATCATGTAGACATTCAAGTAGGATCAATGATGCATTTCTTGAGTGTGTTTATTTTGGAGACAGATATGCACTTAGCGGAGAGTAACCCATTTAGTGGTGATTCCACTACTGGAGATACCTCACCCCGCCGAGGGAACATTTTTCTCGGGTAATGTGGTGTTCGAGAAGACGCTTCTTAGAGAGCCGATTTGAAGAAAGCTCGGGTTGTGGCTTTGATGAATTTTTGGATAATATGTATTAGAATTATAGATTTTAATATGTATTTGTATTAAGTAGAAATGTTATAACTCTGAACCATGTGAATATATTTGGTCAGATATAGATTTTCTGTGAGTTGAACTATTAGAATATAGTCATATATTTGATGAGTGTTGATGCAAATTCAAGTGGCCATTTTACTAGGGTATGCCTCGTGATACGAGATGTATAGATTTTCCGCAGGTTGACCTGCAGTCAACTTAATTCCCTGCTGGCGTCACAACTACTACTTCGTATAATGACCGTGATCCGCACTCACAGTATTAATGTCCGTATCTCGTGAAGTCCATCCACCTTGTATGTGATATGATCCTCGATCTGCTCGACTACTGCACTAACGTACTCGCACAAGAATAAGATCCGTAAGACAAGTATATATACTCCTCGTGAAGACATGTATAAGATCCGAAATACATGTATAAGTTTTCAGAATACATGTATAAACCGAAATACATGTATGCTCCATATTATCGTGATAAGATCTAAATACCGTATCAAACTCAGAGTACAAGCAGAAGATCCGTAAGACAAGGATAGGCTCTATACATGCTATAAGATAATGGCAATTAAAATAAGTTCCGTAAGACTCACTTCCGGCAATTTCAGATTCGATTAAACCAAGAATACCTACGAAAGTACTTCTCGTGATAAGGATAAGCCCAGAATAAAGATACATCTGCACTGCGGATACCTACGTACCGAACATATGTAAATTTCAGAGGATAAGTATGAGTTCAGAACTCCTACGGGAGATCCGAATAGATATAAACAACACGTGTTTAAGTACCTTCAGATAAGATAAGTTCGTATCTCACGAGATCCGATAAGTATCAACACGTGGGTTCAAGTAGATGTCCTTCGGGGAGATCCGAATAATTATAAGTCCGAGACAGCAACAAAGATAAGTCTTCAATATATATCCTTCGGGAGATTTGAATAAAGTATACGCCCGATACTAGGAATCAATATGATGTGTCCTAATGAGATCCATATAAGAATAAGTCTGTTATAAGTAGAAGATCTGAATGCTATAAGTATAAGATCCGAATAAGATTAAACCTCGTTATATATAAGATCCACACATAAGAATAAATTTACTATAAGGTAAGACCCAAGTAAGTATAAATTTGTTATAAGTATAAGTAAAAGTTTCGGGCCCAAGATACGAGATGTAGAACAAGCATAAGTTTTATAAGGATAAGAATGTATGCAAAATTGTTAGCGATAACAAGTATATGTATTAGTCTGTTATATGAATTACTGAAGATTCGATATATTCATATCGCTTTTATGTGATTTGCGTTTCTGTATAAGATATGTTTCCCAGCCGCAAAGCTTCGCACGGTTTTTAATCCGTAGGTATTGCGGAGAAGAGACATCTGAAGATTTCCAGATACAACCGGGCCAACACACTTGTAGGGGTTCACTACATGTAGGTTCCGCGCCCGACATTTGTAATTGTAAAGAGCGCTTTGTATTTGTAAATGAGACTCAAGATAATGGCAGGTCTTTGATGGACACCACTCCTGGTAGTTCTTTCACAAATACGTATATGATATTTTGATTCTTTTATAAGATGTGGGCCATATCCACAGTATAATTTCATTTGAAAAAAAAAAATCGTAAAGAGTCCCGGCCTTACCCGCATTTTGAAACTAGTCGATCCGTTAATCGCACCGCCTGAATCTGGGTGTGATAATATAAGCACAAGATATAAGATGTTACAAGTAAGATGACAGAGATAAGGATCCGACAGTTATATGTAAATGTTATATGCTAATATAAGGAGATGAATATATGATAGAACATGATATGAATACAAGAGTGAATAGATGGAATATGAATAGCTAAAACATGAACGAAATGCGATATAGAATAAACATATATGAAATGATAGGTATGTATTGTAAAAGAAAGAAATATGAGAATAGTGATACAGTTTGCCAAATATGAGAACTAATTCGGGATGAAGTAATCTAGTAATATCGCATATGATTACCTGATAACAATACTTATTCGAATATGAGATAGACAACATAAAACACCCTGGCCCACATCACCCCCTAGCGATCCTTCCAACCTCCTCATTAGAAAGTCGATGTCAACTCTAGGTCTCGAGTCTTAGCCCGACGTTGAAAGGCAAGCCAATTTATCTAGGTGTGCCCGTCTTGCCCGCTACTTCGCCTCCGACCAGCCAAAGCCTCCCACCACGCAAGGTCCATCAAGCCTACGAGCTCCTCCGCTGCTGCCCACAAAGTTACCCGCCTCTAGAGCATCTTAGCGAGCCACCCAAGGCCGCTTATCTCGCCCACAGTCACCCGACGCCACAACCCTCTCCGCCACCAGCCATCTCGCCCACTGCAGATCCTCCCGGCCTCATTTTCTTACAATCATCGCCCTCGCCACCAAAGCGTGCTTCAGTCGACCAGGTTTCACGAAGTTCACAAGTCCCTTATCCAAGGCTCAAGACCAAATTTCCTGAGGTCGTGGAAGCAACCTAGCCTTGTAAGATTTTTTCCATTTAGAGCTCCCTGCAGGCCGGCCTCATTACCGCTTTCGCATAAGTAACCACCTATTAAAAAAAAAAACAAAAACAAAAACAAAAACAAAAACAAAACAAAAACAAAAGCCGCTAACGTAACTAAAACAATAAAGAAAGATCGACAAAAGAATTTGGACGATGCAGGCTATTCCCGTATGTACATTGAAGCCTCTCGATGGGCAGGGCATCCACCTTCCTGAGGTTGGAGTCACGCAGGATGGAGGAAACAACCCCAATAGCGAGCTCCGCATGAGAAAGCAGAGAGTCCTCATCCTCTTCAGCCTCAAAGCGATCATGATTCCTCACACCCCATCCAGCGACGCAGAGGGGTGCGGGGGCCCCGCGACGTGGGACCTGTAATCGGGGTCAGGAAGAACCTCCGTTGGGACTCACCGCCTCCCCGAAAAAAGTCTCCATCTGCTGATGAAGGCGCAGGAAGAGGCTCCCACCTTAGGATCTTACCCCTGTTAGGGCACTCGCGAGCTCTGAGGCTTCGCTTCACGCCCTCTCTAACACCTCCAGCGCAAATCGGCTTTCCCATATAGGCTTCGCGATAAGGCCCAAATGTATGTGAGGAAGACCCGAGATAGGAGGCTTCATGACTGAGAGGGAGAAGATTCAGAAAGAAGTTCGCCTCGCACCATCTGCCTAGATATATCCAACCTAATGAGCCTGACAGTCACGCGGGCGCACTGAACTTCTTCACTCGTCCTAGGATTGAGGATCAAGTCGGCACCCGGCTATGTGACCAAAGCAATGTCAGAAATATCCAATGACCTTTGAAAACCAAGACAAACCAGAGCGAAGGAGAGCTCACGTAGGTTCTCGGGGGTAGTCCAGATGGCAGGAACTCCAAGTGTGTCCCCTGGCCAAAGGGATCAGACCGCACGACGGCCACTATCAAAGAAATAACGCTCTTCCAAGACTTAGCGAAGATGGAAGGTCCGAATAATCAACTCGCGCCGGAGTGCTTCGAGATATAAAGAAAGCCTTCGCGTCTCCCCTTACACCGAAGAAGCAAGATCAGCACACAACACCTGTGCCTTTGTCCTAAAAACGACTACTACCTACCAAAACACCCTTGCCAGGAAAGCCCAGAGGGGCAAGATATCGGGAATGCTGCAACACCCTTTTTATAAAAGGATGCAATGGTTTGAGGTCACTCGAACGCCACCTAAAAAGCACACCATCTTGGGCACTTAAACGACATAGGTGGTCAACACATCAGGGCACCAAACCTGGATCCCAAACGAGGGCCCATATCGGGCCACAAAGATCTCACCATATAAAGGTCTGACCGACCGGGGTCCACTGTAACATTCTCGTATGGCGCTCAAATATTCGTAGCCGCTAGATGTAATTTCATTAATTTTTCCTTGTCCTTATCTAAGGGAGGGTCCCTCGTATGCTGAACCACCACAACCAAACTGTCAACCCCCCGTCGTCGCTCGAACTAGATGCTCCCAGATTACTCCTATGCGTAAACGCAGGAGCCACTGTGACCCATGGAGGTACACAAGGCTAAGTAAGAAAAAAAGGAAATCAAAGAAAATACAGAACCCCAATCAAGCACGCCCTAGAGCCTTACAAGACTTTGAAACCAAAAAGATAGAGAAGAAGAAAAGACGTACCAAGGCCAGAAACAAGACGAGGGACACTAGCCCCAAGCAAGATATCGTGACCACCAGCAAATTCCGAAAGCAATACTTCTGACAAAATTCAAGAAAAAGGAAGCCCAAATCCTGTAAAGTGCAAAAAAGCTTCAAGAGAAGTGGAACAAAGTACAAACAAATTAGTGGGACGTTTTAATGAAGCAAGAGCACACCGAAATAAAACGAAAATCGAGAAGCCATCACATCATAAGACGCTGACTCCGTGACAAAGCCCGATCAAACCCCTTCCGAGCCACGGGGTATCACACTGATCTGAGAAAGGAGATGCTCGCTTCGACGCGGCTTTAGTCACAATGGGAAGGCAACGTGGGTTTGAAATAATAAAGACATGCCCAGACGCATCTCAACGTCGAATTAAAAAAGCGCCCAATACTAGCGACGACTTAATGGTAACCCCCAAATGTGCCCGAAACGAGGGTCTAATCCGCCTCTTTAAAAGACCTGTAGCCCAAGGAATCCAGACAGAGGAAAACACCCACCTCCACCAATAAGGAAAGTAGAATATTTCTAATTATTGTCCACTAATCATCCCTTAATCTCCGCTTATGATAAGGAAATAAAAATTTCACCCACTAGAGGAATATCGTATCATCCTCCAACAAGGAAAGATACTATCTGCGGTCATCATCCAACTAGGAAAATTATCACAGATCATCCACAGGCAAATACCGTGCCACCCCATTAGTGAAAAGTACGGTGATATATAATAAAACTTCATTCCCTAAGTAGTTGATATTCTTCCACCCGAAAGAATCGACTTAGTATCGAAGAGGTAACGGCTAACCCCCGCCGATCCTTTTTGTTTATATTCGTTGTAAGCTGACATCCAGAAATGCCAGCATCGTCCATCACGCGCTTCCATCCCGCCGATTGAAAAACATCATCAATTTTGACACATAAGCAATAAATCGGAAATTTATTACAATGAAATCATGTATTCAAAATACGATTTTACAATTTTCTATTAAAATTATAGTCTTCAAAATACGACTTTTATAATTTTTACATTAAAATCATGTCTTAAAATAAGACTTTATACTTTATACTCAAAATCGTGTTTTAAAAACACGACTTCACAAATTTACACTAAAATTGTGACTTTAAAACATGATTTCATAATTTTGGTACCCTATTACAATTTTAAAAATTTACTTATGAAATCGTGTTTCAAAACACGATATCATATTTTTACAATAAATCGTATATTCAAAACACAATTTTATAATTTTACAATTATATTAAATCGTGTATTTAAAATAATATGATTTCATATTTAACACTAAAATTGTGTTTTCAAAACACGATTTCATATTTTCACCCTGAAATCATATTTTGAAGACACGATATCTATATAACGCTTAGTAACCTAGTAGGTAATAAGTGTCATAGATTTAAAAGAATTTATTTTTATTTTATATTTAAAAAAATATTTTTTCAGTTATTATTTAAAAAATTGAAGTTCTCGTTGGAGCCTGTCCCAATGCTATCATCAACAAGTATTATTACATTAATCGCTATACATACCTACTAAAAAATCTAATATTTCTTTATTCTACATATCAAAGTACTCAAGCCTCAAATGGCAAATATTGTAAATCACGAAACACACTTTTTCCTTAAAAATTATTTTATGTATTTTTTTATTCGCATAATATTTTTAGTATGGAAAATAATCGACATTTAATAAATTTATCGAGAAGCTTAGGTGGACAGATTTTTATTTCCGTGCAAGATAAATATGGAGCAACATATGCCACGTGTCGCGTGACTCCAGAATCTAACCTCTATGTCCACTTCACAAAGGTCGCTCTCTTCATAAATTGGAAGCAAAAACTAACCATACAAATTACAATTAGACAAACCCTCCATATGATGTGATAAGCAAGAGCTTGCAAATGTGTTAATCACAAGAGATAGTGAAAGAGACTAAGATGAACGAAGAACCACATAACAACGATCAAAATTTACAACATGATTTTGTTAGATTAATTTATTAGTTATGAATTAAATATAATCATATTATAATTTTAATTATATAATTATATATATATTAATTATAAATTATTTATAAAATGATTTAATATTAATTAGCCATGAGTTCATATATATATATAAGAAAATAAAACTCTATAATTTTATAAGAATTTGGTAGAACACACTTTAAAAAAAAAGGAAAAAATCATCTTCAATTATAACTTTTTTTTTATCTCATTTGAAAAACTAATGATAATCATTAATTCCGAACCCATATTGTGACGCCCCGAAACCCGGGGGTCCGTTGACTACCCGTCAACCCGCGGAACACGAGTGGACGTCGGGTTACTCGACACCACTCAGAAAACTCCAGCGTAGTCTCCTTTGTACGGAGCTCTACCCAAACACAAGATTCGCATAAACCCGTCCCAAAATAAATTCAATATAATTCCAAGGATAACAACATGGATAAAACGGCCTCTTGGCCCATAAAAATACTCTCCATCAACAAATTAACCATGTCCCATAGTTCTAAGAGTTAGTAAATGACTCTTATACACATATATCAAAATACTCAATTCTAATACATGAGAACGATCAAAGCCACACTTAGCCGTTCAAGACTCCACCTCTAAAGATCTACCCGCCCTCGCACGCTCCCCGTACCGTAAAATAAAGCGGGATCCGTGACGACGGTGGAATGAGCCAAGAGGAGAATCGGCGGCTACTCCACCACAGCAGGCAGAATGTTCACCACATACATTCAAGCAAATGCATGATCCTACTAATCTACATGACCAACTCATCCCGAGTCCTTCATCGACTCTCTCACACCTAAGCCTCATGAGAATTATTTGTTATTAGCGGACAACCTCCGATAATATATATATCAATCAGCTACCCGACGACGATATATATTATTTGTCATGACTACTCCTCCACGAATATATATATCAATCGCAAGTCATCCACTGGTTGATATATTATTTAACTTGGACTACCCGATCATTTTACATTATTAGACAACCCTCCGAACCTTTTCAGACTGCTCTCACGACTCACCCTAAAATCCTAGTGGTGTCCTGGTGCCAGATACTACACGAGACAGACGCGCTCCAATACGTTTAACTACATGCAATATATATACATGAATATATTTACATAAAAATCTCATATTAACATGTTATGAAATTAGCATTTCAAACACCAAAATTAGCTCACTGTACTAATGAAATTAAACATGCCACTGATTCGAATTACTTAACCAAACACATAATTTCACAAAACTATATTCATGGGAACACGAGAATGCTGAAACCCTCGTTTACTATTCCCTAGAGAATCACAAAACACGGCTCACTCGTGAACCATCACGGCCATCCTCCCTCTTTCTTCCTTTCTTCCTCTTCTTCTTCTTCCTTCTATTTTTCTTTTCTTTTCTTTTTCTTTTCTCTATTTCCATACCGCCAATACATGATCACCACTAAATACCCATAACAAATTGCAATGTTGTCTAGAATGCCCGCAACCGGCCCCAAAATTCTAACACTTGGTCCCATGTTTTAGATCGACTGCTGCCCATTCCCCCGCCTTTATCTCAAGCATGACGAATTCACCCACACAAACAAATTTACTAGCTTCCAAGGGCCACGACCAACCCAAAATCCCAAGAAAATTCCTACAATCTCATCCCATGTTTTGGGATCGATCAAACTACTCACTAGCCAAACTAACCGAAACATCGAAAAACCCCAAAATGGGAATAAAACGCAAGTAGGAGAAAAATCCTACCTCTTGAGTTGTCAAAACCGCAAACCCGGGGTCCACGTAGCCCGCCCGCGTATAACGTTTTATTTCTAGAGAGAGTAGGAGACTCTCTCAC
Source organism: Tetrastigma voinierianum (assembly GCA_016808115.1). Classification (NCBI taxonomy): domain Eukaryota; kingdom Viridiplantae; phylum Streptophyta; class Magnoliopsida; order Vitales; family Vitaceae; genus Tetrastigma; species Tetrastigma voinierianum. Next base: position 72,471 of record JAEQBH010002500.1, on the reverse strand, counting down.
AGAATGTGCGTTTTACTCCTCCACGCCTCTTTTGCATCCCCAAAATGGTTCTCCACGTTTTGCTTTTTGGTCTTTGGAAGAGATGAAGCACTATTTGATTTTTTGTCTTTTAGTCGTAATGCTCTTGAAAAATGACCATTTTGTCCCTCTATTCCCAGATTTGATATTCGGCACTATTTCGGCCGTCCATTTTCATCATTTCTCTACTCATACCACTTATGGCTCATGAGTACATGCTATACGTGACTTTCGTTGCATCAATCATTTTGCTTTTTCAAAAGCAGCGGTGCCTCGAAAAAGCGTGCCGACTCAAACTGTCGACCAAATTGCAAATTTTACGTGCTAACTAGATTTCGAAACGATTTAAGCGGTACAATCCGTTCATCATCAAGTCTAGAAGAATTTAATTATGGACTTTTAACCGTATTATAATTTTTATAATCAAAATTCACGATTTTGCATATTCCAAATTGAATTTCTCGGGTCATACATTATCCCACTCCTTAAAGAATTTAGGTCAAATTCAGGACTATCATGTCAGCGCACATGCATGTACCTCTATCATACATGCAAACTAATCATTTAAACCTTAAGCGACTAAATTAAGTACCTTCATCCCTAAATGAAGGATGGTGTGATATCGTGTCCTCGCGCTCCCACGTTGACTCCTCCACTCCCGCAGTCTTTGCCATAGCGCTCCCGCTAACCTCACGATCTTAACGTCGCAAGACAGATCACAGTATCAGCTATGCTGCCAGTCCCTCCTCGAAGGTCCCATCCCAGGTGTCAATCTCTGCTGTCCCCCGATCCACCACATGAAATTTGGATGCGGAGTATATCTCAGGAGCATGGAAGCGATGAAGCGCTTCCGTGGACACCTAACATGATGGGCGTAGCAGCTAACCGTGCATAAATGTGCCTATCCTCTAGAGTATCTCGAAAGGTCGATGAACCTCGGCGATAACTCGCTTCAAGACGACCCTCCCTGCTTGGGTATCGCACGAAGACGTGATCCACTTGACCTCGAACTCCTAAGGGTCGGCGTCGTGCATCTATATGGCTCTTCTGCGGGCCACGGTGAAGCTTCATCATATCAAACTCACCTTCACGGTGTCTCCTAATCAAATCGATTTGAGTGATGGATCTCTCTCCCACCTCGGTCCATCATAACGGTGACCTACATGGCCTCCCATACAATGCCTCATATGGTGCCATTCGTATACTCGCCTGATAACTATTGTTTGTAGGCGAATTCCATTAAGGGCAATTAATCCTCTACCCTTATGATCCGGGACACATGTTGTAAACATGCCCTCTAACACTAGTATGTAATCCATGCACGTAATCCTACACAACCCTTGTGGTGTGTAGCAGTAACCTCTCCAAGGTTACGATCACGACAATCGATGAACATCAGCCGATCCATGCCATGCAGGACATCCATTTCACCAGGAGCCCTTGCCAGCTCGACCACCCAGTAAATTTCCAAAGGGTATCAAACCTCGAGTCACCCTGGAGCTCATGCGCTCCGACTCGGTTTGCGTGATAACTTTGTCGCGTGTTTCGTCCTGATTACGTAACTCTTAGACACACTTCGAGCCTCTTGCATTTCACATTTCGACCATGAGTCTTCATTAGACGTAGTCTAAGACAAACTCAGCCCACTCACCAAGAGTGGTGAATGTACGTCTTGTGCACCCCCGCTTTGGAGCTCGACGTGATGTTGCAGGTGCACGTGAGCGCAATGATGCTATCTTGTGACAACTTGATCGGTTCCACCATGAGCAGAATCTTGGAGATCTCTCACTCATAATCTCGACCTATCAGGTCAACTCTCACCCTACATCCTAGGGAAGAACATTTATACCTGGCTTCTCTAAAGGCCTTAACCTCTAAGCCCAAACCCAATGCGGAGTGTCGAGTATGTGACCGGTTGGGTCTCTCGATGCCCGACAACTTGGAGTAATTTGTCAGCTTCATCCGTGTCGAGCGACATCGACAACGATATGTCTACCTGGGTCCACTAAACCTGGCTGCGTATTTGATGCGTCACGACGTTTGGCCTTTAGCCCGATACGTGGCGTTGAGGTGCTTGTATAACTGAAAGCTGAAATGGTTCCTGCAACCGCTAGGGTGTGGAGGAATGAAGCTGTACATTCTCTGTCTGACTAGCAGGAATGCATTGTCCCAAAGTCTTGGGATCCTGTCTGGGACATCAGTCCTCTAGCTTCGATCACGGCCTTAGTCACGAAACTAGTGTGAAGCGAAGTCTTAGCTTCTTCACAGAAACTAGGAGAAGCTAATCCTCCCTCTTGATACCAACACCCAGTATCAGAGTGTTCCAGTAACCTCCCTCTACATGGTCGGGGCCGCTGACCATGGAGTCCGTATCCCGTAGGTGAAATCCACATAATCACGCCTGAATGGACAACTGACCCATTCGAATCTCAGGTAATATCTAGCGATCCCGAGAAACTACGTATCTCGAAGATTGACATTCGGTCTCTTCAACACATCGCGCCTATAGTCAATGCCTGATCGAGGGTGCCCCCTCTTCTTCGCAGCTAGAGGCAAGGCGTCCCATGGTGAAGTGCTCGGTCTAATAAACCTTGTCCAGTAGCTCGCGTAGGCTGGACTGCGAGTTCTATGACTGGCCCAGAGTTGCCATCTATCTGGAGTCATAGAGATGGGTGAAATATCGGGGTGTAACTCAACACCGAAGTCTACATCCCTATGTAAAGGTAGTCTAGGTAGCTCATATGGAAAAACATCCACATACTCGCATACTACTAGAGGTAATCTAAGTCTGGTCTCACCTCGTCCTCTAGGGTAAGGCTCGCTAGCCAGCATGATTGTCCACGACTTGGACTCGTATGTGTACGTGGCAAAATATCGTGCTTGTCCTAGTACCACCGGTGCGAGTCTGGCGTGTGGCGGTAGCTCTCTGGCGCTCACGATCGATAACAACCTGTAGGCGTCGGCCCGATCCATCCCAGGGATGACATCGAACTCTGACATGTCCGTGATCCTCGAGGTCAGCTATGAATAGAGTCCCGAGATCTATGGCTCGTAACCTCGACTTATCATTCTTATTCTCGCCCCACAATGCACAGGGAGGAACTCACGTACACTTGGCTCCTCCCAAGGTCTCTAGGGTCCTTGCCCATTTCCGTCACATTTGGGCCTCATTCTACAGCTAGAGCACATGGTGGTCTAATCAGGTGGGTGTCGGAGGTGTCTGTAGCCTCTGGCTGCTTTCTCGATCTGCGTGAACCCGATGGTCTACCACCATCGATCTTTCCCCTGTGAATGTCGGAGGATGATGCATACAAACCTCGGGGTTACTAGGATCTTCTGTCTTCTGCTATACCGACTGTGCTATAGCATTCATTTTGTAATACCCTACACGACCTCGTGAAAGTGTGCGATGAATACTTGGTGGTGCTGACCCGGTACCAGTGAACACCCTCTCTAGTCTCGTCCTGGCCAGCCATCTATCTTAGTTCAATGGCAATTTAGAGTCATTTAACTTTCATCTCGATCCTAACTGGTAATGCGAGATGCGATTACTAATAGACTTGACAACCATGGTGACAGTTCATTTTTTTCTAAGTGGTCTTGAAATTTCGACCACTCGATTCATTTATTTCTATAAGGTTCTAAACTTTCTTGTTCATTTCGGTATCGAATCCTAGGTCATGATCCTAACCTTAGCATTTACCTTTTCCTATACGCATTTCCACCGTGCATGTATAATTTAGTGCGCAACTCTGCCTGATCACCATTTGAATGGTAGTTAAATCCCGATCTGGTATCTACAGAGGCATAACCTGACCAGGGACACTAATCATACACATAACTCAGTGTATACGTAATCAATTTCGCGTTTAAAATATTGTTTTTGACGAAATTTTATTTTCAAAAATTTTATTTTTTGAAAATTTTATTTTCGAAAAATTTTATCAAATTTATTGTTTTATTTTATTTAATTAAATTTAAAATATTTTTTTCGGAAATTTTTTTGTAATGGCAGTGTTGTGACGAAAGTCAACGGTGACTTCGAAGCACTAGAGTCAAAAGCCGGTGGGCAGAATTGGCTGCATGAGCCCCAGCCTTTGCCAGTGCAAGCGCCCGAGTACGCCAGGCCGGCGGAGTGCCTGCCTTCCGTGCGCGGCCGCCTTGTACGCCTGCGCGCCCACGCGTGCTGCCGCCTTTTGCCGCCCGTTACTGGCGCCCTGGCCTTCTTTGCGCGCCTGCCGTGCGCCCTTACTGCCGCGCCTGCGGCCGCGCCTATGCCCAGCGCTGCGCGCCCGGCCGCTGCAGCGTTGTCGCGCGCCCCACGCACGCCCTGGCGCCAGTACCACGCGGCGCCACGCCCGACCTCTGTTGCAATACAATTTTGTATTGCGATAAAAAAAAATTTACTGGCACATGTTTGCAACACACTTGGTGTATTGCGACACGACCATCGACCTCCTAAAGCGACAATACTGATCAACTGTATTTACGATATTATTTCAAGCGGTTACCCGTCTTCTGATACAATCTCACAACCTTATTCCTGCAATACAACTCTCTTGCAATACAATTTTTTCTTCTCTCTGTCTGAAAATGGGAGTAGCCCATCAAAAATTACGCTCGAAAATTTTTTTCGTTTCCATTATAAATGATTTTATTTTTATTTTTATTTTATTTTTTCCGAAAGTGGAAAAATCTCTAAAAATCACTAAAAATCATTTTCTCTCTTTAATAAATAAATTTATAAAAAATTTATTTTCTTCCATTTTCTTCAATTTTACTACTTGAAAAATCATAGAAAATTATTTTCTTCAATCCTCATCCTATAACTTCATAAAAATTTATTTCCTCATATTTTCTTCACTTAGAAACTTATTTTCATCACCTAATAGGCCAAATAAATTTTTAAAATTTATTCTTTTCATCTTCTCTTCCAGTTTTTTGTACACTGTACCCCTCAAAATATTTTCTAAAATACTTTCTAAAATATTTTCCACACTTCCATGTGCTAATCACCAAGCACACATACAATCTCAACACCTAAAACTTGTCAAGCACACCAACACACAACATGACATGGCACACATACAAATCATCAAATATTCACAAAATCACCTGGCTTACATCAACACACGTGCGTAATGTCCTGGTTTGATCACGTTGATTTTCACAGGTAATCCCATACCTAAACTCAACGTCCAACCACACCTAGTGGTGATGCTCTTACATTTCCTTGGCCTAAGCCCAAATTTTCTATCCATAGGTTCCCATAAACCTATACTCCACACCATACCACCTAGTGGTGATGGATACCCAACCCAGAGCTCCTAGGTACGTATGCCTAAGCTCTACGATACCAAATTTGTGACGCCGAAGTAGGGGTCAGTTGACTACAGTCGACCGCGGAACACGAGTGGACGTCGGGTTACTCGACACCACCTCGGGAAAATCGAGTGAGTCTCCTTTACAATATGAGGAATCTACCCCGAACTACAGTACACATAAACACAATCCCAAACGGTCCAATATATTCAAGGATAACAACATGGATAAAAACGGCCTCTTGGGCCCATAAAACAATATCCATCAACAATTAACCATGTCCCATAGTTCTAAGAGTTAGTAATTGACTCTTATACACATATATCAAAATACTCGAATTCTAATACATGTGGAGAAACGTCCAGCCACCTAAACTCTTGGGCTCGACCTCTAGGGCCAGGCCGTCCTCGCACGCTCCACTGTGCACGTAAAATAAAGGGGATCCACGGCGGGGTGAGCTAAAGCTCCGATGGGAGAATCGCCCTAAGTGAACACTCGCACTTTAAGTGCGGTGCAATGTTCCAGAGTGAAGCATGCATTGAAGCAGGAATGCATGATCCTACTTGAATGTCTACACTTGACCAACTCGGATCTAGAGTCTCATGAGCTCTCTCCTCTTAAGCCTTGTATGAGAATTATTGTGTTATTAGTGGACAACCCTCCGATGAATATATATATCAATTGGGCCGCTCCGACGATTGATATATATTATTTGTTTGTGGACTACCCTCCGATGAATATATATCGGCCCAGGCGCTCAGGCGGTTGATATATTATTTAGTTCTTTACCCTCGTCATTTCATTATTAGACAACCCTCAGAACCTTTTTCTCTCTAGACTGTCTCATGCACTCCTCCTGAAATCCTAGGGTGTCCTAGGTGCGTGTAGAATCATGTATGCCGGTTCAATCACAGTCTAAACTACATGCAAATATATATCTGTGGATATATTTACATAAAAAAATCTCATCCTGACATGTTATGAAATTAGCATTTCAAACACCAAAATTAGCTCGCGGGCTGTGTTTCAAACACAAACAATTCGATTCGAGTGCCAACCCAAACACATAATTTCACAAAACTATATTCATGGGAACACTATTTCGAGAATAGTGAAACCCTCGTTTACTATTCCCGGAGAATCACAAAACATCGGTTCACTTGGTGAACCCGTATCACACGGCCATTCCCGGCCTATTTCCATACCAATACATGATCAACACTAAAATACCCATAACAGTCCGTAACAGTGTCTAGAATGCCCAAATCGGCTCCCAAAAATTCTAACGCGGTCCCATGTTTAGGGCCGTCAGCGGCCCATTCAGGCCTTTATCATCTGGCGTACGTTTAATGCCAAATTCCACACAAACAGCCCACTTTGATTACGGGCAGTCACGGCCAACCCAAAAATCCCAAGAAAATTCCCATAATTCGGTCCCATGTTTTGGGACTAGATCAACGACCCTCACGGCCTCGAGCTTCGCAGAAACATCAGAAAACCCTTAAAAATGGGAATAAAACGCAAGTAGGAAAATCTACCTCTTGGGTTGTCAAAAACTATAGGCAAGGTCCATACGTGGCATAACGCGTAGAGCGTTTTCGCTAGCACAGCTCAGGTCGAAATCCAACGGAACCGATCGCGTGTATTTAGAGAGAAGTCGAGGAAACTCTCTGCAGAATCAGCAATTTAACCTCCCGCCTACTGCATCCCCAAAATGGTTCTCCACGTTTTTGCTTTTGGTCTTTGAAGGAGATGAAGCACTATTTGATTTTTTTGTCTTTTAGTCACTTAAATAACTCTTGAAAATGACCATTTTGTCGCCATTCAGATTTGATATTCGGCTATTTCGACCGTCGTTTTAAATGCGTTTGCCTCTTCATGCAGCTATGGCTCATGAGTGCGTGTATGTGACTTCGTTGCATCGAAAATCATTTATGGCTTTCAGCTTGTGATGCGCCAGCGTCTTGGCTGTGTCTCCATTGAGTGCGAAATTTTGCGTGCTAACTAGATTTCGCGAGGCGATTCAACGATTTTCAATCGAACATATCAAGTGCAGAGAATTAATTATGGACTTTTAGCGTAATTATAATTTTATAATCGAAATTACGATTTTCTTGGCATTAGAAATTGGAATTTCTCGGGTCTTCGCATATAAGGTATGTTTTTATATACTATAAATTAATATCCTTATTTATTTGTGAAGTTATTATTTTTTATAATATATTTATTGAATCTTTTATTATTAATCGATTATTTTTGAATTGATAAATACTTTGATTTTATAAAAATAATTTAAAAATTTTATAATAGCCTTTTTAATTTGCATTGAAGCTATCAAATTAGTTTTCTGTATTTTGGTTATATTATTGGTTGTTCCCTCCATCAAAGCTTCCTAAATTTATTTTTGTATTCATTCAGTCTTGACCCAAAGTTGTCAAGCCAGGACCGGCCGGTCGGTCGAGGAAGCCAAGAAAAGCTAGGGAATCGCAGGAGCAGATCCAGTCGAGGCCCAGGAAGGCGGGAGTCTGTAGGGATAAAATCAGCCCGGTAGCCGTCCCGAGCCGGTAACCGGCCAGGCTGGTCAGGGTTACTCGGTTCTTTGTCCTCCTTTGATCATCTTTGCGTCGTTTTACGGAAAAAACTACACGGGTTTAACTTTATTTTATTGATTTTTTTAATATTGTGTCGAGAATAATCCGAGTTCCTATGCTTCTTGAGACTTTCAATATTGTTGGGCGCCCCAGATAATTTTAAAATTTGTGTGTTATTTTATTTTTGTTATATGTATTTATTTATTTTAAGTTAAATGAGTTATTTTTAAAATTTTATGACAACGATTTAGGAATTAGGATATATTGAAGCTAGTGATATTCGCGAGTAGATATTCAAGTAGTCGCCTTTAATGCTTCGAGATAGAGATGTCAGTCTAATCCTAATGTAACACTAGCTGTCTAATTTTGTATTATTATATGAAGTATGATTTTGATTATATATTAGTTTATCTCTTTAATGTGTATTGGATGTATCTCTTTAATTTTATTATTCAATGAAAATTAGTTTATATAAGAAAAAATATTTTTTTATTTTATATATAGACCGGGTCTATCCTCCGGTTGAACTCGGTTCGACCCGGTTGAACCTCTGACCCTTTGACCCTCTCCCCTCCCAGGGTCAATACCCCGGACCGGGTCTGAAAACCTTGCTTCAACCATTATAGATTTTCTTTTTATCAACTCTTGTTTGGTTAAAGAGAAAGTTGATATGAGAAAGAATTGATAGTCCCGAGTCGGAATCGGGACATGTTTTCAAATTCTATTAGTTAAGAGTGTACTTTCACGCCCCTTTGTAACCTATTTTTTTTTTTATCTTTGTTTAGTCATACATCAACATCAGGTGAAACATTGTCACGACCCAACTGCGGGTAGTGGCCGTATAGGGAATGGGAAGGCATAAGACCACCGAGAGCAGTAGCAAGCCTTATTGAAATATTCATGTAGACTATCATACGATCCTGTCTATACATATATATCCACATGTGCATATTTATAATATGCTGGATAATCAAACATCGATAGGGAGAATAAAGTCTAGTCCACATGCAAAATCGTATACACAAAATGAGCGAATTATTTGAATTACAAAACATACTAATATTCAATGCTGCCAGTGACACCTAGATTAAATAGACAAAAAGATTAATCACATCATAGTAGTACATGCTTAGCCGTGAAGGAAAGAATTCGGCGGGTTCTCAGGATCTGAAGGAGGATGCGGTACTGTGAAAAATAAGTGAGATGTCGGTCTCGAGAGTGAGTTAATATCATATAATCTATACCACATCTCTGACCAGCCAGGGATATACATACATATAGAATTTCAATGTATAACTATATATATATCACATTGAGACTATATAGCATACACTCATATGTATGCATGCACACACATCAAGTTCCATGTATCACATCATCACAATGTCGAGGAACTCTAATGGGACCACATACTCGATACTCTGAAATAAATCTGACTCTCTCAAATCAATGTATTTGAGCCACAGAAATGCTCGACCGGGGTCCTTAACTCAGACAAACCAACAAACTATAGGCGGCGCTGAGAGAAATGCTCGACCGGGGTCATAACTCCGGCAACTATCTGCCATAATCCGCCAGCGGCGCCTGAAGTAGCGCTCGACCAAAGGACCTTACCTCAGGCATCCTAGGAAAGCGGCTCAACGGGAACTCATATACATAAACATAATTACGCATCGCAGTCGATTATTAGGTCTTGGATCTGATGTAACCCATTAGGTGGTATGTCTGCTATAGTTCCCATTACAAACATTTCACATACAATGCGACAATATCGCGCAATGATACACACTCATCCATCATCATAGCAGTCTCATATGCATATATAATTTCATAACGAACTAATGAATTTAGTTACCATAGTAAATACAATTCCAATGATAATAATCATGCCGTGATGATGGGTGTAACTAATGCCATAAATCTTTATGCCATAAATGCAGAGATGATGTGTCGTAAGCTATATGATATCCAACTCAGTATGTCGGATCTCAGAATCGCTCTACGCGCCTCGGTACATCTGGCGGGTTGTCGGACAATCTAAAATGGAAAAGACGTTATTGATAAATAAGATTAAGATTTAAATATACTCTAGATTCGACCAGGAAAACTCCGCGGACTAAAAGCGGAGCCTTAAGAAAGCTGTACTTATGTTCCTCTAGCGTCGTGAACCTCCCACAAAAGCGGACTTAACTCCACCTTAAGTGGGTCGAGCTTTGATAAAAATACGCTACAATATCCACAATTTATCCAATCAGAAGCGGAGCCACAACTACAGATAAATCACGGCTCGCGCCAATCCAACACAAAGGTCGACAATTACAGCGTCCATCTGGTGTCTGATTTATAACCGGATAAATAATTATATTTATACATGGATAACTGGGATATAATTAAAATACGTTTAATCAAAATCGCGGTTCTAATTACATAGGATAAGATTAAACACAACATCGTACCCGGTAGTATATATTTTAGATTACATCTTTCAAAACACAAACATGAGCAATTAAGCGATAAATAAGGTATTTTCAATATTAAAATAACGCTCTGAACGAACAATTAAAAATACGAATATCGAACAATTATACAATTAGGGCTCGCACGCGTTTTAGGGTATAGATTCTTTACCGAAGCTCGAATGCGAAAACCGATTGCACCGTCGGAATCACGGAACGGAGACGGACGTTCTGTTCCTGGCACGCTTCCCGAGGTCCGCCGCCGCCGACGGTGGCCGGAAAAATTCAACTTCGTCGGAAATTAAATCCGAGGGTACCTAAGCGTAGATCGGGATTAGGGGAGTCCAAAAACAATTTTTGTATAATTTTTAGACGCTTAAAAACAACTCAAAACGCATAAAAACAGAATTTTCTTCTTGAGTTTATCTCTCTAAAAATCACTACGATTAAAGCTTGAAATAGCGAATCATACCTCCCCTAGGTTTTAGGGAGTCTGACCTTCAATAGCTGTTTGGCCGAAACACGCCAAAGTGCATTTAGCGAGCAGCCACCTAAGGCGTGAGGTGTGGCATGCCGCTGAAGAAGAAGGAGAAAGGCAGGCTGGCGTGTCGGAAGCTGGCGTCGAGGAGTGGTGGTGGCGGCGCGGCCGGTGGCTCGGTGGTGGCGGGTTAGAAAGTAGGCGAGGTGTTCCGGCGGGTTGGGGCGTTTTCAGATGAGTCCGAGGGTGGTCGAGGTTGAAGGGTGTGTGGGTGATGGTTTAGAGCCTTGGATCGCTGGACGGTGGCGGAGGTGAGGTGGACGGAGGGGCGGCAGCTAGCCGGAGAAGAGAAGGAGAAGAAGAGGAAGAGGGCGGCGTGAGGGGAGAGAGTCGGGGGCCCCAAATTTGGTCTCTTTCCCTTCAAAATAAAAGCCTAAAGTCCCCAAATTGTTTTTTGGTAGGGCTTAATCTAAATTAAGCTAAATTAGGGACCAGTACATATACTAAGATATTTCCTATACTTTAACATTTAATTTAATCAAAATAATTATTTAATAATTTGTAGGGTCAGAAACTACTATATATATATATATATATATATATATATATATATATATGCTAAAATAATACTCTAGGATCAATAAAATATATATATATATATAATTAGAAAAATAGAATTAAATAACCCACTTAAAGCACGCTAAAAATTACGGGTATTACAAACATGATGTCATCCAACAAAAAATAATTTTTTTTTAAATTTTTTATTTGATTGACAATGAATGCCACTTTATCTCTTACCATATCAATTAATTTTTTTTATTATTTTATTTGATTGATATGGGCTTCTTCAGATTTCTTATAAAAATCATTTTTTATGATTTATTTATTTAATTAATTCACATGAGAAGCTTTGTTTATGTCCTATCAAGTCATTAAAAAAATATCTTGCTTCATTAATTGATGGGATGCTCCTTACAAGAATATGAAATTAGAAACAAAATCGTATCCCATTTAGCATGAAATTTGGTTTTGGCATAATTGAATTTTAACTTTATAATTTTATTACTCATTTTCACATCTTTGCTTTTATAATTTATATTTATACTATTTACTTGATTATTTATAGCATCATATTAGAATAAAATTATTAATATTATAACATTTGGATAAAAATTAAGAAATATTGAATACTTAAGAGCTTGTCTCTCGTGAGTTTGAACATATCGGATATTTTTTTATAATTGATGCTGCAATTATAATTTCTCCTATCTTGCTCATTAATTTCGTTAAGATCCATATAGATAATGAACTTGTTTTATCGATGACTTGAATATTTTGTAGGATACTTAGTTAGTAAAAAGGTTTTACTAAGTGTCATGAACCGTGTAATTTTACTATCCCATCGATAAGAAATTTATGCATTTGGTTGCGACGACAGGTGAATTGTTTTTACCTATGTATGAGTATTTTTGTATTTTATAGTCTCTAGCATTTTATGACCACTTTTGTGGGTCATTTGGTAAGTTGAAGGATGGAGCAATTTGCATGTCCTTATTTTATATGAATTTTTTTTGACGTTGTTATCTTGTTCATTCTTCAACTTTGAGCTTGCCTTGGTTCTCTACTACCATGAAACTTAATGAGACTAATTACAAGCAATATGTTAAATCTCTCATAATGAATTCGACAATTATGAAGCGAAGCTTGACTTTAAAAAGTTGAGAAGGTCTGCCAAAACCCATTACTTAGAGTTCTGAAAGGAGAAAAGTCGATGAGGTGGGAGCATTCAAACAATTGTTGTTTGATGATCATGGAAAACCATATGGAGGACTCAATTTATAAATGCATTCCTAAGACTGAGAATGGAAAGGAGTTCTTGGATTCTGTTGGTAAGAAATACACAAAGCTCTCAAAGAATGGGAAAATTGAGTTATCTGATAATCATTGGGTAAATGTTTGTTTTGAATCTAATGTCATTGATGTGTCATCTGTTACTTGGAGGTTGGATAGTGGTGCTACCATTCACGCTTGTAATTCTATGCAGACGGTGATAAGAAGAAGAAGTTCAACTAGTTTAGAGCAGTACATGTACATGAGAGAAAGTACAAGAGTCTAAGTTGATTTTCTAGGTGTTGTTAGATTGCAACTTAGTACAAGAATTTTTTTGGAATTGCAAGATGTGGCGTTCATACTCTCTATTAGGATAAATTTGATATTAGTACATATTTTGGATATACTTGAATATAGTTTTCTTTTTGGAACTAGAAAAGTTAAATTGTACTGAGATTCACTATTGATTGGCATTGGAGTACTTTGTGGGAATCTTTACATATTATAGTTGTTTGTTTTTCCTTTTGTTTCTGTTACCCTTATTGTTAATATTGTTAATAGCACAAAACGTTTGAAATCGAATGAAAAGTTTTCTACTCTTTGACACAAGCATTTGGGTCATTCTAGACGAAAATAGAGATTAGTGGGATGAATTCATGGGATCTTGATTTATCATATTTTTTGATACTTGTGTAGATTGCATCGAGGGTAAATTGACCGCAGGGTAGAATGCTAAGGTTATTGGAGTCTTAGAGTTTCTTAGGGTTATTCATACAGTTATTCCGTTATGGTTTTGTCGAGCTCATTCGTGAGAAGTCTAACTCTTTGGAGGCTTTCAAAGCTAAAGTTGAGCTCCAACAAGGAAAGAAGATCAAAGTGGTTCATTTTAACAGAGGTAGTGAGTATTATGGTAGATATGATGAGATGAGACGCAATCCTGGACCATTTGTGAAGTACCTTGAGAGATAATAGCATTATGCCAATTATCTGATGTTTGGTACTCCTCAATAAAATAGGATTGCGGAGAGAAGAAATCACTCACTTCTTGATATGGTGCGATGTATGCTTGTTAATTCATCACTACTTGAGTTCTTATGGGGTGAAGCTTTGAAAACTACGACATATTTGAACCAAGTGCCTAAATGGTTTCCTCTAAGACCCATACAAGCTATGGTCATAGAAAAAGCCTAGTCTTCGCCACTTTCATGTTTGGGGCTGCAAGGTGGAAGTGAGACTGTACCACCCGCAATCTAAGAAACTTGATCTAAAAACCATCAGTGGGTACTTCATTACTTATTGTGTGGGATCAGGAGGTTCTAGGTTTTATTGCCCATTGCACACCACCAGAGTGATTAAGTTAGATCGAAATTTATCTATTTGAGGATGATCTTTGGTATAAGCCATGGGCGAGAAATTTTGTTCAAGAACACCGGTTTTATTTCTATTCTATTGCTTCCACTGGAGGAGGGGCGGCTGGGACCAACATCCCAGTAGCCATTATTGATGATGAGCGATTGGGGATGAATCAGTAACCTTAAATGTAGACTAGTAGCCATAAATGTAGTCATGGATATATCCTTGAGGTCGAAAGAAGGGCGTAGACCCTCAATTTCATATGACAACATTGTCTACTTGTGTAGGAGTAAAGTATGATGTGGTGATGTATGCGATCCGGAATACTTACAAAGAAGTCCATTAGTCTTAATCAACTACGGATGATGCAATGAAAAATAAGATGACTTCCATGTCACATAATAAAGTGTGGAGTTTGGTAGATTTTCGGTCGTGCGAGGCCCTGCGAGTGCAAATGGGTGTTCAAGACCAAGCGCGTTGCCAAGGGACATGTAGAGAGATATAAAACAAAATTAATGGTTAAGGGTTATAGTCAACGAAGGTAATTGATTTTAAGAAACCTTTTCTCTCGTGTCTCACCCAAAGACTCTCATTATTATAGCTATAAAGTGGCCATTTTGATTTGGGGTATCGGATGGATGTGAGAATGACTTTCTTGAATGGAGGATTAGTTGAAGATGTTTATGTCTCAACTACCCACTATGGAGGTTGGTAAAGAGAAAACATGTAAGTTCCATAAATTCATTTATAGTTTAAAGCAAGCTTTTAGGTTGTGGAATCTCAACTTGATGAAGTTGTCACTAACTGGTTTTAAGGAGAGCATCATCGATCAATGCATATATATGATAGTCAGTGGGAGAAAATACATATTCTTGGTTTTATATGTTGATGATATTTTGCTCACAACCAATTATACTGACCTGTTGGTCGAGATAAAATAGTTATTGTTTAGGCATTTTGATATGAAGGATCTTGGGGAAGCATCTATTGTTTTAGGCATACAGATACTTCGCGATAGACCTAGTGGAATTATGAGATTGTCTTAACAGAAGTATATTGAACGTATTTTGAAAATGTTCAATATGCAATCATGTTTTTTTGGTAAGACACCAATTGTAAAGGGGACATATTTTCCAAAGGCCAATGTCCTCATAATGTTATTGAGAATCAAATGAAAGCAGTTCCTTATTCTTCAGTTGTGGGCAGCCTGATGTATGCTCAAGTATGCACACGCCCTGATATTGTTTTTGTTGTCGGGGTGTTGGGTAGGTACTTGAGTGATCCTGGTCAAAGCCACTAAGAAGAGGCTAAGAAAGTTTAGAGGTATCTTCAAGGTGCCATGAATCTCATGTTGACATATCGGCGTATCGACACTCTTGAGGTGGTTGGTTTTAGTTATTCCGATTATGCAGGCTGCATGGATGACAAGAATTCTACTTATGGTTATATCTTTATGATGGCTAAATGAGCTGTTTCGTGGAAAAGTGTCAAACAGACATTTACAACTTCTTCTACTATGGAGGCAAAGTATGTCAACATTTTGGATTTAAAAATAATTATAATTCTACGACAGTTTTGATATGTAACCAATGAGGTGAAAATTATCTTACAATGAAATCGTATCTTCAAAACACAACTTTATAATTTTATATTGAAATCGTGTCTTCAAAACACGACTTTACAATTTTACATTGAAATCGCGTCTTCAAAATAAGACTTCACAATTTTACACTGAAATCGTGACTTTAAAACACGACTTCACAATTTTAAAAATTTATTACAATTTGAGAATTTTAATATGTGTTTTCAAAACCACGATTTCATATTTAATACTAAGGTGTGTTTTCAAAGAACATGATTTCATATTTTAACACTAAAATTATTGTTTGAAACGCGTTTCACATTTCTGAAATCATGTTTTGAAAACCTGACATCTATATGACATTAGTAGGTAATAAAATTCGAGGAGATTCAATATTTATTTTATTTTATATTTAAAAAAATTATTTTCTCAGGTATTATTTAAAAAGGCCCCTCTTTGAAGTTCTCCTTGGGCACGTCTAATGCTATCATCAACGTTAGTTACTACGTGTCGGTCATACGGGGATGAAATATCGAATATATCGGTCGATATATAGCTGATATATCGGATATCGATGATGTTTGACACGATATCGGCAATCGATAATCGTTTGAGGGAAAAATCAGCAAAAAATGGTAATATCGATGATATATCGTGGAAATATCGGGTTTGTGGCACACGTGCGCATTAGTTTAATTTTTTGGTAAAATATCGTAGATATATCAGGATATATCGGGATATATTGGAGATATTGATCCAGGTGAGCCGTGGGTATCTTTAGGATGTGTGTTATAAACCTAATTCCTCTTACTTGTCATAGCATGGCTGCTGCGGTATAATGGGCTCTGAATTCGAGCAGGATGAGTTTTCTTGCGAATGACTTAAATGGAGTTGAAATGGTGAATTTGTTTTGGAATTTAAGGTTTGATGAAACGAGTGGGTTTGATTTTGAAAACTAACAATTAAAATAAATTAAAAAATGTAAGAGAACTCCTTGAAGCGTTGAGTCCAGGGTTAAGTCTCCCAGGGTAAATGAGGATTTACCGGGGTTTCCTCGCATTGAGGAGGGTGACTATAATCATCTCCTGACCCAGGATCTTCATGTAGCTATAAACTAACCCTTATTAAATCTCTCGAAAATGGCATTCATGACATTAATGTTCTCGGTCGGTGCAAACAAGTCTCCTCGACTCACATTGATGTGTAATAAATGGTAACTAATGAATATCACAAGATCTAGTAATAAGCGTCAGTGAGCACTAAAAGATTACAAGTGCCGACCATTCGACATGAATCGAAGGATCTAAACCCTAAATTTAAAGGAGAACACAAATGACGAGTGAGTTCTGCGTGGCATTGGAACTCCTCATTTTGCTCTAGATCCTGTGCCTAATGAACCTCTACTTCAAGGAGGAAGGGAGTTTAGCCAACCATCCTCTGAGTTGTCATCCTCAGAGGGTGTTTGGCAGCCCAGAAAGTGAGAGAAAATGAAAAAAAAAAAAAGGAAAGAGTGAGAAAGCTTCCATAACTTTATTAATGAGCAAAGGGTCCTGTTCTGATTGCTTGTCTAGGGCTTTTATAATAGCATATACAAAATACCAAAAAAACCAAAAGCAAAAGCTATTACAGGGGACAAAACGGGAAGAAAACCAAAAAGGGACAAAAGTCAAAAAGTCAAAAAGCAGGAACATTCAATAGTGCTGGAAACTTGAACAGTGCACAAAATGAGGGCAATTTAAATTAGGTTCTTGCGAAATTTTGCGGAGTTCTTGAAAAATTTCGCAATCTGCCAAATTTCTTGTGTCCCTTTTCTTCTACTTTACTGCTCTCTTTCCTCACGGTTTTACGATGCCATGCGGGAGTTCCTTTCGGATTCTTCATGATCGGGTTGACTCAACTATTTTCTTCAGTTTGGAAACAAAAACTACAAAATAACCACAAAATACGATCGGTAGTATAAGCTAGAGATATTATTGCAAATCAGTAAGTTGGTATTTTAAAAAATGTGAAACACGCAATAAACAAGGTTCAAAATAGCATTATTTGGGCACTAATCAGATATATCGGGATATATCGAGGATATATCAGCGATATATCGAGATATGTTTAAATGGTCAAATTTGAAATCTTGACTTAATCCAAGGGTTATGGATTGATCCCAACAGTTTAAAGAAGATCTAACGGTCAAATTTGCACAAAAATTAAATCCAACGGCTATAATTAAATTACAAAGATTTCTTGACCATTCAACGACTATTTTGACTCAAAAAATCTATAAATACCTCTAAAATCATTCAATTTGATCACAAATTCTTTCTACCCATATCCAATCTTCATTTAACTCTATTTTTTTTCCTTTGTGATAGTTAATATGATACTTTCATATTTTAAATTAGTTAATTTAATAATAATATGTTAATAAATAAACATTTCATTGATAATATATTAATAAATGTTAGTTAATATTTGAAGCGATCGTTAATGAATCCCAATTTCTATCAATGTCGAGAAGTTGTGGATCTGAGTCAAGACATTATGCATGACTTGTTTGATCCTATAATCCCGATATTATTGGAATACCGTAATGGCAGTATGAATATTGTCTTTATCGAATGGGATCCCTATCAAATTTTACAATGGAGCCATTGATCTTCATTTGATTTTACAAGCTTATTGTAATGTAATTTCAATATATATATTTGATTATTAATGTCATTTTTATACTTTTAGAAAGTATTTTCCTGAATTTTAAAGTATTTTTATTAATTTATGATATATCGATATTCATGTAAAAATATCCATCGATATATTTATAATATATCCATAAAATCTAAAAATCTGCATATATTCGCCAATCATCGTACCTCTTAAAAAAAAATCTATTTTTCATTTTTATTCTAACCCGTCTTGAAAAGTACTTGAAGCCTCAAATGGCATTGATTGGAAGTAACTCTTGAAACACACTCTTCCCTTGAAGTATTTTATGTATTTTTATTAAACAATATATTTTTAGTATGGAAAATAATCATATTAATTTAATAAATTTGTGGAAGCTTTAGGTGAACAGATTTTTATTTCCGTACAAAATAATATGGAGCAAAATATGCCACGTGTCAGGCAGGGAAAATGAATCTAACCTCTAAGGTCCAATTTCCGGCCAAGGTCGTCTTCTTTCATAATTTGGAAGCAAAAACTAACCATACAAATTACAACTAGACAGAAAAAAAAAAAAAAAAAAACATCCCTCCGTATAATGTGAAGAACCACATAACAACGATCAAAATTCCATAACAAAATTTTATTAGATTAATTTATTAATTATGAATTAAATATAATAATATTATATTTTTTATTATATAATTATATATATTAATTATGGGTAATTTATAGAATGATTTAATATTAACTAATTATGATCTCATGGTTCTATTTTTTTTATTTATTTTGGCTAAGCTTATTAGACCCAAAACCCATTTTATTCCTTTATGCTCTCTCTCTTTATATATATATATATATATATATATATATATATATATATATATATCATATATATATATATATATATATATATATAAAAAGCAATAGAGTCTATAATTTTATAAGAGTTTAATAGAACACATTTTTAGGGAAAATCCCTTATACTCTATATATAAGTAAATAAAGTCCTATAATTTTATAAGAGTTTGATAGAACACACTTAAGGAAAATAAAGTAATCATCTTCAATTATAACTTTTCTTTAATCTCATCCCTTACAGATTTAGAAGACTAATGATAGCCAACAATTTCAGATCTATATAAGATATATTTTCTATATATTACAAATTGATATTCTTATTTGCTTAGTAAAATTATTATTTTATAATATATTTATTGTGTCTTTTGATTATTAATAAATTATTTATGGTGATTTTATACAATAATTTAGTCATTTGTATCATAATCGCTTTAATTAGTATTGAAGCTGTCAAATTAGTTTTTCTGTATTTCTAGGTTATGTTTGGATTTGTTTCCTCAATCAACACTTCCTGAATTTCTGGTTTTCTTTTTCTGTATTCATTATCGTCTTCAACCATTCTAGATTTTCTTTTTATTAACTCTTGTTTGGTTAAAGAGAAAGTTGATTTGAGAAAATTGTGCGCACTAATTCATAATCGAGACATGTTTTTTCAATTTGGTTAACCATATTTTCATGGCACTGTAACTATCAAAAGTTTTTTTTTTTTTGTCTTTTGTTTGGTTAGACATCCATTTGTGAAATGTGATGTCAACCAACAAAAAATAATTTTTTTTATTATTTTATTTGATTGATAATAGGAAAATTATGTTTGTCTTTATAGACAAATATTATAAAAAATCGAAATCAAGTTTTTATTTTATAATGCTTAGTATATTATCAAAAAATAATTAATTTTTAGATCAAAATGTAATTATTACCAAAAAAATATCTCAAAATATCCTTACAATTCATTCAATCTCCCATGGTAACAAAAGTAAAAAAAAAAACTAAATTTTTTTCTTATTCTTCTTCTTCCTTGGCTCTTCTCCTCTCCTTGTCCAATTCGTTTTCCCTTTTTTCCTCTTCTCCCATTCATCTTCCTTTCATAACTTTAACTCTCATTCTTGTTTTACTAAAGCTTCCTCTCCCATCGTTTTATCTGTCTCTTGTTTTGGAAGCAATCATCCTTCGTTTGCAAGGAAAGGAAGTTATTCATGTTCGTAAACTAGAAGTTTATGTTCTCAAATTTGATTTTTTATATATACATTCGTGTTTTGCATTTTTTGGTGTTTTCTGTTCGTTTTTTTTTTATCAATAAAGGAGTTAACTGTGGATTTTCGGTGTTATATGTTGGGATGTTTAGCTAAAAGAGTTATCTTTATTAGTTTAAGAGTGTTCATTGTTTGTTTTTTCATATAAAAGAGTTATCTATATTACTTTTAGGTGTTCTTTGTTTGTTTTTTCATATAAAGAAGCTATATTTGTTTAGCAAGATTCGTAAAAAGCATGGGAGACTACCTTATGTATGAGTATGTGGGCTTATATATAATGTAAAACCCAGTATTACCATACTATATTGGGGGTACCACCATAACTTACTGGTGGTACTATCGTATATAGGTTTACCAATAATCTTGTCATGAATGAATACCCACAACCATAATATAATGTTCGTACCACCATATCGTACTGGGGGTATTACCTGCTATCCCCAATGTATCATTGGTCAAATTGTGAGTTAGCTTAAGTAATGTTTGTATTACTCAGTACTACCTTAACAAACACTTGTTATTTTTGTAATTGGTTTGACATTCGTTGTTGCATTGGTACTACCATAACATACTATGGATACCACCATAACGTACTGGGGGTACTACCATAATGAGTAACATATTGGGATACCACCATAACATCTTATGTAGTTCCTAGGTTCGTTTAAACGAAACAAAAATGAAGGAAATAAACCTGCGATTGCAAGCGAATGATTAGGAGGCAGTCCAGAGCCCAGCGATGCGTTGTGTGTCCTTAAGCAGACGGGTGACCCTCAACTTGTCAGGGATAATGGACAATGGAGTCTCCCCGGATCAGAGCGGATCAGTTCCTCGAGTGGTATAGGTCGGAGGACTGACGAACTCAACGTAGAACAATCACACGAAAATGATGATGGCGTGAGAAGAATAGTTTTTACATTATTTATACTCGTTTTCCCATTTTTAGAATAACAAATATTCTCCCTCACCACTGCATATCATTTCATTTTTATGCGGTACGCAAGTTGAGTTCGTCGAAGTCACGATCAGAGTACCGCGGAGAACTTGAGATAGTTCTATCTGGTGTCAGTATCGACCTGAGGCTGAAAATAGATGTAAACTAACGTGTGGGCTTTCAGTGCACATCCTTTGTTTGTACTACGGGTTCTTCCTTTATGTTTTGTTCTGACACCGTCAGAGAACTACAATCTTAAGAACAGGAATTTCTTTTGTTTTTTTGTTTTACCGTTCGTTTCGTATTTACTGCGGTTTAAATTGAATTTTTTTAAGGCTGCGGTTTCTTTTCTATTAGTTAAAGGTACGTATCACTGGCTGTCTTTTCAATCTTGCGGTTTAAATTCAATTATTTTTAAAGGCTGAGAAGTTTCTTCTGTTGGATTCACATTTTGTAGGCTTCTTTGTTTTAGTTTACGTTGTATTAAAATATTTGTTATTTACGTATTCATTAGCGAAGGTGGACCTTCTTGGCGATCCATCGTGCTCATTATACTCCCCACGCGTGTGACCATGCGAAGGGTTTTCCGCGATGGGCCATGATGATGGCTTGTGCTCGAATGCGGAACCTTAACACGGGCATGGGATCTAATGATCTCACACTCTTGCCGGGCTTAAGCGTTCATCGCTAAACAGCGGTAATAATACGATGTTCGGCTGCCTTTTGCCCTCCGGTCACCCATTGTGGTCTAGGCTGATTGCATGCGATTCCGTGATACCTGGGAAATGCTACGGTTGATCACGCCGATAATCATGCTTGTCTCAAAGATTAAAGCCATGCATGTGTAAAGTATATGAACTAATTCGGTATTGAAGCTGCGAATGGCTCATTAAATCGATTATAGTTTGTTTGATGGTACTTGCTGCTGGATACTTGTAGCTAATTCTAGAGCTATCTACGTGCAACAAGCCCGACTACGGAAGGATGCATTTATTAGATAAAGGTCGACGCGAGCATGCCCGTTGCTACGATGATTCATATTCTTTCGACGGATCCTTACGGCCATCGTGCCTACGACGCATCATTCGAATATCTGCCTATCAACTTTCGATGGTAGGATAGTGGCCTACCGTAGGTATTGACGGAGTGACGGAGGAATTAGGGGTTCGATTAGGAGAGGGAGCACGGCGGCTACCACATCCAGGAAGCGTGACATAATTACCCCAATCGACACGGGAGGCAGTGACAATAAATAATCACAGGGCTCTTTAGTGCGGTAATTGGAATAAATTGCAATCTAAATCTGCTTGAGGATCCATTGGAGGCGAAAGTGGCTGCCGGCGACCCTTGATAATTCCAACTCTAATAGCGTATATTTAAGTTGTTGCGGGTTAAAAGCTCGTAGTTGGACTTTGGGATGGGTCGGTCGGTCAGCGCTACGGTGTGCCAGTCCTCTTGTCCCTTCTATCGATGCGCTCTAGTCTTAAGCGTGAGATTACCGTTACTCCGGTCTTGTTACTTTGAGGAAGAAATTAAGTGCTGTGAAGCCTACGCTATGGATACATTAGCATGGGATAACGTCATAGGATTCCCGGTCTATTGTGTTGGCCTTCGGGATCAGTAATGATTAACGAGGGCGGTCGGGGCATTCGTATTTCATAGTCGGAGGTGAAAATTCTTGGATTTATGAAAGGCGAACAGCTGCGAAAGCATTGCGGATGTTTTCATTATCGAAGCGAAAGTTGGGGCTGAAGGCGATCGGATCTGAATCCTGGTCTGACCATAAACGTGCGACCGGGGATCGGCGGATGTTGCTTTAAGACTCGCGGCGCCTTATGAGAAATCAAAGTTTTTGGGTTCAGGGAGTATGGTCGCAAGGTTGACTTAAAGGTGTGGAAGGGCACCACCGGGTGGGCCTGTGACTTAATTTGACTCAACACGGAAACTTACGAGGTCGGACATAGTAAGGATTGACGGGGCGAGAGCTCTTTCTTGATTCTATGGGTGGTGGTGCATGGCTTGGATTCTTAGTTGGTGGAAGCGATTTGTGCGAGTTGGCAATTCCGTTTAGCAGGCGAGGACCTCGGCCTGGCAACTAGCTATGCGAGGTGATCCTCAGCGGTAGGCTTCTTAGAGGGACATGGCGGCAGGCGAAAGGAAGTTGAGCGTGCCCAGTGCGTGATGCCCTTAGATGTTACAGGCGCACGCGCGTTCTGCGATGTATTCAACGAGTCTATAGCCTTGGCCGACAGGCCCGGGTAATCTTTGAAATTTCATCGTGATGGGGATAGATCATTGCAATTGTTGGTGGCTGCGAGGAATTCCTAGTAAGCGCGAGTCATCATTTCGGCGTTGACTACGTCCCTGCCCTTTGTACACCTGCTTGGATTGCTCCTCTGGAGTTGAGATGGTCAGGTGAAGTGTTCGGATGGCGACGTGAGCGGTTCGCCACACGGCGTCGCGAGAAGTCCGCGAGACGCCTTATCATTAGAGGAAGGAGAAGTCGTAAGGTTCCGTAGGTGAACCTGCGGAAGGATCATTGTCGAACCTATGATAGAGCGACCCAGTAATTACGTTGTTTAACAACCGTCGGGCGGAGCGGGCGTGAGCCCTCCACTCAAAACTCTCCGATGGATCGGTGGGCCTCGCGAATACTTGCCCTTTATTTGTGCATGGGAATTGTCTTACGGGGGACCTTCCCAGATCAAACGAACCCCGGCGTGGAGACGCCCGAGGAAAATGCGAGTAAACGCCATCCCGGTCGCCCCAGGTCACGGGTGGCAGGAAGGCTGGTCGTTAACTCACAAAGCGACTCGACGCGGATATCTAGGCTCTCATCGATGAAGACGTGGCAAAATGATACTTGGTGTGGTGCGAATCCCGTGAATCATCGAGTCTTTGAGCATGAGTTGCGCCGGAACTGGATTGGGTCGAGGCACCGCACACTTACCAGGCGTCGCGCACCACGTCGCCCCCTCCACCCCTGCCGCTGGCGATGGGGGCTGGAGTTAGGCGGACATTGGCCTCAGGTGGAACATTGCGTCAGTGGTTGGTTAAAATTACGTCGCTGACGATGCATGCCTGATCCTTTCCCTCGTCCGGAGGGAGGAAGGAGGAGAATCTCCATGTCGGCGCGGCGCGGGGCACCTGAAAGGCAGGAGACCTCGGCCGGCGACCCAGTCGGGCGGGAACTTTTGGCGAGTTTAAGCATATCAATAGATGGGAGGAAGAAACTTACAAGGATTCCCTTAGTAGCGGCGCGGTAGGAAAAGCCCGGCTTGAGAATCGGGCGGTCCGTAGTCCAGTGTAGTGCGGAGCGTCCTCGCGGCGGACCGGACGAGTCCCTGGAAGGAACGCCGGAGAAAGTGAGAGCCACGTGTTTGGACCTGTCGCACCACGGCGTGTCGGCGAGGTCGGGTTACAAGTGCGGCCCATTCGGAGGCGGTAAATTCCGTCCAGGCTAAATACGAGGGCGAGAGGCAGATGAGCTGGGTGCCGCGAGGGAAAGATGAAAGGACTTTGAAAGTCGAAGAGTGCTTGGAAATTGTCGGAAGGGAGCGGATGGGGCGCGATGTGCCTAGGTCGGATGTGGAGCAGCGATCAGCGGTCCGTGGCCGATCGACTAGGAGACGGGCCAGAGCGCGGTTTGGGGCGGGCTGACGGAGTTGTAGTCATACCCATGGGGCGTCGTCGCCTCGATCGTGGAATAGCGCCGCCCTCCGGGCGTGCCCGGCCTGCTGCGTATGGGCGTCGGCCGGCGAGCCCCGTTCGACCCAGTCTTGAAACACGGACCAAGGAGTCGACATGTGTGCGAGTCGACGGGCTAGTAAAACCCGTAAAGGCGTGGGAAGGCGATCGGTGGGATCCCACAGCGGTGCCGTCAGTAGACCTTGATCTTACGAGAAGGGTTCGAGTGAGGAGCATCTGTCGGGGACCGAAAGATGGTGAACTATGCTGAGGCGGGCGACGGAGGCTTCTGGTGGAGGCCCGCAGCGATACTGACGTGCAAATCATTCGTCTTAAGATTGTAGTTCCCCGGTTCGTTTAAAAATAGAAACAAAAACATAAAGGAAGCAAACCTGTAGTACAAACAGTGATTAAAAAGCAGATCCGAGCCCAACGATAACGTTGTGTCCTTAAGATGGTGGCCCCTGGCGTAGGGATAATGGACAATGTCTCAGGATGAAACGGATCTACCGTTCCTCCAGAAGTGGTGCGGATCGGAGGACCTGAGTTTGAACTGACTTGCGGAACAATCGCCTGAAAATGAAATGATATGCGTGTGAGGAGAATATTTATTCTAAAAAATGGGAAGCGGGAGTATAAATAACTAGGAAGTGTCTCGAACAGTAATCTTCGAAAGGTATAAATAAAGCAAAGTGTACGTTGACGAGGACCGCGTCTTTTCATTCATTTAATTCCAAACCTGTCTTGGGGTACTACACGAATACTTACCATAATGAGAAAATGTCCAAATTGAAAAAAAAAATACCAAATATAATGTATTATATATAATGTACTACTCGATAGTAATACTATACTAGGGGTACCGCCATAACTTACTGGTGGAACTAGCAATAGATGGAGGTATTACCACTACATATTTGGAAGTTATGCACCCTGATATATAGGTGTGCAGAGCATAACATACTAGGGTATTACCATAACATATTGGCGGTATTACCATAACATATTGGGGGTAATAATTGGTACTACCATTAAAAATTAGAAACAATTATTGCCAACCTATAAATTACATTGTTATTGTTTTTACATGGACTTATATTATTATCCCGATCAATAAGGGTTTTCTTGGTACTAGCATAAATTTTGCAAAACCCCCATACAAACATGTAATTGATCATAATGTTAATTATTTTATATGCACATTACATTGTTTCACCTCACTTCCCATATGTTCAAAATTTGCACTTCTTATTTCATCAAAATTGTTCTACATTTTGTTTATAAAAATGATTATGGTTGATTTGTCATCAAATACATGGAGCATCGGAATGGGGCAGTATTGACATATCTTTATGGGCAGAGTATGTTATATAAAGATGCTTAAACTATACTAGGACTACTACCATATGAGCTTGGGGGTATTTTTCGCAATATACTAGGATTACACCATATGGTAGGGGGTATTACCTTGTACTACCATAACATACTGGGAGTACTATCATAATGAACTGGGGTACTACTCGATACTAACATGACAAAGCTAATGACAATTAGTAGGATTATGCACGGTTTATTTAGTTTGATTTTTAATATAAAATTGTAATCAAATCGATTATGATCGGTTTTAATAAATTAAAATCGAAACCGATAATTAGAAATATACAACCTATAAAATCGGTTCGATTCGGTTATAGATAGTAATCGATTAAAATAATTTAATTCGATTGTATTCCGTTCGGTTTAAAAATCAAATAAAAAATAAAAATTATAATATACTATATTTAAATTTTGAATATTGAAAGTATATATAAAAAAAACTTATATAGTTAATATTATCCAAAAAAATCCATTATTTTCTCCCACTTTTGTATTAAGAAATTTAGTTTTGACCTGAAGAGTATTTTGGGGAGGGGAGGGGAAGAGCTAAGGAAGAAGAAGAATAGGAAAAAAATTTAGTTTTTTTTTTTTTTTACTTTTGTTACTGTGGGAGGTTGGATGTACTGTAAAGGTATTTTGGGGTATTCTTTGGTAATCATTATATTTTAACCTGAAAATTAATTATTTTTTCTGACAGTATATTAAAAATTGTAAAAAAAAATTAATTCTGATTTTTATAATATTTGTCTATTGATGCAGACAAACATAATTTTCCCTTGATAATAGCTTTTCAATAATTTTTTTATTATTATTTTATTTGATTCGTCATAGCTTCTTCAGATTTCTTATAGAAATCATTTTTTATGATTTATTTATTTTAATTTACATGTATGAGAAGCTGTGTTTTCTGTCCTATCAAGTTATTTTAAAAATATATATTTTGCTTCATTAATTGTTGGGATGCTAAGAGAAAAAATATGAAATTAAAACAACTAGGATCGTATCTCATTAAGCATTAAATTTGATTGTTAGCATAACTGAATTTTTTACCCAACTTTGCAATAATTTTACAACTCATTTTCACATATTGCTTTTTCAATTTATGTTTATGTCATTTATGATTATTTATAGCATCATATTGAGAATAAAATTATTAATAGTAGTAAAAATTGAGAAATATTAAATGATTATATGAACTTTGCTTCTCGTGGTGCAGGTATGTGGGATATTTTTTTGTAATTGATGTTGCTTATAATTTAAATGCTTTGCGCATTGATTTTGCTGATATCCATATGGATAGTGAAGTTGTCCTATTGATGACTTAATTATTTTGTAGGATGCTTTGTTTGGTAAAGAGATTATACTAAGTGTCATGAATCATGCAATTTTATTACTCTATCGATGAGAAATTTATGCATTTGGTTATGACAGTTGGTTAATTGTTTTTACCTATGTATGAGTATTTTTGTATTTTATAGACTAGCATTTGGTGACCACTTTTGTGGGTCATTTGGTATGTTAAAGGATGGAGCAATTTGTATGTCCTTGTTTTACATGCATTTTTTTGACGTTGCTCTCTTGTTTATTCTTCAGCTTTGAGTTTTCCTCAGTTCTCTACCATCACGAAACTTAATGGGACTAATTTACAGTGACCAGGTTAAATCTTTCATGATGAATTTGTGATTATAGGCGGGCAGCTTTGAAAGTTGAAGCTCCTCCAAAACCCACTACCGAGAGTTCTACAAAGGAGAAAAAGTCCTATGAGGATTGAGAGTATTATACCAGTTGTTGTTTAATGATCATAGAAAACCATATGGAGGACTCAATTTATGAATGCATTCCCAAGACCGAGAATTCAAAGGAGTTCTTGGATGTTGTTGGTAATAAATACATAAAGTTCTCAAAGAATGGGAAAATTGAGTTATTTGATAATCATTGGATGAGTGTTTGATTTGAATATAATGTCATTAATGTGTCGTTTGATACTTGGTGGTTGGATCGGGGTGCTACCATTCATACTTGTAATTCTATGTAGAAGGTGATAAGAAGAAGAAGTCTAACTAGTTTGGAGCAATACATGTACATGAGAGAAAGTACAAAAGTCTAAGTTGATTTTCTGGAAGTTGTTAGATTGCAACTTAGTACATGAAATTTTTTGGAATTGCAAGATGTGGCGTTCATACCCTTGATTAGTAGAAATTTGATATAAATACCTATTTTGGATAGACTTGGATATAGTTTTCTTGTTGGAACTAGAAAAGTTAAATTGTACTGAGATTCACTATTGATTGACACTGGAGTACTTTATGGGAATCTTTGAATTCAGGTTAATGCGCTTGGCCTTACATTTTACGCTACCCTTACTATTAATATTGTTAGTAGCACGAAACGTTTGAGATTAAATGAAAAGTATTCTACTATTTGGCATAAGCGTTTGAGTTATATTTCTAGACAAAGAATAGAGAGATTAATTAAGGATAAGATTCTTCCGGATCTTGATTTCACAGATTTTGATACTTGTATAGATTGCATCAAGGGTAAATTGATCACCAAGATTAGGAATGCTAAGGTTAAAAGATGCACCGAGTTGCTTAGGGTTATTCATACAGATATTTGTGGGTCATTCACTCCTCTTGCTATGAGTGGCCACAAATATTTTATCACGTTTATTGATGATTATTCTCGTTATGGTTTTGTCTAGCTCATTCATGAGAAGTTTGACTATTTGGAGGCTTTCAAAGCTAAAGTTGAGCTCCAACAAAGAAAGAAGATCAAAGTGGTTCATTATGATAGAGGTGGTGAGTATTATGGTAGATATGGTGAGATGAGACGCAACCCTGGACCATTTGTGAAGTACCTTTAAGAATGTGGCATTGATGCTCAGTATACAATGTCTAGTACTACTTAATAGAATGGGATTGTAGAGAGAAGAAATCGCTCACTTCTTGATATGGTGCGATGCATGCTTGTTAATTCCTCACTACCTAAGTTCTTGTGGAGTGAAGCTTTGCCTATTAACATATTTTGAACCAAGTGCCTAGTAAGTTTGTTCCTAAGACTCCATATGAGCTATGGTCACAGAAAAAGCCTAGTCTTCATCACTTCCATGTTTGGGGATGCAAGGTGGAAGTGAGATCGTACCACCCGCAATCCAAGAAACTTGATCCAAAAACCGAGAGAAATTGTGTTCAAGGAACACCCAATTTTTATTAACGTGCCTATTGCTTCCACTCCAATCTCTAGCCATGTTGTTGACCAGCATCCAGTAGCCATTACTAATGATGAACCAATTGAGGGCCCATTAGATCCCAGTAGCCTAGATATAGACTGGATTTCCATAGATGTGTCATGGATATGCCGCGAGAGGTCGAGAGAGGCGCGTGAAACCATGATTTGGATGACTACATTGTCTACTTACAAGAGCATGAGTATGATGTGGGTGATGTTTCATATCCGACTTTTAATGCATGAGCATGAGAAGTCATTGTTAGTCCTCAATCCAACTTCTGGATCGATGTAATGAAAGATAAGATGACTTTCATGTAAACAATAAATTATTGGAGCTTGGTAGATTTGCGGATATTTCTGGACCTATTGAGGTGCGATAGATGGAATTTCAAGACGAGTGCGCTAAGGGACGGGTAGAGAGATATAAAAAAGATTAGTGGCTAAGGGTTATAGTCAACGAGAAGGTATTGATTTTAAGGAAACCTTATCTCTTGTGTCCATTAAAGACTCTACGCATTATTATGGCTATAGTGGCTCATTTTGATTTGAAGTTGCATCATATGGACGTGAGGACAACTTTCTTGAATGGAGAATTAGTTGAGGATGTTTACATGTCTCTCAACCAACTTGGAGTTTTGAGGAGGATGGTAAGAAGAGGAAAACATGGTTTGTAAGCTCCAAAAATCCATTTATGGTTTAAAGCAGACTTTTAGGCAGTGGTATCTCAAGTTTGATGAAGTTATCACCGCCGATGGTTTTAAGGAAAACATTGTTGATCAATGCATATATATGAAGGTCAGTGGGAGAAAATACATATTCTTGGTTTTAAATGTTGATGATATTTTGCTCGTGATCAGTAATCTGTAACCGTTGGTTGGAGACCAGAAGTTGTTATTATTTTAACTAGTTTTGATATGAAGGATCTTGTGGAAGCATCTTATGTCTTAGGCATACAGATACTTTGCAATAGACCTAGTGGCATTATGAGATTGTCTCAACAGAAGTATATTGAATGCATTCTGAAAAGGTTCAATATGCAATTATGTTCTTTTGGTATGACACCAATTGTAAAGGGTGACATATTTTCCAAAGGAGAGAGATTAAATGAAAGCAGTCCCTTATTCTTCATTTGTGGGCCGCCTAATGTATGCTCAAGTATGCACACGCCCTGATATTGCTTTTTTTGTCGATGTGTTGGGTAGGTACTTAAGTGATCTTGGTCAAAGCCATTGGAAAGCAACAAAGTTTTGAAGTATCTTCAGGGTGCCAAAGATCTCATGTTGACATATAAGCGTACTGACACTCTTGAGGTGGTTGGTTTTAGTTATTTCGATTATGCAGGCTACGTGGATGATAAAAATTCTACTTCTAGTTATATCTTTATGATGGCTGAAGGAGCTGTTTCATGAAAAAGTGTCAAGGAGACACTTACAGCTTCTTCTACTATGGAGGCAGAGTTTGTAGCATGTTATGAGGCTACTTGTCATGTAATATGGTTGCGGAACTTCATTTTAGCTTTAGAGGTTGTTCACTCCATTTCTAGACTGCTAATATTGTTATGTGATAATTCTGCAGATGTATCTTTCTCTAGGAACATTGGGAGCACTTCTCGCTCCAATCACATTTATGTGAAATTCTTTTTTTGTTAAAGAGAAAGTTGCACAGTCCCTCATTTTAGTTGAACACACGCCTACGACTAGCATGTTGGCAAACTCACAAACCAAAGACTTACTTATTTGTGTATTTCAAGAACACATCACCCGCATGAGATTGTTAGGAGCCTAGACTCTTTGTTTTAATGAGAGTTTTGTCTTTTCATGTATTTTGTAAGGAAAAATCATGTTTTTTCGTTATTACATGCACATTTGACGTTTGTCATTATCACATGATTTTGTGTCATTTTGACCAGATGAATAACATAATAATGTTTTTTTTTTCTTTTTATTGAATCAATACTCTTGTCATTGTAATACTTTTAGATTAGTAGCGCCTAATTATGTATGATTTATGCAACCTCTAGCTATATTAATTGTATATAATTGGTTATGGTTATATAAGTCTCTTGTTAAAGCATTTCAGTTATGATTTTGATTAGTAGCACCTGATTATGTAAGATTTGTTGTTACCAATTTTTCGGTGTCACGATCTCGGGAGGCGTGCAATGTGAACTTGCAAAGGTCGGCGATGGTGGCGTATCTCCAGATGATTAAGTCGGCCCGATATGGAGAGGAAGAAGGAGGAGGTTGAGATAGTTAGAATTGCATACATCTTTTCTGTGGGGGATCTTCCTAATTTATAGGGCTCGGTTCCCAAATCTCAGTTCTTATTTTAAGAATAAGATCTGTTTTTCCTTATTAAGGATTATCCTTTTAAGAAATAAGGGATAAAATCTGTTTTTCCTTTTTAAGGATTATCCTTTTGAGAAATAAGGGATAAAATTTGTTTTTCCTTATTAAGGATTATCCTTCAAAATAAAGGATTTAGAAATTAGGAAATTCATGGATAAATATCTACTTTGCATATTTTCCCATATGCGGTAGATAGTAGAATTTGGGGACTGAGTCCCGGGGCAGGGTTAGGCACACCTTACGAGGGTGGGTTACCGTGTATTGGTTTTAATAATTGGTAGAGCTTGAGGCACTTCATGAGAGCGGGAGGCCGAGGCGAGTGGGCATCTTTGTGGGCGCGAGGTCTATTAGCCTTGTGGGTTTGGGCCTAAAGCCATGGTACCCCTGATGCCCCCATTTTCTTAATTTGAAGGTTGGTACTTCTTAAGTCGGGGAAAAATACGGTCTTTAAACCTTAGTGGAGAAAGTTGAAGGGGCCCAGGAGATTTATCGTGCATTGAACGTGTGTTTAGATATAAAGCACGTGTGAACATATGTTTCTTAACATCGGTCGATGGCTCGAGATCGAGAGGGAGGAAGCGACGAAGGCTCCGCGTACGTGAGAGAGAACTGCGGGAGTTAGGCTCCGGCCTCTTTCACTTCACGTGGCCTACATCATACCGGATTCGTTGCCGTGGGGTCGTTGGGGTGGAACATTTTGTTGCGATCTTTTGAAGCCCCCGATCTTGGGTAGCTCTTTCCCCAGCGGGGTCGGCTTTCGGCGGGGGTGCCTCGGTGAGATCGAAGGGGCCTTAGTTAGCTTCGTCCGGCCTGATCAGTCACCTTTGAGGGAACAAGACTCACAAGTTGCCCCCCAAGTGGAAGAGAAAGAAGGCCGCAGTGAGAGCCATTCTTTGTGTTTAAACATGCGCGAGAAATTTAGGAGTCTAAAGTCACGGTCTTTTAAAAGTGCCAATGGGCAGAGCCCGCAAATCTAGTCTTTTGAAAGTGCCAAACGGCTTAGAGCTAGAAGTCTACCATTAAGAAAGTGCTAGACGGCTTAGACCCCAAAGTTTGGCATTAAGAAAGTGCCAACAGACTTAGAGCTGGAAGTCTGACATTAAGAAAGTGCCATACGACTTTTAGAAATTGTCAGACGACTTAGAACCACAAGTCTAACATTAAGAAAGTGTTAGACGGCTTCGAGCCAGAAGTCTGACATTAAGGAAGTGCCAGACGACTTTTAGAAATTGCCCGGACGGCTTAGAGCCACAAGAATGCGGCATTAAGGAAAAGATCTTGAGACGGCTTTGGTCGGAGTCACGGCATTAAGAAAGTTCCAACGGGCTTAGAGCCGGAAGTTTGGCATTAAGAAAGTGTCAGATGGCTTTGAGCCAGAAGTCTGGCATTAAGAAAGTGCTAACAGGCTTAGGGCCGGAAGTTTGGCATTAAGAAAGTGCCAAACGGCTTTTAGCAATTGCTAGATGGCTTAGAGCCACAAGTCTGACATTTAGAAAGTGCCAGACGGCTTAGAGCAACAAGTATGACATTAAGAAAGTGCGGAGCCGGCTTGAATCTAAGTCACGGCATTAAGATTAACCGGGCGACTAGAGGAAGTGCAGCATTAAGAAAGTGCCCGGTTAACTTTTAGAAATTACGACGACCGTGACGTCTCGGCGTGCGCGTCTGGCGACCGAGCTAGAAGTCACGGCATTAAAGTGCCAACATGCTTAGGCCGTCGACATTAAGAAAGTGTCGGGCTGACTTTTAGAAAGTATACCATGCGGCTTAGAGCGAGTACGGCATTAGAAAGAGATGCCCGGGCGACTTGGAGCGAGTCGGCATTAAATGGTCAGGCGGACGTGCCATCTTTGGGCGGATAAGTGTTCGCGCCCGTTTGGGCTAATTTGGCCCGGAGTTGAGCGTTAAGCCGTCTTGGGCGGATAGGGCATTTAGCGTCATTCGAACTTTAAACTGAGCCAGTTGGGCATTAGCCATGTCGGACTGGATAGGGCATTATCGCGGAATTTGAACTGTCGGCGCGCTGGCGTGTATGTCGGGCGGATAGGACCTTCAGCACCATTCGGACTTTTAGTTTGAGCGGTCGGGCATTAGCTATCTTTGGGTGGGATAGGGCATTTAGTGCCATACGGACTTTGTCGAGCCCGGCGAGGGTGCATTAGCCATTCGGGTCGACAGGCGACCTGCGCCATGCGGACTTGGTCACGAGGCGATAGGGCATTAGCCATCTTTGGGCGGGACGTAGGGCATTTAGCGCCATTCGGACTGTCCCGGGGCTTGACTAGGTGTCGGCTCCTGCGGGTTGCGGATAGGTCATTGCTTCATGCGCCATCCGGACTTTCGCAGGTGGAGAGCGGTTGGGCTTCAAACCGCCGCTATGGCGGGATAGGTTATTGGCTTTCATGCACCGTCGGGACTTTTAAGCCCGAGCGGTGAGCATCAACCGCTGGGCGGATAGGTCATTAGCTTTCATGTGCCATCCGGACTTTTAAATTGGCTCATTTGGGCTGACCATGCGGCTGGATAAAGTCATTATAAATGCTTCATCTAGACTTTAAGCCCGAGCTAGCTAGGTGTCCAACCATACTAAGTACCGGATAGGTCATTGAAAGCTTTCATCGCGCCATCCGGACTTTTAAAACTAAGTCGGTGGCGTCGACCATGCGGTGGGATAGGTCCATTAGCTTTCATGCGCCATACGGACTTTTAAAGCGGGGTTAGTGAGCGTCGTGAAATGCGATGGGATGGGTCATTAGCTTCATGCCATCAGGACTTTAAAGTGGCGGGTTGGGCATCAGCTCCTCTTGTGTCGGATAGGTCATTAACTTCATGCCATCCGAGACTTTCGCGAGAAGCGATTGGGCATCGACCGTGCGAGTCGGATGGTCATTGGCTTCATGAGCCATCCCGGACTTTAGCGAGAGCAGTACGGGCATCAACCATCTTGGGCGAATGGGTCGTTAACCGTGCGCCATCAGAGACTTGGCTGAGCCCAGGTTGGGCATCCGGCCATATTGGTAGGATAGGTCATTAACTCATGGCGCCATCCGGACCTTGTAAATGGGCTATTTCAAAGATTGATATAGAATGCTTTAAAGGAAGCTTTATTGATTATACCTTTTCCAAGTTCGCGACTTTCTCCAATCTAAGTTCGCAACTGGTCATTATCTCATTATGGTGTCGACACTTATGACTGCAACTCCTTGATCTTCTTTGCTTGTTCTCACCTTTCTCTCCATCACTTTGATGCTAATGGAGGAATTGTTCGTAATGTACGGCCCCGGATCACTAGGTTGCAAGACATTGCGATTGCCCCGGACGAATCAGATGTGAAATGGGGGATCGACTAAGCTCCATGTGATGAAGCTGTTGGAGCCAAGCTCTTATCGTCGGCGATACTTTTTGTTCGAGTTCTCACAGACGGCGCCAATTGTTGTTACCAATTTTTTCGTCTGATCTCCGGGGCATCGGCTGCGCAATGTGAACCTGTAAAAAGGGCGATCCAACGACGGTGGGCCGGCCGCCTCTCCAATGATTAAGTTAGCAATATGGAGAGGAAGAAGAAGAAGGTTAAGATAGTTGGAATTGCATACATATTTTTTGTGGGGGATCTTCCCAATTTATAGGGCTCGATTTCCAAATCTCCGTTTTTATTTTAGGAATAAGATTTATTTTTCCTTATTAAGGGATATCCTTTTAAGAAATAAGGGATAAATATGTTTTCATGGATTATCCTTTTGAGAAATAAGGGATAAATTTGTTTTGGCCAATGAGATTATCTTAAAATAAGGATTTAGAAATTAAATTCGGGAATAAATGTCTAACTTTGCATATTTTCGTAAAGAACGCTAAATTATCTTGGTAAGATAGTAAATTTGGGGACTCGAGGATCCCAGACGGGTTCGGGCTTCTTGGCAGCCGGTGGGTTTTTCGGTGTGGTTTTAATACTGGTGGGGCGCGCAGGTCGGCTTCATGAGCGGACCGGGGCCGGTGGGGCTGCAGCGGGCCTTAAGGCTTCTGATGACGATGGGTTTGGGCGCAAAAGCCATAGTACCCCTGGGGTATATTCTCTCGGTATGTTAATGGTGTATGATTGGTTATGATTATGTAAATCTATTGTGAAAACATTTGTGTTATGATTATGTCATCAAAGTGGGGGAATGTTAGATTAATTTATTAATTATGGACTAAGCATAATCATATTACAATTTTAATTGTATAATTTTGCATATTAATTATGGGTCATTTATGAGATGATTTAATATTAACTAGCTATGGCCCCATGGTTTTATTTTCTCCCTTGCTTTGGTAAGTTCATTGGATTAAAGCTCAATTATTCCCTTTTGTTATATACATATAAGTAAATAGAACCCTAGAATTTTACAAGGGTTTGGTAGAACACACTTTAGGGATAAGGAAAGAACCATCTTCAACCCTACCTTTTATTTGATCTCATCCCTTTTAGATTTGGGAGACTAATGGTAGTTAATAATTTTGAATCCATGTCAGGTATGTTTTCTACACACTACGAATTAATATGCTTATTTGTTCAATAAAGTTATTATTTTGTAATATATTTGTTGGGTTTTTTTTATTATTGATCAAATGTTTTTGGGCTTAATAAATACTCTTCATTTCACAAAATAATTTAGTAGATTTTAGTCAATACACATTTACATGTATCACAAAACATTTCTATAGTATTTTGTTTTTCATACTCTAATTTTTTTTTATTACTAATAAAAAGTGAGAGGAACAGCCCACCCCTCTCTTTGAAAACCCTAGCCGCTTCTCTTCTCTCGTTCAGGCCTTGTTCGTTAGAGAGGAGGGATGATTTTTTTTTCATTATTGACTTGAAATCACCTATTCCATTGTTTTCTTTCCTCGGATATGAGTTTCTTTTCCAATAAAGTGGCTTTTTTCCACATTAATTTGAGTTTGCTTTTATTTGTTCTCTATTTTTTCGTGTTGTTTGTTGTCGACATTTGTGGCGTGTTTTGTCACTTGTGTGCAGTAGGTGATTATTACTCTGAGACGGTTAATTTCTTCGTGGTATTGAGTTGGCGGTTCGATGACAAGGTCGATCCAGATCGTCGGATCGAATCGTGTTCGTTGGTATGGATTGTAGATGTATGATTTTGGATATTTTAGGCATTGTAAGATGATTAAATGTGAGAACTTTGGTAGATAATTTTTGCTATTAACATGTATATCGTGTAAATTCTGCAAGTTTTACTTTTGATTATGTTTACATCGATTGTATTGCTTTAATTTGAATCAATAGTTTTATATCGTTTCAAAATTCAGTGAGTGAAAAATGAGGAGAATTAATGAGAAGGTTAATTATATAAGTTTTAGGTCTTAATTTAAGATTATCATATTCTCCATGTAGAGAATCTTATTATATTTTTTATTAACATATAATATAACTTGTAACTTATCTTCTTATTATTTATAATATAATATCTTGGTCAATAATTTAATGTCATACTAAGATGGATGATGGAAGTAAAAAAGAAAAATTAATTTCATAAGCCATCTTAAAAGGATCATACATCCTCCCATCATGGAAACATCTCTCACATTGCAAAACTTACCTACTTGGTATAGAAGGGATTTGTCATGAGCACATCAAATGGGAGATTTTGGCTGATGACATCAGTCAAAATTGTTAGGAACATTGTTTTTATTTCTGATACTGGTGAAGACATTGTATTTTTTTTTATGGAAAAAAATAAAAGTGGCAGAAAAACCTGTAGACAAGAAAATAAAGTTTTATCCTAAAATAATACCTTTTTTAAAAAAAAAGACCAATCTAATAACCATATTTGATGACTACGATTTTAAATTCAAGCTTAAAACCATAGATTTTAATTTAAAAAAATTTAAAACCCTGATGATTGATAGCTACGATTTTAAGCAGCTGAAACCGTGTCGATAGCTATAATTTTAAAATAACCAATTATGATTTTAACTTAAAAAAATTTAAAACCATAGTTACTAAGCTACGGTTTTGATAAAGACCTTACACTAACTTAGGTACTTTTTTAAAAGACTAATTAAACTGGTATTTAAATATATATATATATATATATATATATATATATATATATATATATATATATATATATATATATATATATATTATTTTAAGGACAAAACAAAGAAAATGATTAAAACAGAGGGTATTGATGTTCTAATCATCTAAACTAGCAGCATGAGATGATTGATAATCAATCATCATTTGCAGTGAAGACTAGCAATAATGTTTTTGTGGCCTTTAAAGCTTAAGGACATGTCAAGATTACCATACAATGTCACACGGGTGAAACAGGTACCTCCACTACTAGGCGATTCAACAGAAATCCAGAATTTAAACATGATCCTTTGAATTTAATTATGCTCTCTAACATACCTTAATCCCATATCCAGATACCAAAACTTCAACATAAACGTCTCACTATTCTATTGGCAAGTGAATAAAAGATGATCAAAACCCACAACAAAAATGAAAAACAAATGAAGATAACAGTGCTCTCTCTAAGCCTTGTCTGCTTTTGCAGCGGTTGCAGCAGCTTGACCGCGAAGCCGACCAGTCCTCCTGGCCGCAATGAGACCAACCTTTTGCCCTGGAGGGGCATCACGGCGAACAGTACTGGCGTGACCGATATGCTGGTGGTTACCACCACCATGGGGATGCTCCACAGGATTCATGGCAACACCACGTACCTTAGGCCAGCAGTTCCTCTTCACCCTGAACTTGTGATATGCATTTCCTGCCTTCAACATTGGTTTTCAGTCCTACCTCCACCTGCAACTTGACCGACCATAGCTCGGCACCCACTTGGCACAATCTTCTTGGCTCCTGATGGAAGCTTGATTCTACACAAATACCACAATATATAGATTGCTTCAGCAAATGTTTGAAAATGTCTTTAGCCAAACTGCAGGATTTTCCACACCATTCAATCAAGGCTACCATTTTTTTTTTTTGATGAGTACAATCAAGGCTAGCATTTTTAACATTTATGTCCTCTCTTTTGTCCTGAAATCATGGCCAAATAAACACTGCACAAAAAGGGACACTTAAGGTCATAACCGCTAAAGCCCCCATCATAGCATTCATTCTCGTTAGCATTATTGTATGTCTTGACAGGAAATTCTTTTCTTCTTTTCACCTTGTGAAATTTGTCAAGTTATCGGATGTGCATATCTCTAATCTGAATTTCCTCAATTTCCTCATGGCTGAAATAAAGAGCCACGACTCTTTCAGGTTGGTCATGCAAGAGAGGGATCACAGCTCAACCAAATCACTAAGCAGTTTGCTAGCTGGCCTGAATGACCAGCTCCTAAAGCAAATAGCTCAAATGATGCTATTACATATCTCACTTGAGGGAGAACATAGGAAGAATATGAAGTATTTAATTACCATTTTAGGAAGTTGGTAAAACTTAGAAAATGCTCCGTAACAAGAAGCACCACCAAAAAAGGCTACAATTTTTGGACGCCAGTGGGTCCTTCAGAGAGTGCAGAACCTTTTATCATGAAGAGGATGAAGTTCTAGAATTTGTTAAACCATAGGTTTACTGAAACAAGCAGGGTACATTAGGGGATAAACCAAACAGTGTTCTTACTTCCATGCCTTTGGGAAGATTTTCAGTTTAATTGACCAGTTGCATCACATCATTCCAATTGGGGAAATGATGGTCATATAGCACTCATTTTCGTACAAAATCCCAAAACCATAAACAAAGTAACAATTTCCCAAATCCTAAATATAATAATGGCCAACAGAATCCACATTAAATGGTCCTAGGACCACAAATTTTTGCAGTTCACCTCACAAACTAAAAACACGGTTTATACTGACATAACACAATCCTTTATATATTGGCCAACACAATCCTAGGACAGCAATTTTTTGTAGTTTACTGTTCACCCAAACAGAACCCAGTTTATGCAACATAAAACAATAATTTTTTCTTTTTGATAGGCAAAGGCAAGCAGGACAAAGCAGAACAGCTCCAGCCCTCTAGCAACTCCTTAGCCGAGCGAGGGCAGGCCCTACCATTTCATATAGCTAATTTCAATGATGCAACACAGAAATTTAATCTAATGTCGAAAAGTGGTGTCTTTCCGACGAAGGACAGCACTTTTCCGGTATAAACCGAATGTACTAACTACCAGATTCAATGAACCTTGATAAGCTAGAAGAGTCTTGGGAACACATTGAACCTAAATTCACCATTTACAGATTTACAAGAGCGGAATTATGAGAAAAGTATGAATAAAATCACATTCCTTGCCAGAGTACATATTAACCAGCAGTTTAACATTGAATTCACAAGTAAAAAATCGATTTTATTCCTCACCTGGAAGTTCCATTATCAGAGGTTGTGACTGTGGCGACGGAGTGAGAATCCCAAACTCGCGAGACCGCAATCCACCCATAGTGCTCAACATTGCACACAGCAGCACCCTCGAGGATAGATCTAAGAAGGAAGAACATTACCAACAACAAGATTGCCTTCTTGTACCACAGTAAGCAGACGGCCGGAGTACATGCCCTCGGCGGCGATGAACAGCTCCTTCTGATGCTTGTACCGGAACGGGTGGCGGAAGGTGACTCGGGCGAGCGGGGCTCCGCGACCGGGATCGTGGATGATCTCGGTGACCACGCCCTTGAGGTATCCGTTGCGCTCGCCAAAGTCCAGGCTCCGGAACCTCGCCGGACCCTTCCGGTGGTGGGTGTGAGACTTGAATACGGATCCGGCACCTTTACGCTGGGCGCGGATGACCCGACCCATCTCGGTGAAGGCTTCTGGTTCTGGTTTAGGGTTAGGGTTTTGGAAACGGCGGAAAATCAGTAGGAAGATGAGAGGTTTATATCGGTTTGGAGCTGGTTACGGAAATGGGTATAGATTTGAACATTATTACTAAATTGTCCTCGTTTTTCCATTTGAGGCAGGCTGGGCTTCGTGAAGAATGATGGGGACTGGGCCGGGCCATTGCATGAAATTTGGGCTTCTTTCAATTTAGCCCTTTGTTTGTACTAGCCCAAGTCTATGAAATCATTTACCATCAAAAAGCCCATAATTTTCCATGCACTTATTAAACTCACAATGCATACTCTACAAAATGAAAAATCATACTTTCTTAGCCAATATTTTAAAAAATATATAGAATCATAAATAAAAATAACGTCAACATGTCCTTGAAAATATGTCAGAAGAATGTAGATATTTATGATTAAATTGTTAAAAAAAATTTTTTGAAAAGAAAATAATTTTGTTGATTCAAATTAGATACATCGATAGAAACACTAATACCAAATCGTTAAAAACAATAAAGGATAAAATAACACTTAGGTTAATAGTATAATAAATTGGCTCAAAACCCACAAATTTGATAATATTATAGTGATTAAGAATCATATTTCGAGTTACTCTTATAAGCATCTTGAATAACATAATTCGATTTGTTATCTCTTATCGATCAGATATCTTTGTGAAGTATGAATCAAATCTCTACACAAATAAAATGTGGTAAGAAGACGACAAAAATAAAATGTCATAATAAGATTAAATGAGGTTAAGGTTTTTCTTTGCTTAAACGTTTATATATGAGCATTTTAAAATTTTGAGAATTCAAAATCACATATGATTAAAATTGGTATATTATTAGGATCATCCCGCCAACTAATGAAAACATGATTATGATTAAGAGTATAATATTAACATATTGTGTTATTGATATTATTGTCACATAATTATATGATTATAGAAAAAGAGTAAGATATTATAATTAGTTAGATTGGTGTGTTAAACAGGAAAGTGATGATACGTGTTTATTTATGATGAATAACTATGATAGTACTTGTTTGTTTTTGGTAGTCTATGATATCATTTTCCTTTAAAAAACATATGATATAAATGCATTAAGAATAGCCTCCTTTTTTCTCGACCTCATCTTCTTTCTTCTCTAGTTACTCGTCTTCTTTTAAGTAATGAAGGGTGATTTTCAATCATTTTTTACTTAAAATCACCCCTTTACACCTCTTTTTTTTTTTTCCCAATCTATCTCTTAATAAAGTTGTTTTACAAAGATTTATGTATTTTCTTGCTGTTCGTTTTTTTGTTGTCTTATTGAGGGGTTAGTTTGTTGTCGTTTATTCACGACGTAATCTTTTAAACCGTCTTGTGTGGCCTTTATTTGTGTATGGGCCAAATTGGAAAGACAAAGATTCGATTAGTCGAAGATATCAGATTATGATCATTAATATGTTGAATAACTAAATGTAAAATAACTGGATTAAAATCTAAATCATCTCTGTATGAGCAACCAGCGTTTATAAAGTTTAATCGACGAAATATTCTCAAGGTCCATGTCAAAACATTAAGAATAATAATATTACAGTAAATGCGAAAACATACCTGGATCCATAGTTTGTTAATGATTGTGGGTTCTGGATCTTCCTGTATAATACATATATCTGAGATTTCGAGATTTCTTATTGTTTCTCTCAGATGATAAGATGCCTAGAAAGAACAGAATAATACATATATATAGAGGATCATGACCTCGAAAAACCTAACTAGTAATATTCCGATTTTGCTCATCATAAAATCAAGAATTTGCTATCTGGTATCTACACATAATATACCATACTTTATTATATGCTTCAACCTATTATTTAACATTAATTAGATCACTATTATTTTGGGTAAATCTATATAATAACACTTAATAACATATGTGAACCCACATATATTATTTTTCCATCAATCTCTTACTTGGGCCACATATGTTATACCTTATACATAACCTTATGAGTCTCAAAAATTTTCCATCATAACCAAAAGTATAACCAAACAACTTTGTTCATCAATTATATCAATACAGGATCTAAGTAATTTTTGTTACATTTATATTGTAACTAAATTCATCAATGGTCACATATATCAATATAACCAAATGACATAGATCAAGCATGAATGTGTAGTATATAAATTGCTTGTAATGTGATCTATACATATCTATTTTCAACTGGTCTTACCATATTCTTTTGTGAGATCAAACATTACAAGTCAAAGTGAAAATAAATTGAATATTTTCTTTATACAAAAATGCCTATAAGCATATAATGTGTCCAAAAACAATAATAAATACAAACTCCTACTAAACCGACATATCATCTAATAATATGACACTCATACGAGCAGTGTGCTCATGGAAGACCTTAGGTGTAAGTCTCATAGTAAGCGGATCTGTAATCATAGAGTTTGTGCCAATATGCTCTATAGAAACTTGATCACTTTGAACTCTTTCTTTAACAACTAAGAACTTGATATCAATATGCTTTGACTTCAAGAAGCTCCTATTGTTATTAGAATACACGATTGTTGACTTATTGCTATAATATATCTTTAGTGATCTTTCAATGCCACCCAAAATGCGCAGTCTAGTGACAAAATTTCGCATCCATATTCCATGATTCGATGCCTTTAAACATGCTATAAGCTCTACTTCCATGTGGAAGAAGCTAAAAGTGTATGTTTAGTACTTCTCCAAGAAATAGCTCCTCCAACTAACATATAGATATAGCCTGAAGTGGATCTACGACTGTCTTAGCATCCAACATAATTGGAATCAGAATACCCTATGATCTCCAATTGATCCGATCTCTAATATGTGAGCATGTAATCCTTAGTTTTCTGTAAATACCATATAACTCGTTTGACTGCTTTCCAATGATCCATCCCTAGATTCCTTAAATATCTACTCAACATTCCAACAATGTATGTTATATCTGGATATGTACAAACTTGAGCATATATTAGACTTCCTACAACTGATGCATAAGGAGTTCCCTTCACTGGTTGAATTTCCAAATCAACTTTAGAGCATTAATTAAGACTAAATTTGTCTTCTTTAATGACAGGGGTG
Organism: Tetrastigma voinierianum; assembly: GCA_016808115.1. Classification (NCBI taxonomy): domain Eukaryota; kingdom Viridiplantae; phylum Streptophyta; class Magnoliopsida; order Vitales; family Vitaceae; genus Tetrastigma; species Tetrastigma voinierianum. The sequence continues at coordinate 28,549 of JAEQBH010002500.1, read as the reverse complement.
TCAATTGGTTTACAACTTTCCATGCCAAATCTTTTAAGTACTTTATCGATATAGCCTTTTTGTGATAATCCAAGAATACCTCGACAACGATCCCGGTGTATCTTAATCCCTAATACAAAAGAGGCGTCACCAAGATCAACCAGCTTAAAATTATTTGATAGAAATCTATTAGTTTTGTGCAACAAGCCTATATCATTAGTGGCAAGCAATATGTCAACAACATACAAAACCAGGAAGATATGCTTACTCCCCTTGCAGACATGGTATCACATTATCACCTGCATTTTATCTCAAAACCAAATGAGACTATCTACTTGGTGAAATTTGTAGTACACCTTGGGGCTGACGAGCACCGATTGTGACGAGAATTATCATTTTATTTTTAAACTCCTCTTTTAAAGCTTGTTCATTCGTATAATGTTAAACATTTAACTTAGCTATATTATATAGTAGCGGATTACAAATATATACAGAAGGCTCATATGGAAGTGTTCAACATTTACAACATTTTACATTGTTTACAAAAGGCAAGATATATACAAAAGAAATAGACCAAAAGGTCTTTGCAGTGGGCTTTAGTAATTGTGTTGACTTTGATTCTTGTCGCAGTTGTCTTGTCTGGGTTCTCATACGGCACTACGGATGAAAGGCAGTGCTAAGTTTGCATAGTGGAATAAACTCGTGGGCTGACCACTAACACGGATCATCACGCACATGCACATGCTCTTTGTAAAAAATTACACATTGATGCCTGAAGCATCTAATATATCGCTATCATTTAAACATGCTTGTACATATATTTCATATTTACTTATCATACCATGAACATTAATATCATTTACACTTTGCTTCATGTTCTTGTCACAATATACTTGTCATCGCATAGCGTGCTATGCTTCTCTTATCATATCATATCATTTCATATGTCATATTCAAGTCGTTGTTTTATGTTTAAATGCTGCGTAAGCCCAGTAGATAAAGAAAACTATAAGGGCGAAAACGGCGGCACTCCTTGTATGCAACGTGAGTACATAAGAGCTTTCGAGCCATATTTATCGTTATGCGAGACAATGACCATCTATAAGAGACTGAAGTTATCATTATGCGAACTGACCATTTATAAGGGCCAGAAGGCGCTATTATCATTGTACGAGACAATGATCACTCTAAAGGCCGAAGACCTTTGTAATGACAAACGGGGCGACTAATCGATATCTTCGAAAACTTTTTCCCACAATAAGCATGCATCTATCCATACTACCAAGTTCTAAGCAGACAATCCGTGTGTATTTTATGTTCAATACATATCTCATATTCTCGAATAATTATTGTCATCAAGTGATCATATCGATATTCTTATCATTTATTCGTATCTTTGCATTTTCATATCTCATTATAGCCATGAATAACTATGGATTTACCATGTATGATTATGAGCCTATTTACTATCATTCCATTCTCATCAAGCTATATATGGATAGTTCTAGACTCAAAGGGTTTCCATAGAGTCCAAGAACATTCAAAACGGAGTTCGGACAAAGAAGTTATGGCAATCCGAAGTTGGAGAAATTTTGGCCGACATCTCCACACAAAACTCAATATTTCATGTCTGAAAATATTCTTGATTTGATTTCAATCCAACTGACCAGTCTTATTCATGATTTGTTCGAAAAGACCCCGAATGAATGACTCATTTATATCGCTTCTCCTTTAGTTTCTTGGCATCTAAACATTATCCATAAAAATCGGGATTATACAGAAAAGTTTACAATCATCAAAAATGTAATTAACACTTAGGGTTCTGTTAGTCATTAAAATGTTGAATTGTGGACTATCCATCATGTGGCCAAAAATTTCAAGCATAGAAACCCCCTCCTTGGCCTTAACCTTCATATTCTTGAACAAGATTGAATTACCTTTTGAAAGATTGATAGAACTAAATTCCACGATATCTTTGTGGTTAGGTGCTATAATGGTGATAAAAAGAAAAATAGTTAAATATTGAATTTGTTTATTCATTACTAGGCAGAATACTCCAAAAAAGTCAAACATGTTGCACCTAAGCACTTTCTATCGCATTTGAAAGTTTTAAAACTGGCAAGCAAAATGCCAAGAGATGATAGATGATATTGTTGAGGTCATGTGGTAACATTGTGAAAATCTACAAACCTAGACCATACCTTTGTTCTTCTCCCTCTTCTTCTCCCTCTTCTCTTCCTTTCCTCCTTCTTCTCTCCTTCACGTTTTGCTTTAGCAAAAAATGAGACCAAACTTGGCCTTCACCCCATTTTATATTAAATTTGCCTTTTTATTTGCACTTTAGTCCCCCATCTCTTTATATTTGCTCTACATCTGTCTTTATTTCTCTGATAGCCTCTCCTCTTTCTTGTCTTATGACTTTTATGTCTGACAAATTACAAACTTACCCTTAACTTATCTTACTAATTAGGGTTTTAATTTTCTTACTTAGCAAAATAATAATTATAAGAATTTCAAATTATGTCTAAAATACCCTAAACATGTTGAAAACGATTATGGTATATTTCGGGGTGTTACAGTACCACTGATGAGAAGCTTGCTTAAGTCCATAGATGGAGTTCTTTAGTTTGCAAACCATTTTCTTCGGGTCTACGGACACAAAGTTTTCTGGTTGCTCCATATAAATCATTTCGGCAATGTTTCCATTGAGAAACATTGTCTTTACATCCATATGATGTAACTCAAGATCAAAACAAGCAAAAAGTGTCATTACAGTTCTAAAAGAGTCTTTTGTTGAAATTGGAGAGAAAGTCTCTTTAAAATCGATGTCTTCCTTTTGAGTAAAGCCCTTAGCAAAAAGACGTGCCTTATATCCCTCCACATCACCTTTTGAATCCCTTTTGGTTTTAAATATCCATTTGCAACCAATGAGTTTCACATCTTCAGGTAATGGGAAAAGATCCCAAACATCATTGTCTTGCATGAACTTGTACTCCTCATTCATGGCATCAATCCACTTTTGAGAATTAGAGCTTTGTATGGCTTGATGGAAGTTTATGGGATCATCTTCCATCACACTGATTTCATCCTCATGCTCTTGGAGAAAAACTATATAATCATATAAAACAACCTTTCTCTTTTCTCTTGTGGATCTCCTTAGTGACATTTGTTCTTGAGGTTGTTGAGTTTGGTCTTTGACGGGCGCTAAACTGCTTGTAAGGTTAAACTAGAATTAATCCCGTTCGCGCAAGTGTACGCGTCATGGAATGGTAGTATAGGGGTGAGTCAAGGTCGTCCCACAAGGATTTTGGATGCCAAATACTGACTTAGGTTACCCTAATATTATCTAGGCTATGGTTAATGTCACTACTTTAAATCAAACTAGAATGAATTGGTGAAATGACTAGCAGTGGTTTCTCTCTCTAGGTGAAATAGCGGGTTTATGATTTTACTGACTACGTTAATGGTGGTGATAAGAATGTTAATTTATAATTTATGCGAATGTTGATGGTAAGGTGATCTTTTAATGCATCAACCTCTCGCGTTGAGCACTGTCTCGAAGCGGGTTTATTGCATCTGCTGCCTCCTAACCCATGCTTTCTGAGATGATCAACTCTGATCCTTATTTACCACATCTGAAAACCATGATATCTCTATCTATGGTTGATTGTATGATACCTTATTCGATTCCTAGAGTTTCTCAATCTTTCGACCTCAAAGCCTTTAATACATGAAATAATGGCCAAATATCAACATGTAATCAAATTAGAAATAAGTTAATAAACAATTGCAAGAATTATGCTATATAATTGAAAGATTAAGTTCACATCCATGATGTGTAGTCAAGAGTTACATCATAAACCACAGCTTAGAAGTTTAGAACATTATGAGATGAAGAAAATATAGATTAGAATTCAAAGTCATGAGGGTAGAGTAAGAAAAAACGGGATGAGATATACGTGAATCAATCTTCTTAAGCCTTGCACTCAATTGCCTTTCTTCTTCTCTCTTATACAAAAAAGTCCCTCATTATGTCTCATGGTCCATTTATAGCCCAGCTCCAAATCTGATGGGCCATGTAAATAGACCAAAAATAGGGCTCATATTCGTCGCCCAAGGCGGGTGTAAATCCCATGCTGGTGCGTGAAAGCTGAAAATCACTCCTCGGGCACGCTCTGACGGCGTGTGGCCCAATGTGCTTATCTCTTACTTGTCTTTGAGCGTGCATAACTCTCTCACCCCAAACTCGGGTGCACATTCTTGGACTCCTACGGAAAGATCTTGAAGTCAGGAATCCATATACCAGAACAGCTCCATCAGATGTCATTTTATAAAATTTAAATGCACTAGAATAGAAACTGGTTGGTTGCTGTGTTTGCAGTCAGCTTCCTTGTTTTGCTCCACACCACTTCGGTGCGTATCTCCCTCATCGGATTCAGATTGGAGTGATCTTGGTCTTGTTGGAAAGCTAGCGAAGTCTAGAATGTAGTTCTAGGTAGTTTGGAGCCATTTGATTTCCCCATTAATACAGAAAAACTGAAAGGTCAAATCTGCTGTGCTTTATTTGCTGATTTTCCAATTTTTCGTTGTGTCTTAGCTCAAATTCACCACAGCCATGAATGGATCACTAATCATAAATATGAACATTTAGAGCATTGAGACACCTTTGACATAAAAAACATTACTAAAACAGAAAAGATTGGGTTTGTAATGAGTATTTTTACTCTCTCATCACCCCCAAATTTAAATTCTGCTTGTCCCCGCGAGACTGATTCTAAACAAAGCAAAATTGAAAATAACATAGGCCCAACTAACAATGAGATAAGTGTGATAACAAGATGCTAAATGTAAGTCATTGGTACAATTTATCAATATGAGCACTTTCAGCAAATTTAGGGTCCTTAAAATTTTTAAATTTTCTAAAGAACATGATGACGAGCGAGCATGGTGAGCAAAGAAAGTCAACCCCCCCGAGTTTCTCAATGACTTTTCCCCGAAGTCTGAGTGCGGTGAAAGCATGATCAGTGTATAGCAGGTCTGCTTTCAATCCTAGCTCACTTGTTCGGAAAAAAACTAATAAAGAAAGGATAGGAACGCACCCTTTTTATTTAGATCTAAAGCATCTAAAGATTACTTAAGTACCTAAAAAAAAGAAAACCAGTGCCAAGAAGTTTTAGATGAGTGTTCTATGCTTGAGGATCGTGGTGACTCCCACCCGGTTAGTTAAGGGCAGGGCATTCAATTCCTTCAAACTTCACCCCAGGCACTGTAAACTCAAAGGCCCTAGGTTGTGGGAAGATCCATCTTCTGTCCCATGTAGCGAGCAATGAAGTCAATGACTCTCGGCCAGTTGGCTCAGGGCATTAGGCTTAGAAAGGCCCCTCGGACTTTGCTCGAGATTACGATTGAATGATCCCACTTATTCTATTCATAAGCAACTTTTTTTGGACATTTTCTTTCTTTTGTTTTATGTTTTTTCTCTTCTTTTTTTCTCTTTATTTTTATTTTATTTTTTTATAATTGAAATTGATTTGGGGCTCGTAAATCCTCTTTGCCGAGGTGTCCCATCACCTAGGTGGTTAGAATCTTCAAGGCTGATTGAATTCAAGGCAAGGGTTTTGAGCACAAGGTATACAAATGAGACCAATAATTATTAATGCAGTGATAGATTCCTTGAAATAGTTTCTTGAAGCACAGGGAAATTGGCTAAGCTAAGTCACCCATACCAAATAAACACACAATTCAGGATCATTGAAAAAATAAGGTTCCCATCCACTTCTGTGCCCTTTTTTTTTAAATGTTTGTGTTTCAAATGACCTTCAACTAGCGAAGCAAAGCATCAAACTCCCACTCATATGAAGCAGAAACAAATAAAAGAAAGAAAAGAAAATCACGCATGAAAATAACAACCTAGCAACTACTTACGACTAACTAAGTAACATGCATGATAAACAAACAATTAAGTACTAACTAGGATAACAACCATACCCCCAAACTTAGGACATTAGTGTCCGTAATGATGTGTGGAAAAAATATAAAAGTAAATGCATAGGGTATGGGAACTCCCCTGGTAATCATGGTGAGGGATGAGGGGGATCCTGCCATGGGGGCGGGACTTGAAATTTAGAACACCTGTAGAAACATCCGGTGGTGACCTGACCTAGTGTGATAGCAGCTCTCTGATAGAGGCGTTTAGGCCCTCTATGTTATGACAAATGATATCTTGCTTATGGCTGAGTAATGCTTGGCTCGCTGAAATAGACGACTGTTTAACCAAAATGCGGTCAAGAATTTCAGCCTGTTTGCGTTGCTCCTAGAGAATGTTGTGGAGTTGTTCATGCACATCACTAGTAGGTGCACTAGAAGGGCCCCCTGTATCACATATTCTTGGGAATGAAGGTTCAGTTGGCGTCTCCTCGTCGGAACTCTCTGCACGTCCCGAGTCATAAGCACCTTCTGGAGTTGTTGTTTGTCTTTTCCCCCTCAATGTTGTCTCACTTAATGGGAGCATGGGTTGTATCCTCTCTTCATTGGATCCCACCATTACCTTGTGTTGTAGACAATGCGATAATCACTTATTTGGGTGCCCAGGTTTTGTGCATCGTGCGATGTTACTCAAAATGTCTTATTCTATCATTTTCCAACATCAAAGTAAATGTTCTTAGCTATAGCGTATAAGCAAATAGCTTTGGCTTTTTGTTACCTCGAAATATTATAAGAGAATTGGAGGTTATGTCTTGTAAAAATATGCCATAGTTTTGCCATCCGTATGTCGACATAGAATTTGGGAACTTTACCACTTGATTGGAGGCATTGAAGTGCTGCAAGTCCCCTTACCATCGGTGAGGAGGATAATAGAATCATAATTTGGACTTCTTTGGAACATCGAAGATTTGAGTTATCCCACATCTTATGGTCGAAGAAATAGTTAATGGCGATCTTCGGCTTGAGACCCTTTACCTCTTACAAGCACCACTTCTATCCACGGTAACAAGGAAGGTTCGCGTAGAATTCCCTTACTAGTGTGGCCATGGTTGGTTGGTGGCCCAACTTAACAAAAGGTGTCCACCCTCTACTTTGAATTACTTGTACTTGGTCTGAAGGAGGTCTTTGGAATCCCTCTTTCCATGATGAAAGTTTTAAGTTTTTCATGGCGACATGAAAATTCGTAGCACATTGAAGTGTGACAAACTTGTCTTGATTTCTTTTGGTGGGGATGATGTAGAATGACCACGGATGCCTAGAGGACTTTACTTTTTCTTTGGTGCCATGTCGATCTGAAGATCACTTCTGTTCAAGCCTCAAATTGGAGTACTTCAATCCCCAGACAAACGAGCTTTCTAAATGAGCCTCAACTCATGATGCATTTCATCAGACACTTGGTGGTCACTTGGTGTTGAGCTTGTTAAAATACACCACTAAGTTGAGTTATGTTTGCCCAAAATACAACCCATCAATTCTCCAATGTCTATAATCAACTTCAATACTCGATATTGGAGCTCTTGCAGGCTACTTGCAGCTTTCGTACCGCTTTTTTCCATAGAGTTTGGAAACAATGGTTGGTGGAGCACTTGAGCTTAGTGAGGTTTGTTTAGAATGGGGGTTTGGCATTTGGGGGTGATGTTAAGTGAAAATTAGTCAGAGATAGTGTGGTTGTTGAAGAAGCATGGATATTTGGAAGATGAAGGTGCAGATTTTTGGGTACAAATAATTCTGGTTGGGTGTATGATGAGTTGAATGTGGAAGGAAACTCTTGAATTAGCTACTGCATCCGGGATAAGCAACTGAATGTGAGAGACAAAAAAAAATTTGTTGCTCTGTTTTATACAGCAGCATGATGGATCCCACGCTGGTGCGTGGAGCACGCCTTGGCCCAGAAATCGTTACGTGGGCTGCTCCCGCTGCCGAGGCCCGCGGTGCGATCCCTTTTAGTCTTCTTTGCATGCGGGTGAGGCCCGAATGTGGGCGAAGCCCTATGAAATGGAAGGATAAATTCGGCTAAAGAAATCCGCAGCCGGGCGTGGGGGCCCATGGCTGAGGCGTGCCGGGGTGATTCTTGACTCGGACCCTTGTGCTGGCTTTCTCATGCGATTCTTTGTGCGGATGATATGTGTGATTCTACATCTGGGTTAATCTCAGTTCAGAAGTTTGAATTTCACACATTACGCACTGTGAGTATGCAAACATATGAGATGAATTAGTTGGTCTAAAGTCTTCATCAATGCTGACTTTGTAAAAATAAAGCAAAACCAAAACTTAATCATAACATAAGACCGCAAGCAATGAAAATAAGTTAATTTAAGAAAATAAGAAAATAATAGGAATAAATAATAATAATAATAATAATAAAATAAATAAATAAATAACATAATAAAGAAAAACTCCCCATGCTTGGGTTTGCCTCCCAGCGCTTTGTTTACTTTGTCGATACTTCGACTTTCTGCGTCTCCATGAGCTACACATCGCTCCTGGTGATCCTTTTGAGTTTGCTTCATCTAATATGATAGAGCGTTCTCGCTCTTAGATTCCCGCGAAATCACGGTTTCACCCTTTGCCTGATTTTCCTTAAATGTGCCCTTATGGGTGTGTGATTTCAATGGTACTATGCGGGAACACTTGAGTTCTGATGAATGGCGGGACCATCGTGACTTTAGCTTTCGGGAATAGCCTAAGCCTTGAATTAAACAACAAACACATTGACCGGGTGTAAACTCATACTATGTGCTTATCATGCCTGCCGTTTTATATAAATCCCACATTCTCATAAGCTTCATTCAAATTCATCTAGTTCACTTAATTGAAGTAACCTCTTTTCTCCAGCTGCTTTCATTTCCATATTCAAGCGTCGAGTGTGATAGGCGCTTATGCTCAAGCTCCACTGAAGGTGGCAAGCTTTGCCAAAGCAACCTATAGGGGACATGCCTAATGGAGTCTTAAAAGCCGTTTGGTATGCCCATAAAGCATTATCAATTTTATTTGCCCAATCTTTTCAAGAAGAATTCACTGTCTTCTCGATGATTGCCTTAATCTCTATGTTGGATACCTCTGCCATCCCATTGGTTTGGGGATGATAGGCTAGGGCAATTCGGTGTCGGACGCCATACTTCAACAATAGTTTTTCAACCTTGTACAAAGTGGCTACCTGCATCACTTATTAAGGCTGGGGCGTTAAGTCTGGTGAAGATATTCTTTTTGAACAAGCACTACCTTAGCATCATTTGTTTGAGTGGCAATTGCTTCCACCAGCCAGATACACCAATCCACTGCTAGTAAAATGCTTGTTGTAGGAAGATGGGAATGGGCCATGAAATCAATCCGCCATCAAAAGCAGGTTCGACTTGAGAATACCTTTCAAAGGTGCTTCATCTCTCTTAGATATACTACCTATTCTTTGACACCTATCACGGTGATACATAAGCATGGGCATCTCTAAACAAGGGTTGGCCAATAAAGCCTGATTGGAGACCTTTACGGCTGTCCCCCCATTTCCCCCAAGTGTCCTCCGCCTCCAGGAGAATGATGATGAGCTGGGATCTTTGCCCATCTCTTCTTAGACGCCATCTTCTTATTACCTGGTCTGCACAGGTTCTTCCCAATAATAATGCTTCAACTCAGAGAAGAATTTCTTCTTTTGTTGGTATGTAAATTAATCACCTTAGGCTATAAAGTTGACATAGTGTTCGACAAACGAGAGCCTGAAACACCTCGACACGTAGGTTATCATCTGCGGGAAGTTGTCATTATCTGTACTTTGTGTCGGCCTTCAAGTCTAGATAGATGATCATGCCAGATTCTCTGTTCCCTTTTTGTCTTTAATCTCGAGGTCAAGCTCTTGGAGCATTAAAACACATCCTGATTAGCTTTATTAAGCGTCTTTCTTATCCATGAGATATTTGATGGGTAGTGATCATTATGCACCTAATACCTTGTTGCTATTAAGTATGGTCTAAATTTGTCAAATGCAAAGACAATAGCCAAGAGTTCTTTCGGTTGTGGCATAGTTTAAGCGTGCCTCATTTAAAGTCCTAGCATAATAGATGTTCGGAGACCTTGTCTTTCTTCGACTATCGGCTCCCAACGCGAAGTCCTCGCATCTACGTCGACTCGAAAGAGGCGATGCCCAATCTAGTGTGACTAATATTGGTCTTTGAAATCGAATTTCCCTTTAGAGTCATAAAGGCTTGTTTGCCTTTGCTCATCAAAAGTGAACACTACTCCTGCATAAGAGAGGTTAGATAGTGGCTTAGCTATTTAGAGAAGTCTTTTATGAACCTCCTATAGGAGAATCCCGCATGTCGAAAGGCATAAATTTCCTTCCTGAAGTAGGTTAACCTTCTCAATCACCTCTACCTTCGCTATCATTAATACCCTTTATTTGAAATCTTGTGACGAAACGATACCTTCTCGTCTGCTTAAGTGACACCTCGATTGAGCACTAGGTTGGTTTCTTCACATCTCCTTAACCTGACTCCAGTTTTCAAGGCAATCATCAAATGATAATCCTGACAAAAATCATCCATGAATACCTCGATTGTCCTCTCAGCATATGTCTGAGAATATTGCCGTCATACACCCAGTTGAAAAGTACTGGGGCATTACACTTAGCTGAGAAAGGCATCTGCGAAATAAATGTTCCATAGGAGACAGTGAGGTTGTCTTATCTTGATCCTCGGGTGCGATGGCTATCTGATTGTAACTGGTATCCATCATGAAACAATAATAATCATGTCCGGCTAATACATCGGCATTTGGTCGAAGGGAAGGGGAAATGGTCATACGGGTGGCCTTATTTGGCATACGTAGTCAATGCGGATCTCCATCGATCCTTGTTCTTGAAGGAAGCAAAAGCGTCATTTTTCGGTTCTTATAACGATCCTTACCCTTCTTTGGAACTACTTGCCGGGCTTACCCATGGGGTACATCGAATAAGGGTAACACCACCCCCAGCATCAAGCCATTCCCGAACTTCTTTTTCTCCGCGACTTCTTTCATTGTAGGATTGGTCTTCTCTGTGCTTCCACTTGGCGGTTTGTAGCAGATCTTCCTATCTGGTGCATACGTAGTAGGTCAATTCTTTCGAGTCGGTAGTGACCATCGATCGACTTTATGATCCTTAATACCCTTAACAACTTTTTTTTCCTCTTGGGCTTCATTTTAGTGATCTTGAGATATTGGTAGTAATGTGAAGAGAGTTCCCCCGAATAAACATCATGTGCTCGGGTAGTGTTTTACTGTTCAGTTTGTGGTGCCTTCTCGATAGATGGTGACTGTTCATACTTTCTCTGAAGGCTCATAATATTTCCTCTGGTTCTCTTAATTCATCCATTTGAACATGCAGCTTTTGCTTCTTCGGTCTGGTTCTATGGGATCAGCTTTTTGTAGAAATTTAGTCTCTGAGGATCATTGGTATCCTCATGGTTAGACTTTATAGCCTCGATGTTCTCGATGTGCGGTAACAGAGTCACTCTCTGTTTGGGTGTCTTATCGCTGAACACCTTGAATCCTAACTTCCTCATCCTGTACTCTCAACCTTAGCTCTCCTTTTTGCACGTCAATTAAAGCTCTTCCAGTGGCTAAAAATGGCCTACCCAGGATGATAGGTATTTCCTTATCTTCCTCCATGTCCAAGACAATGAAGTCTATAGGGAAGATGAGCTTGTCAACCTTTACTAGTACATCTTGAATAATTCCTCTCGGATGCTTCAATGATCGATCACCTTCTAGTTGAAGAGATTGGGTTGTGGTTAGTTTAACTTCCCCGAGCCTAATCTTACGAATATGGAAAAGAGGCATTAAGTTAATCTTGCTCGAATCACATAATGCTCTCTCGAAAACTGCATTACCTATGGTGCAAGGAATGGTGAAGCTCCTGGGATCTTTCAATTTATGGGGCAACTTCTTCCGTATTATAGCCTTTGCATTCCTCTTGTCGAGCATAATCTCATATTCCTCAACCTTTGTTTCTTCGATAAAATGTCATGTAAACTTAACATAGGTTGGCATTTGCTCGCAGTGTGTTTTGAACTTTGAGGGATGTTGTCTGCGGTTTCTTCGCCTTACCTCCATAAATTTTGTGAACTGCTTGTCAAGCTTACTCTTCCTCAATCTCTACAGGTATGGGATGAATGGAGTCGGATCTTGTGGAAATTTGGTTTATCCACCTTATACATTTGTTTCTGATCGAGCTGTTTGGTTGGGGTAGCTCCCGTCCATTTTGCTCGTATTGACCTTTGCTTGACTGAGTCATTGTTTTTTAGTTAATTTACTATCAACGGTGGGGGTCTGGTCTGTTTACTTCCCTTCACTTCTCGAGTAATTGCCTTGCGGTGATCATTTCCCTCTCCCACAGTTCTTACGAGTGCTTGGTAATGAACCTTGAGGTCTTTCAGATAACATTGTGGCCATCTGTCCCATCTATACTTCTAGGTTTCTGAGTTGGGCTCCTTGATTCTGTAATTGGGTTGATTAGTTTTGTAGCTGTTGAGCTTGGTTTTGGAAATTGGCCTTCGTCTCATTCATGGCGGTGAGGGCGTCATCATATGAATAAGGCTTCCTCTAGGTCTACAACCTTCTATTTTAGTGAATGTTACTTTGCATTGGTTGCCTGAGTTTGAGTATTCTTCCAAGGAAATTTTGATTATTTCTCCATCCACGACCACGAATTGTTGCTACATATGGATTCTCTGCTGTTGCGATTGTACCTAGCTATGTACTAGGCCTGTTCCAATGTCATCTGTCCTGACTAGCATTCCATTGTCTGGTGCGATCCATTGCAAATTTCACATAGAACTAGTCTGGATGGCATGGTTTGAGGCTTCGTGATCCGCAATAGCTGCTTAGTGAGCAATGAAATATGTGCTACTAAATTAGAAAACACATCAGTGCTTACGCCATTGTTTCCGTTCCCTTTTACCATTCTTTCTTGCGACCATTGATAACTGTTTGTCGCTATCCCATCCCGAGCAAGTCGGCTTGTTGTGTCGTCTCTTGAAAATACCTCCAGTTGAGGTATCAATCATCTGTCTTGTATGGGCTTTAAGCCAGTATAAAAATTGTAGATCTGCATCCACCTGGTTAACCCATGATGAGGACACTTCCTCAACAATTCCTTGTATTTGTCCCAAGTTTCAGTTAAGCTTTCGCTATCCTTTTGGGCAAAGCTGTTGATCTCTATTCTCATTTGTGCAGTCTTAGTAGGGGGGCAATACTTTGTCAAAAATTTTTGGACCAAATCCGCCCAACTTATAATGGAGTCGGGTGGTTCGGAAGTTAGCCCTTTGTTTAGCTGTCACTTTCGAGGATAATGGAAATAATTAAGTCATTATGGCCTCTTCGTACCCCATTATATTTCACGTTGTTGCATACTTTAGAAGCTTGTCAAGTGAGTGTTGGGATCTTCACTTGGTAACAGTGGCGAATACCTTAGGTAGTTGCAGTGTCACGACCTTAAGTTCAAAATTGTTCGCTTGAATCGGGGTTTCGTATCCGCGGTATGCGGCTGGGCGCTAAGCCTTGTAGGTTAAACTAGAATTAATCCGGATTCATTGTGAAGTGTACGCGTCGTGGAATGGTAGTATAGGGGTGGTGAGTCGTCCCTGAGGAGTTTGGATGCAAATGCGGCTTAGGTTACCCCAATATTATCTAGGCTATGGTTAATGTGTCCAACTACTTTAAATCAAACTAAGGAATCGAGTGAGTAAATGACTAACGACAGTTTCTCTCTACAGGTGAAGCACTAGGGTTTATGATTTTACTAACTACATTCCATGGTGGGTGATAAGAGATATTACCAGCTATAATTTATGCGAATGTTGATGGTAGATTGATCTTTCTATGCATCAACCTCTCTCAAGCGTTGAGCACTATCTCGAAGCGGGTTTTATTGCATCTCGCCTCCCAACCTGTAACTCTGAGATGATCTAACCTCTGATCATATTTACCTCTGAAAACCATGATATCTCTATCTGTAGTTTGATTGTATGATACCTTATTCAGTTCCTAGAGTTTCGTCCTCTTCGACCTCAAAGCCCTAGCCTAATACATGTAAATAATGGCCAAATATCAACATGTAATCAAATTAGAAATAAGTTAACCAACAATTGCAAGAATTATGCTATATAATTGAAAGATTAAAGTTCATCCATGATGTGTAGTCAAAGTTACATCATAAACCCTAGCTTAGAAGTTTAGAACATTATGAGATGAAGAAAATATAGATTAGAATTCAAAGTCATGAGGTAGAGTAAGAAAAACGGGATGAGATGTCGTGAATCAATCTTCTTAAGCCTTGCACTCAGTGTAATTTTCTTATACTCTTCTCTTCTCCCGAAGTCCCCTACATTTATGTCTCGAGGTCCCATTTATAGCCCCCACTCCAATCCCCTTGGATGGGCCTTGAAATAGACCAAAATAGGGCTCATATTCGTCGCGGTGGTACGCAAATCCGCGGTGCGTGGGAAAAGCACACCGAGAAAATCTCCTCGGGCACGCTATGGCGTGGCAGGCTGTGTTGCTTTATCTCTTTTTGTCTTTGACGTATAACCTCTCTCACCCCGAACTCCGAATTGCACATTCTTGAACTCTACGGAAAGATCTTGAAGTCAGGAATCCATACATACCAGGCGCTCCATCAGATGTCATTTTATAAATTTAAAATGCCATTAGAATAAACCCGGTTGGTTGTTGTGATCGCTTCCTTGTTTTTGCTCCGACTTCCCAAGTGCGTATCTCCCTCATCTGGATTCCAAATTGAGTGATCTTGGTCTTGTTGGAAAGCTTGCGAAGTCTAGAATGTATTTCGGGGTAGTTTGGAGCCATTTGATTTCCCCATTAATACAGAAAAACTGAAAGGTCAAATCTGCTGTGCTTTATTTGCTGATTTTCCAATTTTTCGTTGTGTCTTCGCTCTAAATTCACACCGCCCCGCCAAATGGATCACCTAATCATAAATATGAACATTTAGAGCATTAGGGCACTTATTTGACATAAAAAAAACATTACTAAAACTAAGAAAAGATTAGGTTTGTAATGAGTATTTTATATACTCACCAGTCTTCATGAACGATATCCTCATTTTGAATGAGGATTTGCTCATTTTGTATGAGAATCAAGTCAACATTGTCTTGTTCCAAATTTGTTTCTTGATTAATGACAGGAATAGAAAGTTGCACATAGTCAAGAGTAATTGAAGGAGTCGAAAAAGATTCCCCCAAGACAATGTCTCTAACATTATTTCTGGCACCCAGCTCGACATTTTTTCTAAGAATGTTGTAGTTCACCAAATCTCAAAATAATTTTATTTGAGGTCATGGGTGCAACCCTTAGACCTTTTAAGTATCCTATAAAGTACTAGGTAGTGGTTCTAGAGTCAAATTTATCTTCATTTGGCCTATAAGGCCTTGCCTCAGTTGGACATCCCCAAATTGGAAAATGCTTTAAACTAGGTTTTGGCTATCAAGCTCATGGGGATTTTTTTGATCGCTTTAGTAGGTACTTTGTTAAGAATATAAGGCTGCCAATCTAATGCTTCTCCCGGAGGATTCTAGTAAGGTAGATTGACTAATCATACTCCTTATCACGTTCTTAAGAGTTATGTTTCGTCTTTTAGATACACCATTCATGCTAGGTGATCTTGGCATAGTGTATTGTGGGACAATTTCGCATTCCTCTAGGTATTTAGTAAATAGACCTAGACATTATTTACTAGATTCGTCATATTTTCCATAGTATTCACCACCATGGTCAGATTTGACAGCTTTAATTCTTTTGTTGAGTTGATTCTCAACCTCTGCTTTAAAAGCCTTGAACATGTCCAATGATTGGGACTTCTCTTTAATGAGGTATGGAATGTCCATATCTAGAACAATCCATACATGAGCAGAAATAAAATATTGTTGACCATTCCAAGAGGCCTTAGGTGATCCTGAATATATGTATGAATAAGTTCTAAGATTTTGAAACTATTGTCTCTGATCTTTTCTTTTGTTTTCTTTCCCTTAATACACTCAACACAAATTGTGAAGTTTGTAAAATCAAGAGAATCACGAATCCCATTAAACACAAGCCTCTCAATTCTATTTTTAGATATATGACCTAATCATTTTTGCCAGAAAGCTGCAGAATTTTCATTGGTTAATTTTCTTTTTGTACCACGTGAAGAAACATGCAAGATTTCATAATATGAAGCAATTCTACTGAGCAAATAAAGATTGTCAAATCCCGGATAAATTACCGTTACCATGATATTTGAATTGAAATGAAGATAAGCCGACTATTTTCAAAATAACAAGTATAACCTAATTTGTCCAAAACAGAAATAAAAACTAAATTCCGCCTAAATGACGGCACAATAAAAGTCTATTTCAAATCCAAATAAATTCTAGTATTTAATAACAATCTAAAATGCCCAGTAGCCCTGACTTCGCGATTTTCCATCGCCCATATAGATGAATCTTTAGCATCATTTGTCACTTAATGGCAAACGGCAACATAGAAACACTTATGTAGTAGTAGCACCAGAATCTATCACAGTATTTCTGGAGTACGAAGCTAAAATTAACCTTTGAACAAACCAAGTGAAGTATGCCTTTCTTTGCACGCCAAGGGTGATATTTAGTACAATCCTTCTACATGTGTCCAAATGTCTTACAAAAGTAACAGTCTTGATCTTGTGCCTTATGTTGTTCTTTTAAAATTGGGCCACTTCTGACTTCATATCTTTATTCTTCTTCTTATTTTATCATAGAATTTACTTGCCAAATGAGCACTTTCGGTATTTCTTGCTTCAACCTTTATTCCTCTTACGCCTGATATGAAATGAGTTCATTGAAGTCCAATTTCTCATTTTGGCAATTATAACTGACCTTAAATTGACTGAATTGTGCAGGAAGTGAAAATAAAACCAAATGCACTAGTAAATCGTCAGACAACTCTAACTTTAGTGCCTTGAGTTTTGAAGCAATGTTCGACATTTGCATGATGTAATCCCTTATATTTCCTTGACCCTTGTACTTTATTGAAACCAAGCTCCCTAAAAGAGTGCTTGTTTCAGCCTTATCGTTTTTCACAAAATGTTTTCAATATCATCGAATTCTTTAAGCGGTGGTAACCTCTCACAGGATACAATGTGGCTAAGGTTTGGGGATAATAGTGCTCTATGATTATGAGACTCATGCAATTTAATGATCCTACCTCTCAATTCCTTTTTAGCTTTAGTAGAGTTATTCATAGTGAGAGGTGGAGGTTAATGTGATGCCCCAAATCCCGGGGGTCATTATTTTTTTTTTGAATGAATAGTGATCCATGAACAGTGTTCCAAATAGTGACCCAAAACAGTGCACTACAGTACGTGGGTCGCGTGCACAGTGCACGAACACTGCGTGCGCTGTCGCGAGTGCACTACGAGCACTCTCATGCTCACACTGCGCATTGTGTCGCGTGCACGCTACTATGTCGCTCGGCTACGTGTTGTGGGAGAGAGTGCTAAGCGTAAGTCGCGCCTTCTTGCCTGTATTTGGGCGCACATGCGCTGGCCCGGTCATTGACGCAAGGGCCGTGTCGGACACCGGGCCCTACCGGCGTACTGGCAGAGTCGTGACGCAGGCTTCGGTGCGACCTCGAAAGCGAAGCCGAGGCCGTATCGCGACACGAAGCGGTGGATCATGACACTAAGCGGTGGATCGCGACGCAAGGCCAAGCGGGTGTCCGTGACGAATGGAAATCAAATAAATCGTGTCGCGACACCCAAACTGCCGAATCGTGTCGCGACACCAAAAACTGTGTTGCGACCTAACTTCTGCTCACCCTGCCGCTTCCTTGTCGCGACACCAACAGTGGGTCGTGACACCATAAAGGCCAAACCATGTCTTGACATCAAAAACTATGTTCGCGACAGAATGCACGGCCCGTGTTCTTGTGGCATGGGTGTGTTGTTAGCGCTGCGCTCATTAGCGTGCGAAGCCATTCTCCGACACCATTCCTAGGTCGCGACCTAGGGCCTAAAATGGGCAGTAGCCCATGCCATTCCTCCTTGCACTCACCAAAATTCACCCAGATGTAGTAAGGTTGATACTGCAACCTATCATACTCATTTTTCAGGCACTATAAAAATCCGGGAAAATATTAATACTGCATTGGAACACCCAGAACTCAATCTCCATTACAAAATACATTATTACATGCATTTAAAACTAGATTTTTTTTATCCAAAACATCTAAAAATGAACCGAATACACAAACCAGCCTAATTCACCACCGAGCTCTAAACCGCTTCCTCCCCATGCGCACTAAAAATACTCCTCAACACGGGCAGGAGTAATGCCCAAAGGAGAAATTTTCCTACAAGGGTTACTCCCACCTAAAATGCACATGCAATGATCGATAGACATGTAAATTGATCAATCACATGATTTCATACAATTTATGCAACATTATATGAAATGTTCCTTATTATGCATGAGATGAGACTCCTCATGCCCATATCCCGCGTCACTCACCAACTCCCTCACTTTGTCCCATTTTCCGAGCTTTACTACCCATTCACCAACACTCAAAGTGGAATAACCATACCATGCACACCCGACTCAAAAGCGATGTGCCCGTGCATATGAAATGCATGATGCTAAGGCATTTTCCTTCATTTTACATGTATATATGAGTACTACATGAACATTTACATACCATGGATAATTATAATTGATACATATAATTAACATCTATATACAACCCATGTTAATACATCAATAGCATACATTAACATGTTTTTCTTCACACCAGATATGGTCTATATGCTTTTACAACAACACACAATAAGTTTACAATCTTGGACCCATCCAACAGGTACCTCACTGTACTTCACAAACATGAACCAGTTTGGTTCCAAACATCCATACAACATCAAGCCATAAAACCTGGAAACTTTTAGTTTCAGGATCAAACCCCCAACCCACAAACAGCTCGACCTGGTAGAAAATCGATCATGAAGCCTTTACCATCCACCCCAAGTTCGGGAACTAAACACAGCGGCCTCACATGGTCTCCCATAAGCAGTCCATACCATTATATGACCTTTAGACTCAAAGTAAATTGAGTAGGAAAATCCCCTACCTCCCGAAGTTGTCGAAACTCCATTGTCCCTAACACCCACGCAGTAGCCCTTGCCGGGATCAACTTTGCCTGGCCGAGACTAAGAACCGATCGCCGGAAAATCTAGAGGAGAAGGTAGACACTCTCTCTCCCAAATTCTTCCTTCTTTCCCTCTCTTTCCTCCCCAAAACCTCGCGGGTCAAATCTGGGTCAAGAGAACTTGTCCTCTCACTCTGCCACGTCACATTCTGCTGGCCACCTCGATTACACCTTATCCCTTATCCATCTACCATAGATTTCCCACCCAATCACATGTTGCCACATGTCTCTCATGGGTCCTCCTTGATCTCATGTTTGACTAACTCTCCACTTGACACATGTCTCATCTTGAGCCACTCAAAATGCGCCAAGTGTCCCGTACCACCTTTCGTGCCTCGAAAAATGTGAAATTCCGACTGTCTCGGAATTCGACGAAATTCGACATAGTAGCTAAATTTCACGAGATGATTCCAATGGTGAAGTCCGTTTCGTCATCCGAGATCTAGAAAAATTCCGGTTTTTTTTTATCGAAATTACCATTTTGCCATTTTTCGAAAATCTCTGATTTTCTCGGTTTTCACAACATCACCCTCGTAGTATGGTCTAGATCCATATAGCCAAGAATGACTAAAACGTTTCTTCCAATCCTTAAATTTGGTCCTATAAGAATGAGAATTAAATATTAGTAGATAATATAGCAAAGAAAAGTATTATCGAACAAAATAAGCAAAGCTCACATAAGAGTCCATATAAAAATAAATAAGTAACTAAATAAATTCAAATATTTGGTGAATCCCATCACAAGATATTGAGAACAACATCAATATTTAGGGGGTTCTTGGTTGAGCTAATCGAGGTAGCTAATATAGTTTATCTGCGTGGATGCCCCAAACCCATGGGTCCGTTGACACTCACAATCATGAATTACATGTGAAGTCATTGAGTGTCTCAATGTTAATTGTAAACAGCTGCCTCTCTACCCTGAGACTCAAACATAAGTAAAAAATGGCCACTGGGCAGTCTCATACATCCATATTCACCAAAATATAGCCAACTATATTACAATAGTTTCATACATGTTTTACAAAAATATATAATCAAAGCCGCTGCCCAAGCTTTCTCCTCAAAAGTGGCCTCTAGAGCTAGCTGCCTTCCGAAAATCCCCCTCACTCGAAAAGGGGATCCTACGACTCTGGCGGAGCAATGCCCAGTAGTCAGATCCTTCCTACAAGGCTACTCCTCCTAAAATGCGCATGCAATGGCACACCATAATCATCCACATTCCATACAATTTGCAATTTACACATGGAATGCTTTATATCATGCATGAGATGGAACCACTCACGACATACCCTGAGTCCCAACTGACTCCCTCACACTTGCAAAGCCAAATGTGAAAAATAGTCATTGGTGTTCCACCTAGTGACTCACTCATTGGACCAACCTCCAATACACATTTGAATCTTTGTCAAATTTTGTTTGTTTATTTATTTATTTATAGCCACTGCCTATTCAAATACACGCAGATCTACGTACGCCTTCCGACACATTTTACTGACCGTCACCACGGAGATCATGTCTAATCGCATGTGAATTTGGACTTCACCCCAGGGACTCCACCCCAACCTACTCCAGCCCAACACATGATTTTTTGGCTATTATTTATTTCTTGTTTCCAATTATGGGACCGTGGGTCTCGACCTCGACGTTGTCCTTACTTCCGAACATCACACCCATTCACCAAGAATGGTGAATTCAACATCACAATTCTCTGCACTGACTTTATCACTGCGATGCTACATGCCTATGAATGCAATCATGCCAATTCATATATTCAATTCTCATGGTTCATATGCAATTATATTTCATATAATTCAAACAATCATGTTAACACATCAATTTAGCATGCATTAACACATCGTTCTCCACACATCAAACATGCTATTCAAATCAAGCAATAACATGCAAGCAAATACCCATGGACGAATTTCAGTCCAACAACCAATTCTGGACTGCACAATGCAGTCCCACTACAAGCCGTGAACTGTCCAAGGATGGTCCCCATCAAACATTCGGTCCCCTTTCTTTGGGACTGAATTGCATGGCCATTAATAGCCTCACAACTCCCAAAACCATATTCATGGCTTTTTAGACAAGAAATAACCAATTAGAAGAGCACCTCTACCTCTTGTATTGTTGAACCCACAATACCAAAGATCGCTGGATCGACCAAAACGCATATACAAATTTAGTTGCACAATTACCAAAGGACTATTGTCTAATCCTCGGAAACTGCACCATAAAACTTGTTGAGACCAAAAATCTCCTAGAGTTAATCATTTTCAATTTTGGTTTTGGCCTGATATACTGCAAGTGCAATGTGCCGACAAGTACATAAATGAGAGGTCCAGATATCGGGATCCCACAAGAGATCTCAAGAATTTTAAATCAATTACCCCGATTCACTCAAGATCCATACTATTTGGACCACTAAATGGTACATGATTAAGCTTTAAGCTATAAATATGCAATTGTAAAGAACAAAAAATGAATCAATTAATTAAACTGAAATTCAAGAAGAAAGAAAATAAAACTAATAAATGATTAAAGAAATAATGGAAATTGATGTTTATCTTTTTGAAAACATCAAGAAAACCGGTTATGGTGAAACATCAATTCGTAGATAACTCGATATAATTGCTTGTGTATTTCAAAGTTTCAAAATCGTCCAAGGCGTTTTTTTAAAACAAGAAAATGATCTCTCCACACTCCACATTTCATTATCTAATTTTTACCTGATTCTCTCGAATACAGGAAATTAGATAACTACTTTTGATTGTATTATCCTTGTCTGGGTATTTTTCTTTTGCAATACTTCATACCCATTTTTGACCTGTGAACCTTAGCTCCTGCTATCTACAAGCAAGGATTTACAACTTCCGATTACTCTTCACCAAATTAAAATAGATCACCCTCCCTTGATTAGATCCTGGAAGCACGGATTGAACACTAATCGAATTGAGGTGAACTCATTGTTTGAATTGATAACTCATTCAACTCATTCTTGATTTCTGCGGAGAAGAAGATTTACCGCAAACCCGCCGCAGCCTCAATAGATCCACAACAGCGCCAACACACCCCTCACAAAACTGTCTAAACTTCAGGAATGCTCTCTCAGGTCACCAGAGCCTCCCTTGAAATCAAAGGAGACAAGTCTTAAAGCCGGTATAAGACACCGACATCTCATCAAATAAAATAAAAACCATAACCGTAAGTAAATTTAAATCGAAAATCACAAACTGCGTAACTACTACAGAGATTAATTCGACCATAACCTTTTCAATGGGAAGCTGGGTTCTAAATTATTGAATTACACACTACAAACCTTCCTCCGAACATGAGAACGATCAGACTCGGGAAACTTGAAAATTGACCCGTAAATTTGTCTCGGATCTCAAATTATCCGTGTAGTAATTTGAATAGAATTGATTATCAGATCTCGCCTTCTCGCTAAAAATATAACATCCAATTAAAAGAAAACAAAACTAGAACGTATAAATCTAACGACCCTAACTATCAACATTGAAGAAAAGAAAAGAAAAGAAAAGAATAAAGAAAATAAAGAAAATGAGCTCTTCGCCACCTGCATTCCTCTCGGTCTGTCGCCTGCCGCTTTTCATCTCGTAGTTGCTTTTATTTATGGGTTTCTCGCCGGGCCCTAATCCCAATGCGCAGCCTTTGTGGATTCCAAAGTTAGCTGGGCCCAGCTGCTCACGACATTGACTTTGTCGCTGAAGATTATCCATGTCGCGACATCGATTCATGTCGCGACATCGCCTTAAGTCTTCTCGCAAATTCCTCTTCAACTGTCATTCATGATAAGCCCGCGGGACACTCAGGGCGACATCAACTTTAAGTCGCAGCTTTGAACCGGTTGCCCCGTGTCGCTGACATGTTCTCGTCGCGACATCCACTTAATGAACTCGCAACTTTCAATCGATATTCCCGATGTCGCGACATCAATCCCCTTTGTCGCGACATCACTTCATGGCTTCAGGTTTCACCGTCTCTCCCGATGTCGCGACATCAGCCGTCTGGTCGCGACAATGCCTTAAGTCACCACAGCTTCATCTTTTCAACCTTGTCATAGCTCGCTATGCTTTTCTTGCTCGCGACCTCCATTCCTCAGTCGACATCAACCTTTAGTTTCTGCTCAATCCTCAGCTGCCTATCTTGTGACCTCTGTCGCGACCTGCATCAATTTTCTTTCAAGATTCCTGATGTCGCGACAGCTTGATCTAGGCAGTGGATGTCGCGACCTCTTCTCTATTAGTGTCGATGTCACGACAGCATCCAGATGTCGCGACATGAAGTCTTCCTCTTCTTCATTTCCTGGTTGCTTCACCTGTATTTTCTTGAACGCCTAGTCCACTGCTCTTCAAGTGTTTCTGCTTTCCTCGAATGGAGTTTCAATCGCTACAACCCGATATGCATTTGATTGTCATTAAGGCTTTTATTATCTCATCCTTTCATCTTTAAAGGCTCTTTCACGCGGTCTGGTTTTCAAATCACTTCATATCATTTAACGCCATCCACCGCATTTCCACCGTGATTTTCTTCTTCTTTCACTTCCTCGCTAATAACAAATTGGTGGGAAAGTTTCTTCATATTTCTCGCAGCTAATTGTCCTTTTTTAAATGAAAATCACAAGTAAAAATGGGACTGCCAAAATAGATGACTTTAAGCTCATCAAACTCCCCTCTAAACTTAAAATTTTGCTTCGTCTCAAGCAAAGAAAGAAAGAATTTGGTTGGTCTCTCAAACAAGAATTCAAAGAATTTTTAAGGGTATTTTTCTGATTTGTTCCACAAGTGGCAAATAATTAATTGAAAGACAAGGGGTTACATTGTTTTCT
Source organism: Tetrastigma voinierianum (assembly GCA_016808115.1). Classification (NCBI taxonomy): domain Eukaryota; kingdom Viridiplantae; phylum Streptophyta; class Magnoliopsida; order Vitales; family Vitaceae; genus Tetrastigma; species Tetrastigma voinierianum. Next base: position 4,533 of record JAEQBH010002500.1, on the reverse strand, counting down.
CGGCATTACTCCAGCTTCATGTCCAGTCAAGGTTGGTTTCTTACTTATAGTATACAAAACTAAACAAGGAATGTTTTGTAAACAAATATAATCATTGGATCCTCGTTGAAAAATAATTTGTTTTCCTTTTCATCATCATAATTATTCACTTAACTCCCTAGGTCCTTCGCTTTTAATGCTTATTGCCTTTCCAAATTCCAGTGCTTTCTTGTTGTTCATATTTGGACTTCACTAATGTAGGTAATTCCACCCTTCAAGATCAATCAGGTCTTTTGGCTTGTAAAGTTAGGCTTGGGTAAGGGTAGGATAGAAAGGAACTTTTTGGTTTAGATTACCCCAACTTTTTCTCTTTCTCTTCTTTCTCACTAATGCCCCCTTAATTTTCTTGTGTGTTTCTTTTAATAAACTCCCCTAAACTTCATGTTTGGGACATCTCCTTGATTACTTCTATTCAAAACTGTATGCTCCAATTTCTCGTTTGTAATTCAACTGGGGAAATTTCCTTTGTTTGTCACCATTCAGGGATAGTGCAATATTTTACCTTCTTAGGCTTTCTAACACTCTTAGTGAACTTTGGGTTAGTAACCCCATTACCGTATGGCATTAGGGTACTAGGTGTTGAAACACCCTTAAGAACTTATTAGTTCAAGAGAATTAGGCTAAGGTAAAATCCATCCTTTTTTGCCTTTTCTATTGTATTTCGTTTTTTGACCCTTTCCTTTCATTCCTTCCTTCGTTTTCCTTGAGTTCTTCAAAACAATCCTCCCCCAACCATTTCCTCTTCTTCCTCTTTTCAGTTCTCGGTAATCATGTTCTTTACTGAGATTGATTCTTTTGAAGGTTTGGGGTTTAAATTATTGATTTAGAAATAAGGCTTGATTGGCTCACTTCGAACTAAGGTATATGCTTTAGCATACAGATAGATGGGTTTGAATGGTCAAACTTTCCATGAATGGCTCAGACTCTATTTGTCACCGTATCACCTAGGATTTCTCCTCAATCAATAATCTAACAAGTTCTAGAATCTAAGACTATCATATTACCTATTAGAGAGTTCTTGATTAATTTTTTGCTTGATGAGTAGTTAAACTTTAGTATCCAATGTGTGTCTCTTGACTCATTATTCATACCACAATCTCAAAAATATGTTTTGTTCCTTCAATTTCATTACTTTCCTCTTATTATGGACTTAATAAATTTTTAAATTTAATCACTAATGCATTTTATGTTTCAATGACGAATCACCTGGCCCTGTCTCCATTCTCATGTTTTTCGCCATCCTAAACCGATTGCTTCATCTATTTCAGATTATGACATGACTGTACACTTTATTCTTGAAATAAATCATTTCAATTTCCTTAACTATGCATCATGTGCCAACACAACATTGAACAAACATATCCAAAATAGCACACAACAATCTCAATTTAAATTTCTCATTTTATTTCTGATTCAATTGAGAAATAATTGGATACAATTCAAATGGGATAAGGAGGGTAAGGAAGGTTATGTGGAGAAGGTCTATTTTTTCTTTGAAATAGCCGTGAGCAAAGATGTCAGGGATCTAGGTCTAGTGTACCTAAATGAGCTGGGAATTCAGGAATTTTCATTTCTCTTCTTGGTTTCCCTCTCAACTTGTTCTTCAATGAAAATCTCATTAGTCTGTTCTTCAGCTTTCTTCCGGTTGTTCATGTTCCTCATAATCTCGGTTTAGGTTGTGGACTAGTGCGGAATTTCACCATTGGTGGAAGAAAAGCTTTTTAAGGTTTGGAAAGCTAGTGCTTTGTACAGATTCAGAAGAGGAAGAAGGTGAATAGTTATGTGGTTTCTTGGAGGAATGATAAAGTTTCCAACAGCTTGCAATTCAATCAATAACAGGGCTAATTACGCTTCATTAAAAAAAACATGTCGCGATTTAATTTCGCCTCTTTTATTTGAGATCATTGAATTTAGGCTTTTAAAGTGAGCACGGCATTAAAACTCTTTTATGTCGCGACATGCTAAGTTTGTCGCGACATCAGTGGATTTTGTGGAATTGTTTGATTATCATGTCATACATCCTTTTATTCCTGCTTTTATTCCCCGCCTATTTCCGACCTTTGTCAAGCTTGTCGCGACATCATTTTTCATTTTGAAATTTAATTCTCTCGTCGCGATTTCAATAGCTGGTGTCGCGACATATACCTTCTTCCTTCAATACTCACAAGTTGCCCTTTCAAAACAGGTCACGACATCAATGTTTTGTCGCGACATCACTTATGTCGCGACATAACCTTTCTATCGCGACCTAAGCCCTTAACTCAATGATCTCAATAACCTTGAATTCTCTTATTGTTCCTAACCCTTTTAGACATTTCTTCAGGCATCTCCAAGCAAAGATTTAACAATCAACTCAAGTATATCTACAAAAAATTAGGTTAGGGAGAAGGTTACTCCCTTTTCTCATGTTGTGACTTTTACGCAGGATTCTTTGAATTGTTCTGTAATTGCCTTACGCATTATTGTCTTTAAACCTTATGACTCACTTTGCAATATTCAAGAAAAATCTAATTAAACTACAATTGATTTCTAAAAATTAAATCTATCCTTATAAAAACAAATGGAGCCTAATTTTAAGCCTTCAAAGAAAAATATTTCAAAACTTAAAATCGGGAAATTAAATCCTTATGGGTTGCCTCCCATTAGTACTCGAGTTTTGGTCTGGGTGTTGGACTTCTTGTTGTGATACTTGCTTTTTTTCATAGAACCAGTTGGAGTTCTTCATTTCCCTCTTCCTTGTTTAGATAATGCTTTAACCTCTGTCCATTGACCTTGAATTCTTCCCATTATGTCGGAGTCCTCTCGGTGTCCTTTGCTCAAATGTAGTACTTGAAACCAGCATGTATGGCCCTCCATTTAGTTTTAATTTCCTGGAAACAATTTCGATCTGAATTAAACAACGAGCACCGTTCACTGCTCACCGAACTCTTTTCTCAAAATTCTCTGATCATGCCATTTCTTTGTCTTGTCTTTGTATATTCTAGCATTATCATGAAGCCATTTCTCAATTCTTCGATTCGAACCAGTTGGAGCAATCTTTCTTTTATACGGCCTTAAAATCGAAGTTTAACTTCTTGATGGCCCGTTGCCTTGTATTTTGATTCAAGAGGTAGATGACATGGTTTGCGAAAACAACTCTGTATGGGGACATTCAATGGGGGGTTTTGTATCTGCGATTCTACAGCCAAGCCCGAAGTGCATCATCAGCGAGTTTGGAAAGACCCGATCCTTCTGCTTGAGGCTCCACGGTCTTTCAAGTATTCTTTTGATCTCACATTGGAAATTTTGCTTGTCCATTGATGCAGGGATGATAAGCTAAACTCATTATGCTTGATCCCATACACACTCATGAGTTGCAAATATTTTGTTTGCAAAGTGGGTTCCCCCATCACTAATGATAGTTAAGGTGTTCAAATGCTCAAAAATATTCTTTTGCAAGAAACTCACAGCTTGTATTAGCATCATTCCTTAAGGCCAAACCCACTTTACTTCCACCCATTTGGAAGGCGTAATCTAGCTAGCGATATATAGAACCAAATGATGAATGAGAAAAGGTCTATAAAATCTATTCCGCCCACATCAAAATTTGTATCCACCATAATACCTCTGAGGGCATTTCGTCCCTGTAACTGTGATATTTCCGATGCTTTTGGCATCTATCACCTGATTTAACCATCAAGCCTGATCTCACGAGAATAGTGGGCGATAAAATCTGATTGGAGTATCTTGTGAAATTTGTTCTTTCTCCAGGAAAAATGTCCCCCATATGGTGATGCATGGCATTCATTTAAAATGTTGCCCTTGTTCACTTCTGGCACCGTCTTCTTATTATCATGTCAGCACCTCTTTTGAATAATAGTGGGTCATCCCAATATAATATCTATTGTATCGGAGTTACGAGTTTCCTCTTCTACATTGGTATTTGAATTCTGAAGGCGCCTCCACAAGCGGATAATTCACGTGTCGGTATACCATGGAAGTTGAAGAAACCTTAAACAATTGCTTTCATCACGGGGAAGTTCTGCAATTAACATCACATTTTCTCCTTCATCACTTTGCTTCTTTCTACTCTTGACAAGTGATCGGCTATCATTGTCACATCCCTTTATCCTTGATTTACGTCAAACTCCTGCAGCGGCACCCACCTTATCAATCTTGGCTTAGCTTCCTTTTTTGACATCAAGTATTTGATTCTTGCATGATCGGTCATGAATTACATGGGATCTTAAAATGTATTGCCTAAATTTTTCACAAGCAAATACTATAGCTACTTTATCTCCTTTTCGATTGTTAGGTAGTTCTCTTGTGCTTCATTGAAGGTCTTACTAGCATAGTATATGGCACTGAATACTTTCTCTTTTCTTTGCCCCAACATGGCTCCATGGCGAAATCAATACACATTATTTCAAATCCACGATCCCGTTAAGTGCGGCCATTATAGGTGCCCTTACCCGATCGATCTGATTTCTTGAAAGCATCCTTGCGAGTCATCAA
>JAEQBH010002499.1:0-148292 GCA_016808115.1 Tetrastigma voinierianum | reverse complement strand
ATTTTAGTTGATGTCGTGACATTGCTAACCTGATGTCTCGACATTGGTCAGTTAACTTCATCTTAACCACCTTAATCTTATGTCGTGACATTGAATTTTGATGTTTTGAAGCCCTCTATCAATGTCGTGGATGATGTCTATTGGATACATAAAAGTGCGATAATTATATAGGGTTTTAAGCCCCTCAGCTCATGTTTTGCTTTCATTTTGTGTAGAATAGGTGCTTTTGACCTTTTCTACTATTTTTATGCGTGCGCAGGTCGTTCGATGTCCCGTGCACATTTTCATAGTGGTTTGGCTACAAAGGACAACTGTAGATCATCGTTGTCGATTACAGACGCTGTCAGGAGGCCCTAGGCAGTTCTAAAGTGAAGTGGGGCATTTGTGGAGATAGTGGTACTGATACCAAATATAGTGGTACCGGTACCCAAAGGCTGTTGGAGTACCGGTGGACTTTAGGTACTAGTACCACACTAACTGGTACCGGTACCAACATGTGATCTTTGCAGGATTTGAGCGGAATTTTGATCTTAGTGCAAAGGCACGCTCAACTTTCGATCCCCACTTCGAGATCACTAATGAGGATTGTATTTAAGCCCAATTTAGGGCAGAATTGAGGGAGTTCGGATTCTAGGGTTTTGGCTCTAACCTTTGGAGTGTTTTCTCATATTTTTCTAGGTTTTCAGGAGAAAATAGCTTTCTTCGATTCTGAACATACATTTGTAATCTTTCTCGCTGGTTTTATAACTTGGTGTTCATTGAGAGACTCACTGCTTTTTATATCCTCAACCTTGCAATTGATGTGTTATTTTCAATTCACGCTTACTATTAGTGTTCCAAGAATTATGAATCAATTCTAGCTTTAATGGAGTTCCCAAACCCCACGATAAGGTTCTAATCTAGGGAAACTCTCACCCCCTTCAAGGTAACAATCCTCAATCTCTCTTTTGTGCTTCAATGGGATTTGTATGATATTAAACACTTGCGAAAATTCTTATAAAACCTTAGTTTGGCATCTTCTTGACAACGTGTGAACAAGAGATTCTCGGTACATGTTGTGCTTGATCTCAAATGCAAACTAAGAGTCCAAAAAATCATCCGAAAGCAATCGCTTGGTATCACTGCTCAATTATTCTTTGTCTTACAAAGCTTTAAGTTAAATCCCCCCATCAAAGACCATTCATCAATGGCTCCTGGGATGAGATTGTGGCAGCGTGGTGTTACTCAAATTGGTGGTGAGCGGAAACCTTAAGATCCTATCATTCGCCTTCTCGTTTTACAATAGTTTAAGTCAATCGGTTACTAAATCAATCAATCAAAACCCCCCAGATTTTACTCTAATCGCACATTCATTGGAAAGAAATCCCTAAGAATCATCTATGAAACCAGTCCCTGTGGAAATAACCTGTGGACTCCAACGGTATTATAATGCTTGACGACATCAGTTCCTACGCTTGGGAATAAATTCAGTACACGAAATAGACAAAGCATTTTTGGCGCCGTTGCCAAGGAGTGGCAAGCACTCTAGTTGATCCAGATAGAGCTAGTGGTAATTTGCAATTGCATTGCAAATCCGGCACGTTCTCTCCCTTTTTCTTTTAATTCTATTTGTAGATAATATGAGTGGATACCTGCCTAGTTGGGGTAATATTGGTGCAAGTCGGTTTGGGCTCGTGACGAGCAACGCCGACTTGTAAGAGTTATACCTCAAAGACATCCTGAAGAGTCCACAGTAAGATGTTTGTTTCAAGGGAACCCTAACCCTCAAATGGAACATCTCGGGAATCAACAAACTCATTTTAATCCAAATGGCCAAGGGTTACTTGGTAACCCACAAAGACCTTATGAACCTCCACGACAAGGAGATGGTGTTGCACCGCCTACAACCCCGGGGGCAGGAGGGGGAAATGTTAATTTCCAGCAAAATCAATATCGAGCTCCCCTGCCCCTTTACTCAATGTGGAAAGAACCCTTCGAGAGATTCTGCAACCTCAAAGAACCACAACAAACTCATGTATTCACCTACTTGAAGGAGGCTGAATCAATTCTTATGCGCTGGAGATGATTCATCTTCTCCCCAGGGCATCAAGGGGTCGATTTTGAACCCCTACTCATTCATGAGAGATTTGAGAATGTTTGCGTTAGCTTTCCTTTCCACAGATCGCCCTCCATATAATTTCAGATGGTTTTATTCCCATTCTCTCTCTAAAGGAAAAGGCCAAAATATGGTTTCACTCTCTTGCTCCCAATTCCATTTACTTGGGAAGACATGTGAAATGAATTCGAATAAATTCTTCCTCTCCCGCACGTATTTCAATGCACTCCACGCGAAGCAATCCAAAACTTTTCAAAAAATCGGGCGAACCTTTGCTATTGTAATGGGAAAGATATAAGGAACTCCTCCACGCCCCTCCCTCACCATGGTTTGATGTTGGACAAATTGTCGATATTTTCACCCGTTGACTGTCCCCGAATAACAAACAATACACTAAATGATGTGTGCTGGGAGTTCTATGAGAAAAGCGCGCGAGTATTATGCACTTTACACACAGCGTAAAAATGCTCAAACTGGGAGACTAATACCTCCTTAAATATCGCTAAAGAGCATAGTACACCCACAGAGGAGGAATACATCACTTAAGAGAGAATGACCCATACAAAATAATAATTTAACTAGAGAGACAGAATGGGTGGTGTATGAAGCAGAGGCCATCAATTGAAAGCAACGGGGTGACGCAAACCCAAGGTACCTTCTGGCATCAGGATTTGGAGTGGAGAGCCATGCATCACCACGATGACTTTTTTTTTGACCCAACCATTAACTACTTAACCTTTCTTCAAGTCAAGGAAGCAATCCAAATAAAGCAATGCTCTTAATTACCAAAGGAAACCTTTCAATTCTCCATACTCTGAAACTTATAATCCAGGGTAGGGTAAGCACCCGAATTTTAGTTGGAAGAATGAGGGAGGCCAAAACCATTTTCCAAATAACCAGCCAGAACTTCCAAAACCAAGGCTTTCAAATCAAGCCCCTCAATTCCAAAATCAAGGTCCCTTTGGCGATTTCCTAATAATCCTAACCAAGGTTTTCACCCTCATCTCAAGGGAGTTAAAATCAACAATTTTTACTAACCTCCATATAAGAGAAGTCCTGAGGACATTAGACACAGCTTTGTTCAAAGCTCAACAACTTTACTAACATTGAATTTCGAACTGCCTTAAATGATGTGAGATCCTAAATCACTAAGTTGACCTCTTCTATAGGCAATTTCCAGCAAGAAAAAGGGAAACTCCTTTCTCAAACCATCCAAAACCCCTAAGGTCAAAATAGTGTTGGAATCTCAAGTCTAAACGATGTAACCTTTGAACATTGCAAGACTGTCACCACTTTTTGAAGGGAAAAACAATTGATAAAACCATTCAGCCCAAAGAATTGTCCAAAGAAACAACAAAATATGTGCAAATGAACCATTATGATGAGTTCGACAAGCCTCATGTTCCTGCACGTATGTTGTTGATGTTGAAATGTAGAAAGATAAAACTCCCCATGTCCCTCCTCAGCCCATTACCATAGGCTGAGAGCCCCTAAGAAAGTGAACAATCACTCAAATCTATGAGTTGCTCAAATAAGTCAAGGTCAACATCCCTCATGGATGCCACAGCAATCCCATCATATGCCAAGTTTTGAAAGACTTGTGCAATCGTGGAAAAGAAATTCAAGTGTCAACAAGGATGCACCATGATCGAACGGGCCCACTTCTCGCTGATTACAGAACAACTTGCCCCCAAAATACAAAGACCTAGGAAGCCCCACTATCTCCATAATGGTGGGAAACTCAAAATTGGGACATGCTCTAATGGACTTGGGAGCAAGTGTTAATTTGTCGCCATACTCGGTATATGTTGAGCTAGGGTTAGGAGAGTTAGAACCGATTAATATCACCCTTCAACTAGCTAACCGAGTGTGTTCTAGAGGTCTAGCAGCGATGTATCGTGCGCGTATTGTCTACTTTCCTACGGACTTTCATGTTCTCGACACACTCAACCCGTGACGAATCAAGGACTCCGCCCCAGGATTCTGGTAGCCATTCTTGGCCACTGCCAATGCCATCATACACCGTAGGGGAGGACTAATGACGTTATCTTTTGGTAACATGATTGTTAATCTTAATATCTTCAATGTTATCAAGGAGATAGGGGATGATGAGGATGTTTGTGAGGTAAATATGATAGAATCTGTTTTGCAGAACTATGTAGATCATGTTTCATATGATGACCCTCTCAAGTCTTGTCTAGTAAGCCCAAGTTATGTTGAGGAGATAACCACCGACCGAGTTTCGTAGACCCATAATCGAAACACGCGAGGTAACGAAGCAAATGGGTGGCACCTTGATTTGAAAATCTGCCACAAATCGAGAAAGAGTATTACCCTCGGAAGAGAAACCACTCAAGCTTGAGTTGAAACCTTACCATCGCAATCCTAAGTATGCACTTGTGGGTAAGAAACTTTTCCAGAATCATATCCTCCTTTAGATTCATATCAAGAGAATAAACTTTGAGAGATTGAGAACCCAATAAAACCGCTTACAAGATGGACCATTGCGCATATTAAGGAATCATTTCCTGATTTGCACACATAGGATTCACTTGGAAGAGGATGTCAAACCCTCTAGACAACCACATCGAAGACTGAACCTAGTCATGAAAGAAGTTGTCAAGAAATTGGTCTTAAACTGGCTGATGTGTAAAGATTATTTAATTCCCATCGCGATAGTAGTAGGTCACCCAACCCAAGTAGTTCCTAAGAAATCCGGGTCACGGTAGCAAATGAACACAATGAGCTAATCCTCACCGTCACCACAGTTGAGGTGCAGGTTAATTATAGGAAACTTAATGACGGCACTAGGAAAGATCATTTCCTCACTTTCAGGATCAAATGTTTGAGAGAGTTGCGTGGCATGAATTCTATTGTTTTCTGGGATGGGTACCTCAAGGTACAATCAAAATTGGAGATACTCTAGAAGATCAAGAGAAAACCACGTTCACCTGCCCTTTTGGCACATTTGCCTTTAGGAAAATGCCCTGATATGTAATGCACCAGAACCTTCCAAAGAGTCATGACGGGATTTTTAGCATATGATAGAACATATCTAGGAGATTTCATGGACAATTTCTCTGTTTTTGGAGAGTCATATGAGGGATGTTTAGAGAATTTAAGGAGAGTACTGGAAAGGTGTTAGGAGAAGAATTTAGTGCTGAATTGGGAGAAGTGTCACTTCATGGTGACACGAGGGATTGTGTTAGGACACATAGTGTCGAGAGAAGGAATAGAGGTAGATAAAGCAAAAGTTGAGTTGGATCTCCTTCCAACTTACCCACCCCTAAGTGTGTCAAGGATATACTGTCATTCTTAGGTCAAGGTAGGATTTATAGAGATTCATAAGAGATTTAAGGTTATAAATCATTCCCAAGGCAATTTCCTTGCTAAGGATGTCACTTTTGAATGGTCATAGGCATGTGAGGCGCTCGATAAATTGAAAACTATGTTAGTGTCACCTCATCACAGTGCGTGATCTCCCAATTAGACCTCTTCCTTTTGTATCATGTGTGACGCTAGTGATTATGCCAGGGGCCGATGGGCAAAGTGGAAGATAAAAAATCATTTGTGATCTATTATGCCAAGAAGACTTAGATTCCGCTTAATCCAATTACACAACTACGGAAAAGAGTTCTTGGTTGTAGCTCCTGCCCTAGAAAAGTTTCTAGGTCTTACATTGTAGGGTCTCTTGTAAATCCATTTTCACCTATCACACAGTCGAAGTAAGCATTGGCTTCTCTCTGCAGGTGATTACTAAGCCTCTCGCTTTTGACTATGTGGATCCTACTCTATCAAGAATTTAACCTGACCATTAAGGATAAGAAGGGAGTTGAGAATGTGGTAGCTAACCACCTATCTCAGTTAGTTTCGGAGACAACTTCTAAAGGTCTACCCATAGGCAACACTTTCCCGGGACGAGCAACTTCGCTTCACCAACGCCCATGGCATGCCGACATAGTAAACTATCTAGTGATGTGAAAATCTATCCTAATGGACCTCTTTAAAGAGGAAATTTTGGTGGACACATGTACTGATTACTTGATGATCCATACTTGTTTAAATAATGTCCTGATCAATTGCTAAGAAGGTGTGTGTATTCAATGACGATCAAATCGTACTCACCTTCACCACTACATAGGGCATTTTCTCCACAATAAGAAAAATCGTGGACAAAATCCCTGCAAGCCGGTTTTATTGGCCCACTCTTTTAAAGACTCCGCTTGTTTTTTGCAAACCTCGGTGTTCTATGTTACCAATTAAGAGGGATCACAAAAAGGAACATGATGCCTCTTACCCCTATTTTAATTATTGAGATCTTTGATTGCTAGGGTTTAGACTTCATGGGGCCTTTCCCCCCCTCATGTGGGTACTTTTACATTTTAATGGCAGTTGATTATGTTTCTAAGTGGGTAGAGGCCATTCCAACGAGAACTAATGACCACAAGGTTGTTTTGAAAATTTTGAAATAACATATTTTTTCTCGCTTTGGAATGCTCACAGGTAATCATTAGGTGATGGTGGGCTCCATTTTCTGTAACGACCCTTTGAAAATTTGTTAAAAGAGTATGAGTCACACACAAAGTTTCCACGGCTTACCAATTACTGCACAATGGTCGTGGTTTCTAACTAGACAATAGGGAGATTAAAAACATTTTGGAGAAAAAGGTTACCCCTAATCGCAAGGATTGGTCGCTTTGACTAACCGACTCTCTTTGGGCCTACCATACTGCTTTTAAGACTATTTTTAGTATGTCTCTGTATAGGCTAGTTTATGGCAAGACATATCATCTCTAAGTGGAAATGGAGCACAAAGCATATTGGGCCATTAAAACTCTTAATTTTGATTCTGCTACATGTGCAAAACGTGAGATCTGCTGGCGTATGAACGAGAGTTTGATGAATCGAGGCGGTGAATCGCATGAGAGCTCGAGAATCTACAAGGAGAGGCTCAAACTTCCATGACAAGAACATTGTAGCAAGACCTTTGAACCTCACCAAAGCAGTACCAAGCAGACAGCCTCTCGCTGCACACATCGTGCCTGTGTAAACCCGCTCTAGATGGACTGCTAGACCTTTCATCGTCAAGGTAGTTCACCCACAGAGTGGCGTAGCAGATCCGCCACGGATGTTCCTTCGCTGCAATCTCATCCTACCTTTTGTGACATACGCTTTTTTTTTTCCTTTTCTTGCATTTCTTTACGCCTTATTCATTTAGTCTGTATTTTTGTTTTTAATAAAGAAGAGTCCAACCCTTATGAAACCAATATTTTTGGCCCTCTCCTATAGTCCTAGGTGTATCGCCAAGGTATCAAGGCAATGCTTATTTCCATGGAAGGGCATACACTAGTGATTAGAACCATTTAAGTGCTTGCTATTTGGTTTCATTAAGTGTTCTCAAATATGCATGTGTAATTTTTTTTATTTTTGGCTCTTTGAGTACGGCATTTGACTTTATGTATGCAAATGCATGACCTTATGTAAGCACTCCATAAGGTTTCACTGACATACACAATAATGGTGCATGCACAAAACTTTTTTTTCATATTTGGGACCATATTGACCCAATTCTTTTCTATTCTCCAGAGTCAATCTTGACTTGTATCATTCTCATTCATAAACTACACAAGTCATTGATTTCTTGTCCCAAGCTCATTTTTGCTTGCGATTGCTTCAGCCTGTGCATTCTTAGCATTCCACGTCAACTACATGCGGTCTGTCTCAGAAACATCACAATAGTTGAAAGATGATTTTAGCCATATTTTTCTTTTCAACCTCTAAATCATACCCTAGTCATCCTTGTCCCTTATTATCCCAGCCACGAGAATCAACCTCAGTGACTCCTTGATCACGTGGAGTGATGGCTCCAAGGTAAGCGTGAAGGTGCCGAGAGCGTGTGGTACAAAATTGAGCAAGCACGTCGGCTTGGAGGGTTTTGAAGCGCTGCAAAGAAGCTTAGCGGCATGAAGGAAATCCAAAATGTAGAGAATTCGAAATTTTCGCAAAGTGGTATCGATATTCAATTATAATTGGCAACTTATCAGACCCGGAATTAGAGACGGTGAACACCTGCACGGCATCACACCCATCGGGTACCCCGCATTCCATCGCCATAAACATGGTAGGTGACTTTACACCGGCAGATTCACACTTACCTGGTACCAAGATGGTGTCACACTCGACCTCGGTCCGACCGATTAGCGGATCCGAACCTGCTTTCCGTGATTTATATCGGTATATATACCGACCTTACCCGATTTTTTTTTAAATCGATCCTCAGGCCTGTGGGTATGGCCCACATCTTATAATGAGGTAATTCAAAATATCATATACATATCAAAAGAACTACCACCTGAGTGGAGTCCATCAAAATTTATACATATTTACCGAGTCCCATTTTCTATAAATACAAATTGTACTTTTACATTTACAACCGTACACCCGAACCCATGTAGTGAACCCTTACAAGTGTGTGTCGCCCAAAGAAGATAACGGAAGTCTTCGCATGTCTTCCGTACCTACACCTGACTGAACCCGCGCTAAGCTTTTTACGCTTAGTGGAAACATATGTCTTATGCACATACACATTTAAAGCATAAAACTAATAACAAATATCATAATTTTCATGCATTCATATAATGAACTTTATACAATTACTAAGCTTATAACAAACATATGTTTATTTGGATTCCCAGTTACATAGCTTGGTCAATTCGTACTTACTACAAAGCTTATACTCGGTATTTCTTATCTTGATACTTGCTCGTAACTTACACTTATAGCACATTATTCTATTCTAACTTATACTTATAGCTTTTCGATCCTGTAGACTTATAACAAGCCTTATCTTTTATTCTGAAACTTATACTTATAAATATCCTTTATACTTACTCGAACTCAAACTGTGGTAGACTTATTCTTATTCCTATCTCCGTAGAGGACATATTATATACTTATCTCCCGTAGGGACACATACTTATCTCATTCGTATACGGTACTGAACTTATACTTATACTTAGACGGAGGTACTTATCACGTACTCATACTCCTATCTATCTCATACTTGTTCAGATCTCCCATAGGAGCTACAAAGCTTATGCTTATTCAAAGATACTTATACACGTGATGGTACTTATATCTATCTCAGATTTCCCGGAGGAGTTCACATAACTTATGCTATTACAGAGGTACCATTGGTACTACAGGGCTCATACTTATACCATAGAGCTTATACTTATACCTAATGCAGCTTCACTTGTTCGGAGGTACCGTAGGGTACTACCGAGATACACGGAACGATACTGCATTGCGTAACTTATTTCATACTGAAGTACCAAAGTACTACAAAAATTATAGTTTGGTAAACAGATTCTAACTTTGTACTAACACGAAGCATATCCCGCATTACGAACTTATACTTGTATTACTGAACTTATTCCTTTGTATTTCGATCTTATACTTCAGAGCATTTAACCAATACAATATCTCATCTTATTTGTCTCACATAACTTCACACACTTACGTTCATGCTCAACATCGACTCTGAACTTCGTGATCTATTCTTGCATTTAAGGTACTGGTAGTACGATGTCGTGAACAGATCGAATCATATGTTGATACATATCGATATGGGCATGTCCATAGCGTGCATGTATCACAAATGTGCACATATACCTATTCATACGACAAGAACATATCCAAAAACAAATGGATTTATCTGTTTATATTAGAGTCATATTCAGAGTTACAGTGGTTCGGAGGTACCCATAAAAATTTCACCGACTTATACTTATATTACGTGATACGAGCAAGTTTCAGGGGTACTAGCGTAACTTTAAATCGTGATTCAGAGTACTGTAGGTATTTCAGAACTAATCAGATACAGAGTACCCGTAGGTACTGGCGTAACAAATACGAGGTATATCTTATTTCCTTACTCTTATTCTTTATTCAGAGTCTTATCATATGTCTAACTGACTACCTAGACCAATCATAAGAAATGAGTAGGACGCAATATAATAAGTACCCGAAGGTACAATATAGAACAAGAGTGTCATAGCACCGCCAGAGTGCCGCACCGCTCAGACGCCCGCCTACGCAATAGGAGTACGTGAGAAACTTATCGTGATCGCCTCGCCACGTCAGAATGTCGCAAGACCAGCCAGGAGTGCCGGAGCACCGATCAAAACGTGGATACCCACGCAACAGAGTGTCGTGAGCACCAACAGAGTGTCGGGCTAATTCAACAAGAGTGCCGGGCACCAACAGACGTCCACTCATTCATACGTCCTAGGTAGTCATACGATCATGTCTTTCGTAGAACTCATAACCTATCTTTATTACCTTCGTGTTCACTTTTACAAATTTGCTTTTCATGTTCATGTTCATGTTCCAGTTCATTTTCATATTTCATATACTTATACAGGAATACTGATGTATTTACACATCATTCATGTATTCCTGTCCCTCGATGCATCTACTTTACTTAGGAATTGGAATTAATCCAATCGGATCATCCAAACTAAAGTTATGGCAAACTAGTCAATTTACCGATTACACTAGAGACAGTTTCTATTACTCATTTTTCTAGGGCCTTAACTTCATATTTGACACTATCTATTTGTACTCTTTTAAATTTAAGGTGCTAAGGGTTCTTCTCCAATTGGAATCACCCAAATTGAGACTCAGACTGCCACGTCCAAACAACCCTAATTACTCTATGATCAAATCGGCAGTTAATTTGGCTTGCACATAGCCCCACTTTGAGTGAATTTATGGCCCACTTAGAGTCCAAATTTCACGATGCCTATTTCAAGATGTTTGGTTCTCCTTGAAGTATATTTTAACCAGAAACTTGAATCACTCAAATCGGATCAGAAATGAGCAAGTTATGGCTAAATTACGAAAACTGGTCGGAATAGGAAACAGAGCATCACATGTACCTGACACCCCGACCAGACTGCATGCCATGTTGGCCCAAAATGACCAGAACCTAACATGTACCGGTACATGTTCAAGGTATACCTAAGACATGTCACCGAAAAAATGCCTGTATCGTGTTTTTCACCCATTTTTCCATATTTTGCTACCCAATCAACTCTATACTCTCTATACACTTCAAAACCATTTCATATTCATCTTGAAATGGTGGTTTAGAACCTTATAATCATCTTTCAATACATATGTTTCTTCAAAACCTTTCATGAATACTCCCAAACAACTCTAATATACGAACCCACACAAACCAAGCACTAAGATTTGCTTAGGGCTTATTCTAAACCCTAACTCAATTTCTTTCCATTTAACCATGAATTCAACATCAAAAGGAGGATTTATACTCTGATTCCATTGTGGTTTTACCACCCCTAATTTCAAGAAATCCTAGGTTAGGATGAAATCCTATCAAAACCCTAGGTTTGCAAACCATAGACATCCTTACCCTAGTCCAAATACACATAATTTCATACAAAATCCAAATATTCATACAATTCCATACCAAAAATCATAGAATCCATACCTTTTTGGCTCCTCCCCCTTCTTCCTCTTCTTCTTCTTCTCTCTTTCTCTCTTCTCTCCCTCTCTCTACGGTTTGGTCCTCCAAATGAGACCAAATTTGTCTTTAAATCCCATGTTTGCTAAGGCCATGTTCGCCAAGACAAGAAAACCCATTTTTGTTTTAAGTTTCTTTATTTCCCTTTAGTCCTTAAACTCCTTTCTTTTTTTGCAAAGCAACTTATACCATATTCTAATTTAACCCACACTCTTCCTATTTTATGACTTTCATATCCTTTTTGCCAAATTACAAGTTTGCCCTTGTATCTTGTAAACTTTCCTGTTTCTAATTCCATGTCGCATTTAAATCACGAAACATTCAAATTATGCCTACAAAATACCCTAAACATGTCGAAAACGACTAGGGTATATTTCGGGGTGTTACAGTATCGCCGTGCGTGAATGGGTCATTTGAAGAGCCTTTTTCCTCCCATTTTTTGAACCCTTTCATATTCCCCTCCAACTCCTATATAAGAGAAACCCTAACCCTAACTTCTCTTCTCACTAAAGCAAACCCTAAGTCAAACAGTTCCTCAAGTTTCATCATCAACCTAACCTGGAGCATCAACAGTTCTTCACATGCGAAGTTTGAAAGTGTTGGAACCAAAGTGGTAAGGATTCTCATCCAGAGCAATTTGACGTATTTTCCCACACATGCTGCATACTGTTTCAGCTCGCTTGCCATGGCTTTATGCTTTTGGTCACAAGGCATCCGCTTATGAACGGTATGGGGAGGAAAGTTTTGACAGATTTGGAAATGGTGAGTCCAATAGTGCTAAAGATGGGTTGTTGGGAGACTTTTGTGTGTGTATGGGTTGTTCTTGCAATATTCGCTATCGTGGCCATGTCTATGGTAAGATCAAAGAACACAGGGAAAGGAAAGGCCACCAGCTCTTCTATGGAGCGAGCCGTGAAAAAACAAAAGGCTAATACTTCGCAGATTGTGAAAAAGGGAAAAGGAAAGCGGAAAGGCCCTTCATCAGAAAGTAAGGAAGAAAGTGATAGCAAAGATGAAGAGATTGAGGCTATGTTTGTTGAATCTTAGAAATTAGAGCGAGAAAGGTGGATCCAGTCAGTTGAAAGGCAAGGTTTCCACTGTGAGCGGGGAATGAAAATTGAAACATTTTTGTTTACTCACCCCATTCATGCCAAGTATTTAGATCGTAATTTCACTTGTTGGTGATGGCTAAAGGTGTACCGTCCGTTGTCGTGAATTTTATTCAACTGGAATCAATGTAGATTCCCCTTCGGGAGACTACACCCGGGAAGTAGCTAATGGTTACCGACCGATCGCCAGATCATCGAATTATGTTCTCCCTGCCACACATGAGAGACCTTATCCACGCAGCTGAAGGCCACGTGAGTTTGATGCAGATCTGTTTGCAAACACCATGTGCATCAACCCGGTACCCATGGGGTTTTTATGCGCAGCAATGATCTCGGGAAATTAGCCCGAGTATGCGTTGATGAATAAGGTCATTCACAATATGATCGGGCCAAAGAGAAAGGAAAAATTATCGAGAAAGGAAGAAATTCAGTTTCTGTATGAGGTAATGAATGGGAAAATTATTGATTACGCTTTGGTAATGCGGTAAACGGGGATTCTATATCCCAATCGAGAATGTGCACATCCCCTTCCCGACATTAGTTACAAATTTGGTGGAAGCTGCTGAGATAAGGGGTTCTAGTAGAGAAAAAAGAGTTCGTCCTAGGCTGGGGCCCATCACAAACAAAACAATTAAAAAGCCGAGCCGCTTCCACAAGGCCCTCGCCGAAGACATCCTCCAACTATTTCGGGCTATCATCAGTTTACTTCCCTGGTCGATGACATCTCCTTAAAGAGGATGGAGCGTAGAATCAAAGGATGGCTTAAATTCATCCTGGGGAAGCAGAAGGGTTAACCAATGTGCCTCCAAGCTTCAGGTCACATTCTACGAGGAGCCTATTGTTGTTGATGAATTTCCTCCCGACTTCCGGAAAGAAGATTATGACGAGCCGATGAGATCAAAAAGGTGATGAAGATGCATTTTCCTGATGGAGAGTGAGAGACTTAAGAGTAGTGGTATCTGGGTTAGAATAAGGTGGTGTTTGCAATTGGGTAGAGACCTCAACCATGTCATGCCAACACCTATTTTGTTTCAGAACCCTATTTATGTAACCCATGGTCACATTACAAGCTTAAAGACCTTTTTATTTTAGTTATGTAGTGGTGTTGCTTATCGACTTTATGCATGTTAGCTTGTTGGTTATGGTGAAATGTTTATAGTTTTAATGAAGTCTATCTCCATTTTGGTGATTTCATCAAGGGGCTCTAATCTCAAGATTCGTGATCCCTTATATGAGAATCTCTGCTTTGTAACAGCTTTTGTTATTTCTATTCCATTACACTTGGGGATCGTTAGTGCTCATTTAAGCTTAGGTGGTCGTGACAATTGCTAGGTTACAGCACTATGTTCATATTTGCTCTTTGGGAATCTTGCACTCTTGACTGGCTTCCTGAAAGACTCCCTGCTAAGCCTCATAGCTCCAGAGCAAGCATTAGGTTCAAATCTTGCTAGGACCAGCAAGACGTAGGTCAAAGTGTGTCGACACATAAAAGTGCGACAATTATATAGGGTTTTAAGCCCCTCAGCTCATGTTTTGCTTTCATTTTGTGTAGAATAGGTGCTTTTGACCTTTTCTACTATTTTATGCATGTGCAGGTTGTTCGATGTCCCGTGCACATTTTCGTAGCTGTTTAGTTCCAGAGGACAATCAGAGATCATCGTCATTAATTACGTACGTCTGCTGAGGCCCCTGCGCTCTAAAGTGAAGGGTAGTTAGGAGACAAGTGGTACCGATACCATTACGTAGTAAGGAGCAAAGGAGCAGTTGGTATCGGCATCTAAAGGCCGTTGAGTACCAAAGGGACTTCTGGGTACCTAAGATCAACATGCGATCTTCATAGATTTTGAGCCGACTTCGATCTTGGTGCAAGGGCACGCTCGTCTTTCGATCCTCACTTCGAGATCACTAATGAGGATTGTATTTAAGCCCAATTTAGGATAGAATTGAGGGAGTTCGAATTCTAGGGTTTTAACTCTAACCTTTGGAGTGTTTTCTCATATTTTTCTAGGGTTTTCTAGAGTAGAGTAGCTAGTTTTCTTCTGATTCTGAGTTTTTAAGCATTTGTAACCTTTCAGTTGGTTTTATAACTTGGTGTTCATTGAGAGGCTCTGCGTTTTTTATATCTCAACCTTGCAATTGAAGTGTTATTTCTCAATTCACGTTTACTATTAGTGTTCCATAAATTATGAATCAATTCTCAGCTTGAATGGAGTTTTAAACCCCTCCACGATGTGGTTCTATCGGTGGAAACTCACCCCCTGCTGCAACAACCTTCAATCCCTCTTTTGTGCTTCAATGGGATTTGTATGATATTATACACTTGCGAAAATTCTTATAAAACCTTAGTTTGGCATCTTCTTAACAACGTGTGAACGAGAGATTCTTGGTACATGTTGTGCTTGATCTCAAATGCAAACTAAGAGTCCAAAAAAATCGTCTGAGCAAGAGTTTGGTATCGTTCAATTATTCTTTATCTTACAAAAGCTTTTAAAGTTAAATCCCCCATCAAAGACCATTCATCAATGGCTCCTAGATGAGATTGTAAGTGAGAGGTGGGTATTACCTAGTTGGTGGTGAGCGGAAACCTTAGGATCCTATCATTCACCTTCTCGTTTTACAATAGTTTAAGTAAAAAGGTTACTAAATCAATCAAGCAAAACCCCCTAGATTTTACTCTAATCGCACATTCATTAGAAAGCAATCCCTAAGGATCATCTAGGAAACCAGTCCCTGTGGAAATGACCTGTGGACTCCCACGGTATTATAATGCTTGACGACATCAGTTCCTACGCTTGGGAATAATTTCAGTACACGAAATAGACGAAGCAATGTCGCGACATTGCTGGTCCGATGTCACGACATTGATCAACTGATAATACCTTTGGAAAATTCTCACTGATGTTGCGACATTGAGTTGTGATGTCGCAACATTGAACATTTCAATGTCTTCACCGTAAATACGTCATAATCGCGGTCGCGGGTGATGTCGCGACATTGGATGCCCGATGTAGCTCAATCGCTGAGTTGCTTTTGCGTCCTGATGATTGAGTCGGATGTCGACATTGGTTTGGTATCGTAACACTGTTGTGATTATGTCGCGACATTGGCATATCTTTTCCTTTCCCTCTTCAACTGATGTCACGGCTATGTTGCGGCATTGTAGTGATGTTAAGACCTTCTCATCACAGTGTCGCGACATTGGAAATAAGATGTCGTAAATGTCTCTTTTCTCAGACAATGTCATTTTTGCCTTTTTTCTACTCGAATTTCTCGCTTCTTTTCCTTAATTTCCTACAAAACATAAATCTAGGTGAAAGCTCTATAATTTTACATTAAATTGAAATTTTAAGCTCGAAATATACTTGAAAAATGGGCTTAAAAATAGATGAGTTTTAGACTCATCAAATATATCTATGTTTGGGAGCACTTTAAAGGTGGTCGACATATTAATGTTGATTAGAGCCCGATCTTTGAAGACTTGTATAGCCCATAGGGTTATTTGTGTAGCTAGTGTGCTTTCTTTGTGCTTAGTTTACAGCTTGCCTGGATGCACCCACACATTCACGTACACTTAGTTTCATGTTGAGAGTAGCGAGCCTTCACCCCAGAAACCCCTCGATGTCGAGGTAGCTGGCATGTGTCGAGGTGATGACCGTTGACCATATTTTTCCGTATGTAATCAAATTTGCCAATTAATTAGCATCTCTGCCAAAGATTAAATAAAGTCTTCGGCAATGGCATCAAAAACTTGTTAATTTAACAAACTATACATACAAAGTTATGACTTTGCCACCAAAGAACTATTATCTAATCCCCGGCAACGGTGCCAAAAAACATGTCAGACCATTTTGGATTAAAAATACGTGTTTGTCCTTTTGTAAACTCGGATTCATTAAAAATGTGGTTCGTCTAAATCAATCGCATGCTAGTAAAGGCAATAAAAGTAATCTTTAAGTCAAGATATCGCTCCCACGAGACTGATGATAAATCAAAAGACTAACTACCCAACTACTCAAGATCCTACTATTCAACCCATTGTTAAATGATCGTGAGAACTAATAAAATAATTTCACTAAGATACATAAAAATTAATGCGCGGATTCGAGAGTTCACGGAGGAAGATAACACCGGAAATAGACTAATGAATACCGTCAATTTCCTCGCATCATTTCAATCATAGCTGTCATGAAGTCGGGAAAGTTGAATTTGTTAAATATGCATCAGGTATAGTTTAGATTTCTCCCTTAACTGATACCTTTCTACTAATTAGAGATTCGTGTTCATTTTTTTGTACTCATGAATTTAATCATTACTTATAAGATATACTCTCTTCTAAGATCTCGGTATTTTTCCTTTCAACATTTCACACCTGGGCCTAGGATCAAGAATTCTTGCCCCCATAAACATGATATTGCAAGCCTTCTCCAATTTAAATGTCACCTCATCCTTCAATACCGATGAAATTCTCCATCTCCTTGATTAGATCTTTCCTAACACGGGATCAAAATCCTTTCATTAGAAAGGGGAGAAACCTCTGAGCGATGAAACTGATACTTCATCAAACTATCCTCAAACCATGAGTAAGTTAGTCATCTATCTAAGTAGTCTTTCATAGTTCATTAGTTCCAAAAGTATTAGTCTACCATACCCACAAAGAACTGCTCTATACCCTTAAGATTCTCCATCTCTGTGTCATGCAGAGGGCCTCCTGAAAATCAAAACAAGATATAGTACTTTGTTTGGGTACACGGTACTAGTACTTGGAACAATTAAGTTCAAAAATAATACCAATTAAATAAATTCAAGAATTTAACTATGCCGTTTCATTTTGCAGCGTAAAAATAACAATCACCATCGACTCCATTCCTGTGAGGGAATAAATTCTTCAAAATTGGTTCACATAAATGAGTGACTAACTGATTAAGAAAATTCACTGAGATTGTAAAAAAATTAAAATAAATGAACTCCATAAATTTTCTAAAATCCATTTAAAGCAGGACAATAATGACAAAGAAAATTTTACAGTGAAATCCAGCTTGAAGCTGCACATCAGTTCATTACTCAAATCCATAAATTAAACAGAAAACTAACTAAAAACTACGCTCCAACTAAATCAACTAAAAAGGAAATAAAAGATAAAATAAAGGAAAAATAAAAGAAAAATAATATACAAAGAGTCTTCAACTACCTGTAAGTCTTCGGCTTCATGGTCGCATAGTGCCCTAGATGCGCCTATTTATAGACTTTCCAATGTTGGTCGCACTCCAAACCGCGGTTGTAATCCCCAAATACTACCAAATTAGTCACTTTGTTCAACGATAGAAAATTAGCGGTCGAGGTCTTTAGTCTTTGTCGGGCTTTTATCGTAGCATGCGCCGTCGCACTGCTTCTCTCGAGCTTTTTCTATTCTGGTCGCGGATTGCACTTTTGACAATGTCGCGAAATAGTTTTTATGCAGCAGTCTTGTTCTTGTCGCGACAGGGTTGTCTTGTAGGAGTCTTCAACAAGTTTAACAAAAATCACAATGACATGAATTTTTGTCATGGTCAAAGCATTTTCACCCCTTCAAAGATCTCTACTCTCACACAACAGAATTTCTTGTTCTTCGTACAACTTCTCACACAACAAAGTTTTCTTTTGTCACGATAGACTCCTTTTTTTTTCTCGGTCCTTGACTCCTCGGTCGAACTATTGCTGCTACATAAAAATCCTTGCTGCAATAAAAATCCTTTCTTTATGCACGTGACTTGACATTGCTAATCTCAGTTATCTTTCAATTTCTATTGCGACATAATATTCTTCTATCGCGACAGAATTCTATTACTCTACAACTTTTATTGTCGCGACATAAAACTTCTTTGTCGCGACAGAGATTCTGCCTTTAGTTCTTCATTATCTCGTAACATAAAATTCTTTATCGCAACAATCTTCTTATATTGCTTCTCAACTTCTTGTCGTTACAGAGTTCATCTCAACCTCATGTTTTGTTTGTCGCGACAAAAACCGTCTTTATCGTGACAAAGTTCACTGCCTCTTTACTAAGTGAACTCTTAAATTTTATGTCGCGAGAGCTTTTCTGCTATACGTAAATCCTTCCTGAGCTGGTCCCATGTTGAAAATTTTGTCGCAACATAAAATCACTGTCAGCTTGACTGTGTTTATGCCCTACCATTTTCATCGCGCGACAAAGTCGCTTTTTATCGTGACAAAGTCTGATCCGTTAATCTTTCATTCTTTTTATGTTGCACAGAGTAAGGGATTGTCACGAAAAGTTCCTCCTCGCCATTTGCCTTGATCGTTGTCGCGACAAGAGTAAAGAGTGTCGAGACAAACTTCTTCACACTCTTCCTCAGCAATGTCACGATAGAAGTCCTCTTCTGTCACAAAGTCTCCATTCCCATTCTGCAGTCAGACCTGCATACAGCAGTAAAGTCGCCGCCCATGAACATATTTCTCATTGTTTCTCCTGAAATTCTCATCGTGACATACAAAACTCTGTCACAACAGAGAATCCTGCATTTGCCATTTTTTTTTTCTTCTTTTCTTGCTAGAATTATATTTTTTTCAAGAAACATCTGCAAAACACAAATTTGGTGAATTTTCCATAATTTAGCATTAAAAATATATCTCAATTGCTAAAAATATGCCAGAAAATGGATTAAAAATAGATGAGTTTAGGACTCATCAAATTGTTACACCCCGATTCCCTGGCCCGACCCGGTCGGCTGGGATCCGAACAGAAGTCTCGGGGCGAAGACTATGAGAGCATCGTGGGACTCTTAATTGCGAGAGCAACGTAATCAAAACATCATATACAAAGAACTAAATAAACACCACCGAGGTGCTTACAAAGGTCACATACATCCCAGTCCTCGAGTCCCATTTACATACAAAACTATACTTTTACATTTACAAATCGTAGAGAGCGGACTCACATGTAGTGAACCCCTTACCAGTGTGTCGCCCAATCAGATGCTGAAGCTTTCTCGTGACGTCGTCTTCGCACTCCACACTCCGATTAAAAACCCGTATAGTTTTATGCTTTGATGGGAAACATATGACTTATACAAAAACACATGCACTTATATGGAATCATAATAAACATATAACAGTAATAGATCTCAGAATCTTCATGAATTCATATAACAAATTTATGCTTGTTCAGATCTCTTGTATACGGTATTGAACTTATACTTATAGAAAACTTATACTTACTCGGATCTTACACTTATCGAACATATACTTATGCTTATCTCTCGTAGGACACATACTTATTCAGATTTCTCGTATGCGGTACTGAGCTTATACATATACTTATAAGGAGGTGCTTATCCACATACTCATACTTATCTCAAGCTTATACTTATCCCAATCTCCCGTAAGAGTTGGCAAGAGCTTATACCTACATGCAGGTACTTATACACGCACTGCACACTTATATCTATCCTCGTATCTCCATGTGAGTTCACGTAACTTATGCTCATGCAGGTACCCTTAGGTACTTATAAGTTTTTTTGATAATGCATATTTCCTGTGGCTTTAAAATTTGATAATACTTGAGCTACACTTGTTTGAGGCACTTAGTACTCTTATGAGAGATTATATTTGTATTACTTAAACTTATACGGTATTGTGAACTTATTCTTATATTTATACCTATACTAATGAATAATTTCTCCAAAGACAATATTATTTGTGCCTGTATCACATATGTTATTATTCGCATTCTCCCAAAGGACATATATATCAGACTTACTGTTCAGACTTATAATTATTTAGATTCAAAGGATATTTCATTTCAACTTCTCGTCTTCGACTAATATTTATCCATCTCTTAGAGAGTTATAGTAAAGGTACCCATAGGTTCTTATTGTAACTTATACTTGTACTTCACATCTTTATATTTGCAATTATTTTATATTTTCCTGTTTTATGGATCTTATACTTTGTGGTTACTTGAGTTTATTTTGTATTTCGGATCTTATACTTGTAGTACGGATCCTATACTTATATTACGGAGCTTATGCTTGTATTTTAGATCTTATTCTTGTATTTCGGATCTTATACTTGTATTACGGAGCTTATGCTTGTATTTCGGATCTTATTCTTATATTTCGGATCTTATACTTGTATTACTTTGAGCTTTATTCTCGTGATTTTGATCTTATACTT
Organism: Tetrastigma voinierianum; assembly: GCA_016808115.1. NCBI lineage: Eukaryota > Viridiplantae > Streptophyta > Magnoliopsida > Vitales > Vitaceae > Tetrastigma > Tetrastigma voinierianum. The sequence goes on along the minus strand of JAEQBH010002499.1, from coordinate 127,366 downwards.
GTATTACGGAGCTTATGCTTGTATTTCGAATCTTATTCTTATATTTCGGATCTTATACTTATATTACGGAGCTTATTCTTGTATTTCGGATCTTATACTTGTATTACGGAGCTTATGCTTGTATTACGGAGCTTATTCTGGTACAAAAGCAATCTCGTAGTACTACATTTGATCTTTATATGGAGTGTACCCATGTGTACTACTAGACTTATACTCTATATTACGTAACTTTTACTTAATTCTATCGACACGGAAGCAATCTGGTGAGGTACTACAGAGATTTTACTTGTACAAAAGTACCCGTGAGGTACTACGTATCTGCATACGAGGCACCGTAGAAGATTCTGCATTCTCACTATTCATTTCCTTTACTCTATTTGTCTGTAGCCCATCATATAATTGTTCGATTGCTCAGGACTAGTAATACGAGATGAGCATCCATTATTGCGCACAATAAGCATCCAAGGTACAATATAAGATCAGGTGCCATAGTTACGCTTATCAAGACCGACAAAGTGTTCGTCAAGACTAATCGTAGAGCAATCGGCACACTAGAGAGCAATCGGCGTACCATCGCGTCGCAGCCACGCCGGTAAAGTGCCCGCCATACTCAATCAGAGAGTACCTCAAGCACACCGAGATACCGGCACTAATGTGCCGGCTATTTATCGAGAGTGTCGTCGCACTAATCAGAGAGTACCGAAGTACTATACATGCCTGCCCACATAACATAGGTGCAGTGTCATTCCATATCTGGTCTTAGGCAATTCTACAATTATATGAGTTCAGTAACTCACTATCCTATAATAGCATTTCAGCTATTACATTACGATCGCGACATATTACCTTTCATTTTCATACCATGTTTCAGTTCGTTTTCATATTTCATATCATATTCATGTTTCATGAATCAACCCATACATAATGCATTTCCCGTATTTTCCCCAAGCCATGTCCACAAGATATGGCATCTCATATACTTGTACGGTATGATACCTATGTATTCACACCTCATTCATGTATTCTTATTCCTCTATGAATCTACTGTACTTAGAAATTGGAATCATTCCAATTGAATCATCCAAACTCAAGTTATGGCATTTTTATGCCAAACTAGTCAGTTTACCAATATTACACTAGGATATTAGACACTGTTTTCAGATTAACTCCTCATACAGACCCCAATATTATCTATCAGCTACGTGATATGTCCATTTCCCAATCAATCAAACTGATAATCTAAACTTGAGTTATGTACTAAAAAACAACCCTAATTAATTTATGATCAAAACTTAAGCATAAATTTGCTTGAACATACTCTGAGTGAATTTGGGCCACATAGAGTCAGAATTTGAAGGTAGCTATTTCAGGATGTTTGGTTCTCCTTGAAGTCTAGTTTAACCAGCAACTTAAATCACTCAAATCGGATAAGAAATGAGAAATTTATGACCAAAATACGAACACTGATCAAAATAGAGCAATGGGTACCAGTACCAGTTGACAGAACCAATGTGGTACCGGTACCACTCTGTTTGGTACCGGTACCACCCTTTGAAAATTGTCCAAAAAGGTGGTTTTTCTCCCATTTTTCCATATTTTGCTACCCAAATCAACTCAATAATCTATATATACATCAAAACCACTCCATATTCATCTTGTAATCTCTTTTCTACTAAAATCATCTTCAAACATCTGTCTTTTCTTCAAAACCTCATGGATTACTCTCAAAACAATCTCAATGGGTCATAACCCATACATGGTCCAAAGATAGCATTTTAGTTAGTTTGTTCAAACCCTGTAATCCAATTATTTGTATCAAACCAAGGAATCCAACCTCAAAGGGAGGATTCATACTCTTGAGCCCATACTCTTGATTCCATACAAGAATTCATAGTTCCATACCTTTTTGCCCTTCTTTTCTTCTTCTCTTCTCTTCTTCTTCTCTTCTTTTTCCTCTTCTTCTCTCTTTTCCTCTTCTCTACGTTTTGGTCTCTCAAAAATGAGAGACAAATTGCTCTTATCTAATTGTTTTGTTAAGGCCATGTTTGGCCTTTGCATTTTTAAACATTTTTCTCATTTTTGCAATTAGGCCCTTCCTCTCTTTATTATTCTCAATCTAACTCATTAAATTTCTATTTTGGCATACAATCTTATGAGATTATTACCCTTAGGTCCTCAAGTGGTAAATGACCACTTTACCCTTGTCTTTAATATTCATTTCGAGTCTCTCGTTTTATTTCCCAAAAATTCCATTTAGCTTTTAATATACCCTAAACAAGTCTGAAAACTGCTAGGGTATATTTCGGGGTGTTACACAAATTCCCCCAAACTTAAAGTTTTGGTTGTCTTCAAGCAAAGAAAAGAAAATTTTGTTTGTCTTCAAACAATTTAGCTTTTATTTTTAAGGACATTTTTCTGTTGAATCCTCAATTGGGCAAGAAAAATAATCCAGTTATAAAATTATTTCTAAACATGTTTCCCATCTAGAATCAGGAAGATTTTTAATTAAGTTCACTAAACAACCAAATAATTCATATAGTGTAAACAATTCAATCACTCATCCTTTATTTGTGGGAGTGTGATGGTCTTCTCTCTTTTTCCTTGGCAGATTAGTTAATTTTCTAGGATAATACTCAGTTAGCACACTTCTCCTTCATTCTTAAAGTCCCATATGCTTGTTTGTCATATTAATCTCCACTAATGCAAGCATATCACCACCTTTAGGATCAAATAGGTATTTAAGCTTGTAATGTGTGGTTTGGGTTATTGGGTAGATAATTGGACAATTTAGGCTCAATTTTACCCATACTTCACTGACAACTTAACACTCCTGCATTCATTGTGTATCCTTGATTTATTTTGATTTCAAGTTTCTAATCTTTCCATCAAGTTTTGTGCATATTTTTACATATTCTCCATTATGGTATCTTTTTTTTTCTTTTCATTGACCACACTTAGAATATCACTTCTCTTCCTTATCTTAGAAGCTTTTTCACTTTTCATTTTTATCAAGGTTTCTAGAAAGGTTCACTGTTTTGTCTTTTTAAGCTTTCTACCTCCCTTAACGAACTTTGGGTCAGTAACTCCTATACTGTTGGAATTAGGGTACTAGGTGCTGAACAATTCCCAAGAACTTAATTGTTCAAGGGAGGAAGGTCAGAATATCCTAAATATACCCTAGTCAAGTTCGACATAAGCTTAGTGGTATTTTGTAAGCATAATTTGAATGTTTCGTGAGTTAATGCAAACAGGAAACTTAAGACCGGAAATTTTACAAGTTATAAGGACAAAGGGAATTGTAAAAATGGGGCTTGAAAGTCATAATTTGATAAGACTATAGGCCAAAGTATAAATAATAGGAATTGTAGTGTAATAAATGGAAAATGGAGGATTATAAGGTAAATAAGAGAGACTTAAATTATAAAAGGAGAGGGAGACCAAAAATGGATTATTTTGGTCTCCAAACAAGGGCTACTGGAAGAAGAGGAGAAGGAAGAAGAAGAAGAGGAAGAAAGGAGAAATCAAGCAAAGGTATGGATTCTAGTATGGATACATGACTAGATGATTTCGTATACAAATTACTGGGTATGAATTAAGTTAGGGTTTTCTTTGGACACACTTGGTTCTAGGTTTTCTAGAAGACATCCTAATCCTCTAGATTTAAGGGAAGTTTGGCTGAAAATCCCTAGTTGATAATGATTAGAGATGAATCCTTCACAATTCCAAGGTTTTGTAGACCGTACGAATTTTTTGGTATGAATCCTTGACTTTAAATTAAAAGTGTTTCAGGAGTTGTCGAGGGATTCCATGTTAGTTTTTGATGAATATTGTAATAGAAGTGATTTATGGAAGAAAAGTGCATGAAAAATGGTGAAATTTACTCATTTCTCGGTTGTTTCGAGACCCGTACCTGACAGCCGAGCCGGCACTCTAAGATGTAGTGTTCGTTTTTCTTGCTTTGACCGTTCGTATTTCACATAAATTTGCTCATTTCTTATCCGATTTGTGTGATTCAAGTTTCTAGTTAAACTAGACTTCAAGGAGAACCAAACATCCCAAAATAGGTACCCTCGAGTTCCGACTCTATGTGGCCCAAAAATTCACTCAAATTGGGGCTATGTTAAAGCCAATTTCTGGTTCAATTTTTGAACATAGGGTAGTCCCGACTGTTTTGGACGTAACTTGAGTTTCGGTGCTCCGATTTTGGTGATTCCAGTTGGAGGAGAACCCTTAGCACCTTAGCTTTAAAATAGTAACAAGAACCAGTGTCAAATATGGAGTTAAGGCACTGGAAAATGAGTATTTCAAACTGTCCCTTGGGTAAAATCGGTAAATTGACTAGTTTGACATGAAAATGCCATAACTTTAGTTTGGATGATCCAATTGGAATGATTCCAATTTCTAAGTAAAACAGATTCATAGAGGGACAAGAATACATGAATGATGAGTGAATACATAAGCATCATACTGTACAAGTATATGAAATGCCCTATGTAATAGGCATGAAACAAGAAAAGTATAGGAAATGAAATATGTAAGATGTGTTCATGAAACATGAATATGATATGAAATATGAAAACGATTTGAAACATGAACATGAACATGAAAAGAAAATGTCATGAACACGTAATGTGATAAAGATAGGTTATGTTCTGAAAGACATATGATAATACACCACTTAGGACCAAAGAATGAATGAGCGGACGCTCGATTGGTGCTCGACACTCCTGGCGTAGCGCACAAGATCGCCGACGCACTCTGGTGACTCCCGTTGATGCTAATAAGACCCGCTACGTGGGCGTACCTCCACGTTGACGCAGATTCACGGTACCAAGATCAGACAGACTGGTACTTATTGTACCGCGTCCTACTCATTTTTATGATCGGGTCCGGGTAGTCAAACAGCTTATATGATAAGACTCAATAAAGCAATAAGAGTAAAGATCCGACCGCATTCCTCGTATCTTATTAATCTCCTGTAGTACCTACAGTACTCAGATTCGACAGTCTCGCAGTAACCCACGGGCACCTCGTGACAAGAAAATGCTATAAGTCCAAGAAGCACTACCGTACTCCCGTGATCTGCAAAATAAGATAAGTCCAAAGAATTCACGGTACTCCAGACAAGAAAATAACAAGTATATATCTCAGAAGACCCACAGTACTCTGTGACGTTGAAATGGGCATAAAGTTCAGAGTATCCACGGTAATTTCAGACAAGAAAATGTTATAAGTCCAAGAAGCATCTACGGTACCTCCCGAGCAAGTGTAACTCGAATATGATTATGATATAAACCGATAACTGCTTGTTTTTGGATATGTTCTAATCAGATGAATCCCAGATATGACCAAGTAGATCCGTACCTTCTATAGACTAATGTCCATATCTGATATGTATCTCGCATAGGTCCGACCGACCAGATGTGATATGATTTTGATTTATTCCGACTTATTGTACCTATGGGTACCTTCGCACAAGTATGAGATCTGAAATATAAGAATAAGTACAAGTCCTGTAGTACCTACGGGTACCTTTGTATAATGAATCTGTTTTGTAGTACCTACGGGTACTTTTGTACCAGTAAAATGTTCTGTAGTACCTACGGGTACTTCCGTATCCGAAATACAAGAATTAGCTCTGTAACGCAAGTATAAGTTCCGTAGGACAAGTATATGTTCCGTAATACAAGAATAAGATCCAAAATACAAGAATAAGTATGAGTTCAGAGTATTCACTTCGATACTCCGTGATAAGCTCCTGGATATGATAAACTAAGAGGTACCACTTCTGGGTACTCCAGATGAGTATAAGATAAGTTTGATTATAACAAGTGTGCTGCCTCGGGACATTTGAACAAGTAGTGCTTACGGGTACTTCCGTATAAGAATAAGTTCCTACATCACCAATATATCGCCCAGACATTCTGTGAGTACCCCACGGTACCTCCAAACAAGTGTAATCTCTGTAGTATAAGTATAAGCCCTATGGTATAAGTATAAACCTTGTAGTACCTAAGGGTATCTCTGTATAAGAATAAGTTCTATAACTCCTACGGGAGATCCATATACACATAAGTTCTGTAACTCCTACGGGAGATCCGAATACACATAAGTCTGTTATAAGCATAAATTCTGAATAAGAATAAGTTCTGTAATTTCTACGGGAGATCCAAATAAGCATAAACCTGTTATAAGCATAAGTACTTGTATAAGTCCAGTATACTAATGCATGGAAATTCCTACATTCATATCGTTATCCGTCGAATATAAATGTGAATATGCATACTACATATGTTTCTACTGCTGCAAAGCGAAGCACGGGTTTTTAACTGCAGGTATAGGAGAAGACGTCCGAAAACATCCGGCATACGGGGCCAGCCAACACACTAGTAAGGGTTCATCACAATAGGGTTCTCAAGGCCCGAATATGTAATTGTAAAAATGTAAAAGTACGGGCCAGATATGTAAATGGGACTGTATGTGTATAGATATCAGAAACACCACTCACGGTGGTAGTTTTTATTTTGTACATGATATTTTGATTCGGCATAAGATGTGGGCCATACCCATGTGTACAAGTTCGACTCTAAAAAAAAAAAAAAAATGGTAAAGAGTCCCAATATATAGTCTCGCGCCTGAATCCCTGTCGGATCTCGCCAACCTGCCCAACCGAATCGGGTGTGACAAAGGCTACAAGACCAAACTCATTCCTCCTTGATGTTTCACTTTTTATAGCTTCATTTCTTAATTCTCTTCATATCTTCTCATCTCAATGAATTTTTCTTTCTCAACCCTTTTCATCCTTCTCCATAGCTTTAAATAATATTCCCCCAAACTTGTTCTCCTTTTTTTTCATTTTTTGTATGTGCTGCGTACTCAAGTAAAATATGGTTCTTTACTTAGGTACTGTTTAATAAGGGATTTGTGCTTTCCACCGGCTGTTGATGATAAGATTGGCTATTGGCTCAAATAAGGAACTAATGTGTATGCTTATGCATATCATAAGGGTAGGCTTTAAAAGGCTCAAACTTCCAAGGATGGCTTAGATCATTTCCTATTAGTGGTATTGCCTAGGATTTCGCCTTGACTAATAATCTAACAAGTTCTAGGACATTTGGAGATTAAATGTTATGTATCCCAGAATATGTCTCTAACCTGAGCACAATTTATTTCAGATATACTTTTGACCATGTGCAATGTTTATCAAGATTCTTAAATAACTGAATTGTTTACAAAACATAATCACAAGTCATATTTGTTTCATCAATTTGTTAAAACCTTTCATATTTTTTAAGTTCAACACATTTATTAATATCCTTACAACTTTCCATTTCATTCATTCCTACCCCAATTCATCTATCCAATTTTTGTTTGGTTCCTGAATATGTTGCCATGCTATTTTATTTTATTTTTTTAAACTAACAACTCATTCAAAGTAACCATTCAATTCAGATGAAGTTAACACAACAACATTTCAATTCCACAGTCTATTCAATTCTACCAAACAATGCGCAACAATCAAGTATTTCAACTCAGAAACTGCTTTTCCATTATTTAATAAAATCATTCACCGACAATCAAAGAAATTTCAATTATTTAAAGTAAAAGAAAGAAAATACAAAATAAGACACACAAGAAATGAAAATAAGAGGAACACTACCTCAGAAAGAATTTTTCAATTCATTAAAATTTTCAAGTATGAGGGATTAGGTACGAGAGGGAAGATGGGAAGGAAATGCAGGTTGAGCTATTTTCTTCTTCTTTCATGCCTATGGGAATGGTGCAAGCTGATTGGTTCAAACTTGTACCCTATTGTAGAAGTTGAAAACTTAGGAATCTGTGACTGTGGTCAGCTAGAATCTACCGCCTCTTCGCTTATGTCGAGGCAATCACCCAATGGGATGGGCCATTTGCTTGATAAGGTCATTTTGTCTCTGCCAAATTGTAACGCCCCCAGTTGGGGCTATGATACCACTAAACTGTAGCTCCCCGTTTCTAGTCCGACCCGATTGGCAAGTCCGAACCGGATCCGGGATGCTCTGATACCATTAACTTTTATTTAGCATAACTTATACACTTTAAGCTTGTTCATTCATATACTGTTAAACATTTAACTTGTATTATATTCTGTAGTAGCGGATTACAAAACATATACAAGCTTCATATATGGAAGTGTTCAACATTTACAATATTTACATTGTTTGCAAAATAAACAAAAATACATACACACCAAATGGTCTTCCGGCGGCACCTATTGATGTGTCGACTTACCATCGATGTGGGATTGTCCCGTCCTCCTCGTTTCCTCTTTCGTACCTACACCCGATGAAAAACACCCTGCTTATAGCTTAGTAAGAATTAATACATACGGGACGAATTTATTATGGGTCACACTTTAAACACATGCATATCACTTTAACATTCATTTTTCATATACACATGCTTATTCATGTTTGCACATATCATTTATAGATATACTTCTACATGTATCATCCTTATTCATCTTATCATATTTCATTTCTTATCATATTTCATATACTTTTCATATCATTTTACACTTTACTTCTTATTCTTGTAACTGTATACTATCATCACATAGCAATGCTATGCTTCTCATATGATGTCATATACTATTTACATTTCATTTGCATTATACTCTGTTATTTTTTATATTTATGCCCGTTAATAATTTTTAGAAGTGGATGCTGAGAATCAGGAGGTACCCAAAGGTACTATCATCGTTCATCTCTATGTACCGGTTGCACATCATCTGCAGACGAGATAGTGATTCTCGCATGACCCAAACTGGTCGCTATAATGATCCAAATGGGATCTATAACACGACCCAAACAGGCCTCGATATCTCGTGAACTCGTATAGTCAGCAAAGAATCGGTGTCCCTATAGGCATGTCTATCTATCCAACGTCCCGGTCATAGGCAAGCAATCAGTGTTATTATGTTTTCTTAATAATTTTTCAGTATTAGAAAAGATATCTCATATACATGAATACCTACTCATATCATGTATACTTATGAGATATTCATTATCAAATAATCTCTTATACATATTGAACTGTACTTTTTCATATATCAAAATCATATGCATATTTGTACTTATAGCAAGTTTATACTTGTTCAGAAATTTACTATCCTATCATAGGGCATTAAGTTTGCTCACTTCAAACTCGCCGAGGCAGCGAGGTACGATAGGTTTTCAACTTATCATTCTTATTTGAACCCCCATTAGTCATTTACTAGGGTTCTTATACTATCAGTGTATGAATTTGGGCTTAATAATATCAAAATACAAGAAATCGGGGTTGCAGGGAGCAGTGGTAACGAGATTTCCAGATCGGTACCACTGGATTGGTATCGGTACCAATCATACCTTCAGGATCGGGTACCGGTACTCACTTTGGTCGGTACCTGGGCATTCATTTTGCCTTGAAGATAGGTGGTAAATTCTGGCATTCACCCATATTTGGCACGGCATTTGGCCGCTAAGCCGCCTAAATGGCGCATTTTCCTCTTTCACTCACTTTTCTTCCATACACTTCCTCTATTCCATCCTACATCAAAAACCTACCATGGAAACTGATCAGGATGAATCTAAAAAGGTTCATAGCCCAAACATAAACCAAACATAAGGTTACTGCCTGTTTAAACCTAAACTAATTACGGTAAATAAACCAAAAATCTATACTCAAAGGGAGGATTCCATGCTCAACTTATACAATCTAGGGTTTTATCCACCCAACTTTCAACAAATCTAGGGTTATGATGAATTCCTAACTAAACCCTAGGTTTGTAACAACTAATGGTCATCCCCAACCATAAAAATCCATATACACCCATAGAAATCCATGCAATTCCATACTAATTCCATACCTATGATCTTCTTTCCTTCCTTCTTCTTTCTTCTCTTCTCTTCTTCTTCTCTCTTCTATTTTTCTCCACCGGTTTGCCCTAGCCCCTTTTTTCCAAAATGGGAGATATTTATTTCCCAAAATAAGGCCATGTTTGGCCTTATACATTTTTAGCACCAATTCCATGTTTGCCAATTTGGTCCTTCAACTTCCATCTAATTGCAATCTTTACTTATCTTATTTTCACTTTAGCATATATTCTAATTAAATTATGACCCTTGGGTCCTAAATTGGTAAATGACCAATTTACCTTTGTCTTTTGTATAAATTCCGGGTTTTGCTTAATTTATTTTTAGCCTTATTTTATTCCGAAAAAATACATTTACTTTTATTATACCTTAAACATGTTATAAAACTGTCATGGTATAATTTGGGGTGTTACACCAATAGAGTTTAGGGTTCCCTCAAACTCTCCCTGGGCATAGTACATTTTAACAGTCATATTGATCATATCCAAGCTTTCATTCCAATGCTTTTCCCTATTGTTTAGGGTGCCCTCCAATTCCTTGTCCCTTTTCTCAATCAGAAGTCTTATTTCCTTATGATGTTCCTTGTACAGATACCCAAAAGCATCTACCTTCTGTAGCAAGTTCTTCTCTATGGCAGCCTCCATTTCCTTCATGATTTTTATTAGCTCACTATCCCTCCTGAGCTGATTTGAGATTAAGGCATCTTCTCTTACCTTGAGCTTCACCCGCTCCGCTCTCTTATTTCCCATCCGCTTCTTCCATTCTTCATCTCTCAAATTTCGAGGCTTCCTCCAAAATTTGGTCTCTTTTTCTTTTAGCTCAAAGATCCATGTATTCATCCCTTAGTTGAAGTTTGACTCTCAAATACCGTCCTCTCCTCGTGATCTCCTCGCCTCATTGCTTTTAACATTTCCATTAATTCAAAATTGTTACCTTGAGGTTCTAAGATTCCATCTTGCTCCTGATGGACTTGTCTCACCTCTGGGGACATTGTCAAAATTGGGCTTACACTGTTCAACCCTTGTTCTTGCTCTTGAGCTGTATTATCAATATGGATCTAATTGATTTCTATATTCTCTTCCTCCTCTCTTGCAACTTCTGTCTCTCTTTCCCTACCTCTGTTCTTAGGCCCCTTGGTGATTCTTGTAAGTGTTAGGGGTGATATCCTAGGACAATTTTCTTCTTCCTCCCAGTCTCCTTGTACACCACCCAAGATATGTGAGCCTTGAGGATCGTTGTCGGCATGGAATTACCTCTTGTAGCCTCCTTTGTAATAACTCATAATTGAGTTTTCAATAATTTTACCAACACTGAATTTGTAGCCCTTTAGGATGGCATACAACAACATCGTCTCTTCTCCCCGACTGCATGCTTGAAGGTAAATGGCTTAACACAATAAATAGAACCACACCTTTGCTTGTTTAGTCAATGTTCCTCTGGCAATGGACTTATGTGGGTTTTTCCTAGTGGCATTCCTATCACACCCCTACCCCCGCCTAGGCGAAGATAGGGGGCGCGACACGATACCGGGACTCCTTAACCTACTTTTTGAACATTGGTGGGGCCATTTCATATTTAAAACCATAAGGAAATAAAAATTCTTATACCACCACCGTAGTAGTGTTTAAACTGTCTCGTACATATTCCTGAGTCCCTTTTTCTTGTACTTATACAATTTCCACTATTACAAAAACTTTACATTTACAATACAAGACCAAAAATCGAAAACCTACATCAAATGGGCTCCTATTGCTGTGTTAGCCGATGTCTTCTTCATTACTTACACGGATGAAACACCCGTGCAGCTTAGTGGGAAACAAATAACATATATGACCACTTGAAGTAGTCCACATTTACAGGATACATATAACATAATTCTTATATATTAGAGTTTACGTATATTAGAGTTTTCATATAACATAATTTTTATAACGAAATTTCATATTTCCTGATAGGAGTTCAAACATGATTTTGTCCATAAGGTACCCGTAGGTACATTACAGAACATAACTAATTTCTTATGCTTTCTTCTTGTTCATTTTTCAGATTCTTATCATATAAATGTTTGCACATGTTATATTATTCAAATAGAGCACATATAAGTATTTTCCTGCATAGACCTATAACAATGAATGAGAGGAACACAACACAATAAGTACCCAAAGGTACCCAAGACAACATCACGCAGGCGTGCCCCGCTCTACGCAATGTATATGTCATAACACTAGCAGGATCGTCGGCTAATCGAACGTAAGTGCCTATTCATTCACTATTCAGTCTTAAGCAAGCATATAATTATATGTCTTACTGAGCTTGTTATATTGTTCTTAAACACATTAGCAAATAAGGGCAAGAAACCATGTTTGCCCAACGACAAGATCGCCAAGGTGAAGTGAAGAACATTTTTCATATAACTTTTATGCATGTACTGACCCTTTCATTAGGAATTAAAGGAAGAACATGACAAACAGAAAGCCAGTACCAAGACTCAACTTTTCAAGACTAAGATTTAACCCCTCCTCACTTAAATCTTCTGAGTACCCAGATTCGCCAAGACCGGTACTAACATTATCCGCCTTAGTCACCAGCACTCCAAGAGTCGCTCAATACCGCACTAATACCCTCTCGGGACTAAAAAACAACTTTGAGTACCTAGACTAACTCGACCTGATTCACCCTTTCTAGTTGAACAACATCGAGCAATTCCAGACTAACTTTCACTGATACTCATCTAGGATTTTCAGATAAATGGCTAGCTCGCCATTTTCATCGGAAATCTTCCAACCAAAACTAAACCAGCTCAAAACCAACCCCAAAACTTACTTAAACCAACCAAAATACACATGTATTGAAGAGTTAGGGTGTTCCTAACCCAAACATAGACAAAGAAAGAGTTAGAATAGTTTCCTAACCAACAAATCCATACATAGGTTCCATACTAACAAATAGGAAAGTTCTAAACATGAATTCCAAACTTCCAAACCAAAATTCCAAACATAAATTCCAAACCTGGATTCTCTTCTTCCTTCTTCCTTCTTCTTCTCTTCTTCCTTTCTCTCTTTCTCCACCGTAAAGCCCTAACCTTCAAAGCCAAAAAATGAGATATTCTAAGGCCTTGTTTGGTCTTAACCCATTTTAGCCTAACTTTCCATTTTTTTCCATTTTTTCTCCGGTTGGTCCTTCCCTTTCAATCTATTTGCAAATCTAACTTATCATATAATCTTTTCATCTTATGTCACTTGGGTCCTTAATTAGAAAAATACCAACTTACCCTTAGTACTTCAGCCTAAAAATACAAATTTTACTTTTCTTATACTACAAAAATCGTTAATAAAAACTACTAGGTCTGAACTGTATGTTACAATCTCCACTTTTCTTACCATCGCCGCCAGTCTACAATCTTCCGGACGCTGGGTTCCTTTACCGCTTGAACTTTGACCCATTCTTCATCTGTTAAGATTGTAGGTTTCGCCCATCTCGCTTCCTACTAAGGAGATCCTTTGCCCCTAACATAGACTGCAAAGGTTTTATCTTTCATACCCACCATGTTAGCATAGAACTCTTCACCACATCCACTAACTCGAGCCTTATGCTCGTAGAATGTGGCACTCTTGCTCCTCAACAATTTGGAAAGTGGAGAAATCAACTTCTTTAAAACTCTCTCTCCTATGAAGTCTTTGTGCTATAATTTATCCCTCCAAGTGACATAAGGCTGCTCTGAGACCCATTCGCTTGCTTTCTCCTCTGTTTTCTCAACACTAGTTTCTTCAACTCCTCTCTTTCTCTTTCTGCTTTGTTAGTTGATTGCCTAGGTTCACTCTTTTTCTAGCTCTTTACTTCTTCCACTCTACTTCGCTTGAGTCGCTTCAGACGCCCTCATGCCTGAATTCTCCACAGATTCTTCCGATTTTATTCAGTTCGGAACAAGGTTTCACTGCCGTATATTATGAGAGAAAGGTTTAGCAGTTTAGGGTTTCGAAAGGGAGTGAGAGAGATTTAGTGAGGGAAGTTGAGTGGGTTGAAGGTTTATGAGGTAGGTGGCCTTTCGATTTTCAAAAATTTTCTATTTATAAGCCAAATGTTTGTTGTGCCTTCATTAATTGTCGCGACAAAAACTGGCTTAGGGTTTGTTCCCTTTTTGATATTATGTCGCAACATAAAGAATTAATGTCGCGACATTCTTTTGCAATTACTTGTAAGCTAGCAATTTTGTCATGATGATGAAAAATTGGTCGCGATTATCAACCTGATGTACAAGTTTACTTTCTATCGTGACAATGAGAAATATTGTCTCGACATAAACTTTCCTTGCAATCTTTGAATCTAAAGTTGACAATGTCGTGACATAGAAAATGTATGTCGCGATAGGAAAATTTGATGCTCAAGTAAACTGATGTCGCGACATACAAAAATATTGTCGCTATAACGTTTTTCTCTTCCAGAAACATAGATCATTTACAATTTTGTAGCGACATAGATAAATTGTGTCGCGACAAACTTCCCTATGACTTTCAAATGGCTAAAACAGCCCTTGGTTTCTCATGACATAGCATGAAAATAATGTTTATGACTTAGCTGGTAACAATGCAAATACGAGAAAGTTATGTCGCGACATTAAATCAAAATATCCCTAGAATTGCACAATTCACATTTTTCAGTCAAGTCACATCCAAAGCAAGGTGTATTCACTCATACCTATCAAAATATACTTGGTAGAAAACACATCAACCATCTAAGAACCCTCAATTCATATGAATAATCATATTTCATTGTCTTCATTCAATATACTCCACAACATGATATTCGTAATACTAAAAAAAATGAGAACAACAAAGCTACTAGTCATTTTCTTCGCTTTTAAATAAAATCACATTCCCCAACTTCAATCATGCATTATCATTAAAGAAAAAGTTTTAGGAAATAGAAATACTCCCCTTTGTAGCAATCTTTTCGTGATATTTCAATTTGAGGTGTTTCTCTAATAATGTTTATTTCTAACGCAAATTTCATCATCCCCAAAGAAACAACACTCAAAATTTCATATAAACTTGAAACTAAAATACACTAATTTGAACAAACAAAATTCACTATGTAAATTAAAATTGCTCAAGGTTTCCCAAAGTTGTTCTCGATTAATGTCTCTAGTTAGACATTTGCTGCTGCACGTGTTCGCTCAAAGAAAATTCTTCCTCTCTCTTTCAGATTTGGTTCACTCTTCATTTATGTTCCCTCTAAGGTAATGCTTCAGCCTTTGACCATTCACTTTAAATTCACTTCAAACCGCCTTCTCGCAGCCATCGTCCAAAGGGTGTACTTGTTACTACCGTGTATGACTCACTCTGACCACTTCGCTCCCGAAATAACTCGAGCCTAGAGTCAGCACAGACTTGTTCTCCCGCTTGAATTCTCCTCGTAATCTTCGAATATGCAATTTTTTTTTGTTCCTATCTTTATAGATTCTAGCATTTATCATAGGCCTATTTCAACTCTCTAATTAATTCATCCTGGAGTAACCTATCACAAATTGAAGTCACACCAATTTCTCACGGCTCATAGTCTTGTATTCCAATTCCGGAGGGAGATGACACGGTTTTCCAAATACTATTATGTATGGGGACATTCCAATGGGGGTTTTGTAAGTAGTTCTATAAGCCCACAATGCATCATCTAGCTTTATAGACTATTCTTTTCTGCTTGTATTCACAGTTTTCTCCATAATTTTATTTATCTCCTATCGAAATTTCAATATCATTTCTGACTGAGAGTGATAAGCCAATTCATCACATGTTTGATTCCATATCTATTTATGAGTTTTGCAAAACTATTTGCAAATGGCTTCCTTCATCACTTCAATGATTGTTCCGGTGCCCAAACTCCGCCTCAAAATATTTCAGATAAACCTAACCACTATGCCGGGGCATCATTTCGGGACAAGCTATTGCTTCCACCCATTCGGGATACATAATCCATAGCTAGGCAGACTATATAGATTTCAAATTATGATAGGAAAGGTCCCATTAGTATATCCCATACATAAAAATCTCGCACCAATAATTCCTCAGCATTTTATTTCTTCTACTTATATTACCCATTCTAACAATTATCACAATGTTTTACCGCATTCAAAATGTAAATTTCCTTGAATAGTGGCAGCCAATAAAACCCGATGTAGAATTTTCTCGTCGTGTGCGTTCCATATGGTGATGCATGACATTTCTTCATAATACCACTCCTTGTTCGTTTTCGGAACATCTTCTTATGATCATATCTCATTCCTTTTCAAAAAGCAGCTGGTCATCCCCAATATAAAATCGCATCGCTCAATTTTTCTCACTGGTAGCTTAACTCGTATGGCACAACTCCACAAGCTAAGCAATCTGGCACATCATCATGGGCCTGTGGTGTTTGGACCATACAACAAAAACAGTCGCTTCATCAGGAAAAATTTTCTACTATTTCGCTCCTCTTTTCCTTTCGCAGTTTTTTCCAATCTAGACAAGGATCACTATCACATTGTCACCGCTCTTCTTATCTTCGATTCCGCATCAAATTCGCAGCACACCCATCCGATCGCCTTGGTTTAGAATCTTTCTTGCCATCGATATCTAATCGCAGATGATCGCATGTATTATCACATGGGACCCAATACAGAAGGGGCCCCCGATTTTTCACAAAGTAAACACCATTGTTGCGCATTCTCCTCTCTGCGGGTGTATAGTTCTTTATGCCTCATCAAGGTTTCATTGCATAAGATATGGCCTTGAATATCTTTTCAGCTCTTTGTCCCAATACAGCTCCCATTGCAAAATCACTAGCATCACACATAATTTCAAATTCATTGTTCCAGTTAGGTATCACCATGATGGGTGCTATAACTAATCTGGATTTAATTTCATCAAATGCAGCCTTGCATAATTTATTAAAATCAAATTTTGCATCTTTTTCTAGCAATCTACATAATGATCTGGAGATTTTTGACAAGTCCTTTATGAACCTTCTATAAAAAACCAGCATGTCCTAGGAAACTTCTTATCCCCTTTACTGTTGTAGGTGGCAAGAGAGTTTTTATGATGGCAACTTTTGCTTGGTCTACTTCCAATCCAGATGCATAAATCTTATGTCCCAAGGCAATACCCTCTGTTACCATGAAAAGACATTTTTCCTAATTTAAAGCTAGATTCTTGTCTTGACACCTCTAAAGTACTACTTCCAAATTTTCTAAACAATTTTCAAAACTGGATCCATAAACTGAGTAGTCATCCATGAAAATATCCATAGCCTCGTCCACTAAATCAGAAAACATAGACATCATACATCTTTGAAAGGTGGCAAGAGCATTACATAATCCAAAAGGCATCTTTCTAAAAGCAAAGGTGCCATAAGGACATGTAAATGTAGTTTTCTCCTTATCCTCTGGGGCTATAGCAATCTTATTATAACCAGAATATCCATCAAGAAAATGCACAGAGTAGCTCGCTAACTTGGCCCAAAGATTTGGTTAATGAAAGGTAGAGGATAATGGTCATTTCTGGTAGTAGTGTTTAGTTTTCTGTAGTCTACACACACTCTCCATCCTATCACAATTCTTGTAGGAATCAATCCATTATTCTCATTTCTGATTACAGTGAATCCACACTTCTTGGGAACCATATGAACTAGGCTCACCTGCTGGCCGGCTTGAGATTGCCATATGAGCCTTCGATTCACCATTTCGCATTTCTTTCACTACTTCTTTCATCACTAGATTCAGCCTTCTTTGATGTTCTATAGAGGTTTTAGCATTCTTCTCTAATAGGATTTTGTGCACACAGATATAATGACTGCTTCCTTTTAGATCATCTATTGCATCCTTGTATTTTCCGGCAACTGAGCAAATTTTGTTCTTCTGTAGTTTATTTGGCCCCGCTAAAATGATTTATCATTCTTTTCTTTTTCTCGGTTGCAAGAAAGCATACTTCAAACAGTTTTAAAGTAATTCTTTTAGAATCAAACCCTCTCGAGCTTGTGTTTACTTCCAATAGCTTTCTTCATAATCCGTTGATTTTTTCTCGTGCTAATTTCTTCAACACTGAAATTTACTCTTTTTAATTTAATATCAGATCTTGGGCCCAACTTCAAGATGCTCAAGATACTAGAAATTCATCTCATTCTCATTCATTGAACTTTGAAAATTACATTCATTTATCAGTTCAAAACTGATGGAAATTTTTGCTTCTACAATCTCATATTCAGCATTAATAAAAGTTCCTGGCCGCTTGAAACTACGCCGAGATTGAAGTGCACCGCCTCATCTCCAACCCCGAGAGCCGCTCTCCTTTCACATCGATCGGCTTCGGCTTCCTGCTAAGAAGGGCCTTCCTAACAGCAAAGGGAACCTTGCCTGCCTTCTATATATCAATAACTACAAAGTCCACTGACAAAATGAACTTTCCCACTTTAATAAGCACATCTTCAAGAATGCCCTCAAGATGGGCCAAGGTTATGTATGCAATCTGTAGGGTCATGGCTATGGGAGTAAGCTCCCCCAAACTGAGTCTTTTAACCATAGATAAAGGCATCAAGTCGATGCTGGCTCCAAAATCGCATAGTGCTTTTCCCATATCAGAATTCCCAATTTTGCAAGGTATAGTGAAGCTGCCTGGATCTTGCATTTTCTCTAGTAAAGATTTCTAAATAATTGCACTGCAAGTTGCTGTTAGGCTTACTACTCCTTCTTCAGCAATTCTTTTCTTTCTGCTCAATATATCCTTCATGAATTTTGCATACTGAGGCATTTGAGTCAATGCCTCAGAAAAAGGGATATTTATCTCTATCTTCTTGAACATGTTCAAGAATTTAGAGAATTTTTCTCTTTCAAGATTTTCTCAGATCCTAAGTGGAATGGAACTCGAGGATTGTAAGCTTTTTAACCTCTTCATTCTTCTTGATTTCTCAACTTATTGCTCTTATAGTTTTAATAGTCTTCTTCAAAGAACTTCGAACTTTGTCGCTCAATTCTTCAATTCCAATATGTTTCTCTTCCTTAGTTTCCTTCTTCTCATTTCTTCTCTCTTCCAGTTCTTTGCCACCTCTCAGACTTACTGTCGTGCAATCCTTCGGATTCTTCCTTGTGTCACTTGGGAATGCATCCTTGGGCTGATTCTGCATGGCTAGAGCCAACTGCTCTACCTGAGTCTCCAGATTCTTTAAAGAGGCATTAGTATTATCCCGAACACGGCCAGGTTTTGCCTCGAATGTCAAGTACTTGGCAAACTTCTGCTCATGTATGTTCAACAGCCTCTTATTTTCCCCCATGAAAGCAAGCATCTGGTCCTCAAAGGAATTAGATCTCCTCTGCCCTTGATTCTATGCTCTCTATCCTACTAGTTGTTGTTGTTGCTGCTGTTGTTGTTGTTGAAACCCAGGTGAGGTATGTGATATTGCCTAAATTCATCCAGTGTCGCCGACCTTATCGTGCTCCTCCCATACGAAATTCCCATGGTTCCCTGAAAGTGTTGGTTTGTAGTTAGTAGGTAAGCTTCGAGGTCATTTCAAAAGTTTAGTTCCTATTAGCATTTAGGTATTGTGCCTCCTCAACTTGATAGGGACCTTCATGGTTTAGTCCCTCGTCAGCACTCTTTCTTTTCTCTCCTTCATCTACTATCCCCACTTCAAGTGCAGTGTGCATTCTTCTCTCATTGTTTCCAAGCTTGTTCATTAATGCATCCAACTTTGCTTCTATGGTTGTCATCCTATTAAGATCAATTACACCACTCCCCTTCAATTTCCCATTCATACCCCCAAAGATTTAGATGGAGCTTTGTAGTTGCATTTTGGCAAGGTCTTCAATCAGCTGCCTGGCCTCCTCATCACTTCTTCTTTTGAAAGCCCCACAACAGGCTACATCAATTATACCCTTTGAGGCATAATTCATGGAATGGTAGAAAATGTCCATCTGAGTGGTCAGATCTATTCCATGCATAGGGCATCTTTGAGTAGTCTCTTGTATCTCTCCCATGAATTGTAGAAACTTTCATCCTCCCCCTGTTTGAAGACTATAATTTATCCTATTCTTTCAGTAGTCAGGGCTGGGGGGAAAAATATGCTCATATAGGCCTCCACCAACTCTTCCCAATTTGTCACTGATCCAGCAGGCAATGACTTAAACCAAGTTGCTGCCATATCTCTCAGTGAAAAGGAAAAGAGCTGCAGCTTGATCACTTCTGGTCTCACCCCATTAAGCTTGACTGTATTTTCCATCCTCATGAATCTTCCCATATGCTCATTAGGGTCTTCAAAAGAATGACCAGTAAATTGGTGCTGTTGTATCATAGTGATCAAAGCTAGCTTCAGTTCAAAATTGTTGGCTTCTATGGCAGGCTGTCTCACAGCATAAAACTCATCTTGAATAACAGGCCTCCAAAAGTCCTCCATAATCATTCGTCTTGAGGTCTATCTCAAGCCATTTTCCGAATGAAGCCTAGTCTTTCTTGATTTGCCATTCTTTTAGATTCAACACTTGTAACCTTCCTCATATTCCTCAGTGTTCTCTCAATTTCTGTATCCAAAGGCAATAGATCTGCTCTGGTTTTCTATGCATTTAAATTCTTCCTGAAATAGAAACACACTGAGATCAAATGAAATCTATGGGAAACAACTATGATAGTTTAGGCTCATAAAATATTTTCAGTAGCTTATTAAGCTACTGCAGTTAAAAACTATTTTTGTGTTTTTCATTTATCTATGATAAAATAAAGAAAAATGTCCAAATTAGAAATTCTCTCTTTGGTTAGAATATTGATCTTTAAATTCATCAATGTATCCCTAGCAACAACGCCAAAAACTTGTTGACCTTATTTTCTGTATAGACCAAATTTTCCAAGTATTTGCACTCTTGCCAAAGACTAAATAAAGTCTCCGGCAATGCACCAAAAACTTGTTAATTTAACAAACTATACATACAAAGTTATGACTTTGCCACCAAAGAACTATATCTAATCCCCGACAACGGCACCAAAAACTTGTTGACCATTTTGATTAAAATATGTGTTTGTCCTTTTTGTAAACTGGATTCATTAAAAATTGTGTTTGGTCTAAATCACTGCAAATGCATAGGTCATACAAGTAATAAAATTGGATTTTTAAGTCCAGATATCGTTCCCACGAGGATTGATGATAAATCAAAAGACTAACTACCCCAACTACTCAAGATCCTTACTATTTGAACTCCATTGTTAAAATGATCTGAGAACTTATAAAATAATTTCACTAGTATACATAAAAAAAAATTAATAAAAGCGGATTTGAGAGCTCACTGAGTAAGACAACACTGAAAAATAGACGATTGAATAGTTGTCAATTTCTACATCATTTCGAATCATAGCTAGTTTCATAAGTTGGAAAGTCGAATTTGTCAGCATGCATCGCGGGTATAGTTTGGATTTCTCCCTAACTATACCTTTCAATAATTGGGAGATTCATGTTCATTTTTACTCATAGATCTAATCAGCCTCTTAAAGAATACCTCTTTCTAAGATTTCAGTATATTTTTCCTTTTCAGTACTTGATGAGTCCTAAACTCATATATTTTTAATCCCTTTTTCTGACATATTTTTAGCAGTTTTAGATCTATTTTATTGCCAAATTATGGAATATTCACCCACCTTGTGTTTTGTAGGTTACAATTGAAAATAAAGATAATTCTAGCATAAAAGAAGAAAAAATGGCAATTGCATCATTCTCTGTCGCGACATAGTTTTAGTGTGTCGCGATAGAATTTCAAGCAAATGTATTAACTATGTCGTTGCCAAAGAACAGATGTCGCAACAAAACAGTCAACTTAAGGCGTAATAGAATCTCCTGGTCGCGACAAAGAATTTTTGTTGCAACATTGCTAAAGAAGACTGTCGCGACACTCTTAACTCTGCCGCGACAATGATTAAGGCATATGACAAAGGAACTTTGTCGCAACAATCCTTCCTCTATCACAACATAAAAGGCTGAAGATTAGCAGATGAACTCTGTCACGACAAAAGACAGCTCTGTCTCGACTGAAAATGGCAAGGAAATAACACAAGTCAACTAAGACAAGTGTTTTTATGTTACGACAAAGTTTTCAACATGGAACCAGCTCAAGGAAGAATTTTTGTCGCGATACAACATTCAGAGTTCACAACAAAGAGCAACGGGACTTTGTCGCGACAAACGAAACATGAGGTTGAGGTGAATTTCGGTCATGAAGCCAAGTTGAAGAAACAATATAAGAGAATGGCGCATAAGGAAATTCATGTTTGCGACATAGTGAAGAATTTAAGGCACTTCGCCACAGCAGAACAAAAGCTGTATCGATGCACTCGTCAGCGATTTAAGAAGATTTGCTCGCTTACGTAAATTGAAAGAGAACTAAGATCAGCCAAGTCAAGTTTGTCAAAGATTTCTATGTTGCAACAAATAGATCAGCCATCGATAAGACCAGAAGAAAATTTCGCGGCGACAAATGTGTGCACTCCGCCGCTACGCATATTGTTAAGGAATCGAAGAAACTCGGCTGCGGACATGTAAAACTCGTCACGACAAAGTAGCAAGCTAAAGAGAAAAATGCTTATTGCGACAAAGAAAATTATGTCACGACGCTTCCAAATATGTATAAAGAGCCGTGATTAGCACCAAAAGCGCTATTTCAGTCCTTACTTAAGATAGGTTTCAGTAAGCCAGGCACTAATCATATGAATCGAGCCAATTGGCATGTGCAGGTCCATTTAGTACTACTAATTTCGTTTCAAGGTTGTTTTTGATAGTTTTGCAAGTTTTAGGAACCTCACCATCGCTCCAACTGGGCGGCTTCATATCGGGTGCTTAATGTCATGGAATTTCTGATTTCATCGTCGAAATGAAGAAATGTCAAGTGGAATTGATGAAATGGATACGAAATGGATCTTAAAGCAATGCAGAAGGCAGGTCAAGAGGATTTTCGCATATTGCAAAAATCGCTAGTGATTGCAAAATTTTGCAACCATACGCAAAATTTCGCAACTCGCGAGTACCGCTTATGCATCAGCTTTTTTCGCTTGCCAGCTAAATTTCGCTATCATAGCGAAAATTCGCTATCATAGCGAAATTTACTGAGCATAGCGAAAATTTGAATTTTCGCTATGCCTTGTATTTTCGCTATCATAGCGAAATTTTTGCTATGATAGCGAAATTCACCAGATAGCTTAAAATCCTCCCCCGTGTTTTGGTTCCAACGACTGCTTTTGTATAATTCCCATTTCATTCTTATTGTAATCATGTATTTTAGGTATTTTTGGTATTTTCACACATTTCGGCCAAGTTAGTATAAGCCACCTTTATAGCTTTTGTAACCCTAACCTTTTATTCATTCAAGCTTTCAAACAAGAAATACTTTTATTTTAGGTCACAAGCCATTCTTTCTCTCTTCTTTCTCTCACTTCTCGACTTCCAACACAACCCTTTGGAGGATGACAACTCATGGGATGCTTGGCTAAGCCTCAAAGCCTTGAAGACGAGGGTTGCTAACTTGGTTATTGGTGGTTTGGCAGTGTCCTCATGTTTTAAATGGAACAGCTACTGCATTTATGGTTCCAAACTTTCCAAACTAGGGTTTAATGCTATTTAATGTCTTTCCCTTGGTCAATACTTGTCATGTTTTAGGTTCACGCATTCTTAATGTTGGGATGCACCGCTTCCTTAGATGTCATTTACGTTAATTCGAAATGAGGTTAAATGCTAGGTTTTCAAACCATTGAACATTAATGCTCAGATTTGTTTTTAACTCAAATAGAGGTTTTTAAGGGTTAGTTTTTAAGGCTAAACAAAGATTCGGTTTTGGTTATGACTATATGTCATTTGCCCTAATGCGAGGAAATGACCCGAGGACACCTTAATAACCCCATTTTACCAAGCTAGTGACCCAAGCCTTCAAGGTCACCATTTCACACTTCATTTTAAGTTATTTCGCAAATTTCACTGACAATTCAACCCTTAACACTTTTTAACTCCAACACTTTTTAATGCAACCGAAATCCAAAAGTCTCACCATTTTCGAGTCATGATACGAATCATTTGTGGGATGAAAACCCATCCTCTGTTCGACCCTTTAGACCGCATCAGAGAAGCCGACTACTATAGTAGGAGGAATATAGGAAACAAATCTTGTTGATCTCGATCACCCTACCGTGGCAATTAATCAAAATGCATACTGCCGTCTGTGGATGGTGCCAAACTACGATGATGAGTTGATATGTACTTGTAATCCACATTACAAGTTTTGGGTGACCTTTAACCCTTTTGAATTTCCTCGCTTGTAAGACTACAAGTTTTCTTTTACTTGTGCGCTATCGTGACTGCTTATTTTTACGCGCTTGTTTAGCTAACACTGATCCTTGGCAAGCCTCTATGTTCCTGTGTTTTATCTCATTTTGTGTTACGGTGTGTTTATGCAAAGACTAGGATAGAGGGATATCGTGTAGATTACAAAGAGTGAGTGCACCAAATAAGGTCAGTGAAATCGGGCAGTACAAGGGACCAAATGATCCTACCCGAGGAACAAGAAGCCAAGAAGGGCACTCCGGTGCTGAACTAACAAAGATACGATCACGAGGGACCACATACACCCTCCCAGAGTGAGTGCTCCATCCCGCATCATACCACCCGGCCAAGATGTGGCGTTGAGACCTATTTGCGCCCCTCGCTTCCTCATTTCATGCAGGCGGAGAATGAAAATCCATACACCATATAAGGGATTTTTAGGAGGTGTGCACAACTTTAAGGAGGGTGAAATTGACATGGATTGTTGAAGTTGAAGGCATTTATCGACTCTCAAAGACAAAGCCAAAATATGGCTTAATTCACGTAGACCAAGAACCACTTAAGCCGGGCAGAGTCAGCAGCGCACTCCTAAAAATTCTTCGCTCATAAGACCAACAATTTGAAGAGACAGATCTATACTTTTGTCGCCTACCTATTAAACGAGAGGCGCTCCGTATCGTTGGAAAGGTCTATGAAACCATCAAGAGTCATTCAATATCATGGTTTCGACACTCGATGCTTGTAAACCACTTCTATGGTGGCATGTCCCCAACCATGGAAGCAACTTTGAAACAATGTGGAGGGGACTTCCCTATAAAGCATCCGTATGAAGCCATGGATTTTTGAATTATGTGGTCAAACTTCCAAGGGTCGATGAGCCAAACCTGCGGAGTAGGAGAAAATGAGGCCTTCACTCACCAAAGGGTATTTTTGCACTTTCCGAAGATATGAGATGAAAGCTAAAACATCAAACATTGGCTGTAAAGGTGGAAGAGCTTAGAAGGTGGCCCAGTGAAGTGTGCAAAGTGGACTGAAAATCCTCGCATTGTGCCAACCTACGCGATCAATCGCAACCCACCGCCCACCCGTAAGAACACTCGCCCAAATGCTCTCGTTGGCAGATTTGGCGTCAGCATGTCAATGCCGTAGGCCAATACAAGCCACAACCCAATGCTTCATATGGTAATACATATAATTCCAATTGGAAGAATCACCCCAACCTCTCCTGAAACCCACTCCCGCTTGCGTTCTCCCGTGCCAAACAACGCCGTTCCTTATTCAACCACAAATTCCATCACCATCCTCTTCTCCTGTTGAACAAGCCATCTTAAACTTGAGCAAGGTGGTAGGCAATTTTGTGGAAGAACAAAAGGGGATCAATGTACAATTTGCCTAAAGAATTGATAATCGTAGAAAGTGGCCATCGAACAAAGAATAGATTGCCTGAGATAGCTCAATCGAAGATTGATAATCTACAGTATTCGATCACTAAGATTAACAATCTGCTGGAGGTACAGGAGAGAGGAAGATTCCCTTCCCAAACACTACCAAATCCAAAAGGAGTACATGAAATAGGTTTATCCAAAGAACTCAAAAGATGGATGAAGCAAAGGCTATCATCACTTGAGGGAGTGGGAAAGAACAGCAAACTGGGCAGGTCATGGATCGCTTCAAGAAACCGAGAAAGAAAATGAGGTCGAGCCAGAGGATAATAATCGCGATATTCGAAGAAAACATGCCCCTCCATTTCAAGCACTAAGAAGCAAGAAAAATCCCAAACCAAGCCGAAATTCAGGAGGTGCTGGGCAAGTAGTTGTAAATATTCCACCGCTGATACGACATAGTGTCCCTAACTTATGCAAAGTTCTTTAAAGGACCTCGCGGCATACCAAGAAAGGGTTAGCACAGTGCAGCATTCCTAACATAGCAAGTCGTGCCATCATCTCGCAGTAAGACCCTGAAATACATGATCCGTGATCCCCACAATACGCCTTCAACATCGGGAGGATTTGCAAGACAAAGCACTCATTAACTTTGGGGCTGCTTGTAAACCTACCGCTATATATAATATGGCAGCTGGGCTTAAGAGAGCTTTGCCTACCAACATCACTCGTCATTAGTCGTATCGATCAAGAAAATTCCTAAGGGAATAGTTGAGGATGTGTTGGTAAAGGTGACAAAATTCTACTACCCAGCGGACTTTGTAGTGCTTTTGATACCGAACCAATAGCAAGGCCTTAATCATGCCAATTATCCTAGGAAGACCATTTTTTGCCACTTCCAATGCGATAATCAATTGTCGGAATGGAGTCATGCAAATTTCACCTTGGCAACATGACATTGGAGCTCATTTTCACTTGAATAACAAGCACAAGCTAGTGGAAGATGATGCAAAGAGCTAATGAAGTTTACTCAATTGGTCAAAATGCAGGGAAACCAAAAGCCCCCAAATTGCAAGGCACTGGTAAACCAAGGTGAAGCGCTTGATTAGGATTGGCCGCATCACCACCCCTCGCAGCCAATGGTCAACCCCAACATCCCAATGAAAAGAAGTTCGACAAAAAGGAAATCCAAGCATTTAAGGTCAGAAGACAGACATCATAGGGGTCGGCGGTTTCTCCTCCTCTCGACCCCCATGAATGAATCAATGAAATTGGGCTGGTTTGGTCTTCATAGAGGCCAAACTGCAACTCAAATATTTTGGTTCCTAGTTATTTTGTTCAATGTTCAGTTTGTTTTATTTTTAGTACTTTCTTCTACCTTAATTTTGTCTAAATATAAAATTGAGATTTTTCAAGAATTTTATTTTTAATTTTATATCATTTGTTATTTTAGATTAATTTTGTCTAAATTATTTTGTTTTTTTATTTTATTTTAATCTACTCTAAATCAAATTCTTGTTTAATATGTGTGAATTGGTTTAGTGTGACTTCTCACACAATAGTGAAATTAAACACCAAGTGGCTCTTCATCAGACCCTTCGCTGCTCCAAAACCGCTTTTTATAAAAAGGCCCCGGCCATTTTCATTCCACGCCGCATCCGCACTCGAGCCCCACCGTGAGCTACTTCTACCCAGCCCGCTGCTCCCGTGCCCCGCCTCACCCCCGCGTGATCCTGCTTTCGCCCTAAGCCCCTCCTCACAGTTCGCCGCACAAACACGCGACGGGCCGAGCCCGGGCTAGGCCTCGCACCGCTATCGCCGAAAGCACGTTAGCCGGGTCGCGTGCTCGAGCTCCCATCGCTCTAGCTCGCGCGCTGAGCCCACCGCCGGCAGCCGCCCTCAACATGCGCCGCCGTCTGAGCCCATTGCCGCGCCCACCGAGCCCCGGGTCCACCCCGTGCCGCACGCACCCACCACCCAGCTACCAGACTTCACCGAGCCCCGGCTCGCCCTACCACGTGATCGACCACGTGACATGGTCCGCACTCCATGGTGGTTCTCGCATAGTCTGTGGTTAGATTCAATACGCCACGATGGAGATCCGCACACCAACAGCCATTCCGACCCACCCACAAGTAGCCACGCCTCACATTGGCTCCCAAGCAGCCTATCCCCTCAGGAGCCTCGTGGATTTCGCGATATCGTATCAGATCTTCGGGATCCTCGGCCCCTTCTCCGGCAAGGCCTCGAGGACGACAGCAGAGCCCTACTAAGTGCGGGCCCGGACATCAGGCCCGGGGGAGTCTTCGAGATCTCGGCCTGAGCCGTCACCTCCCCAAATCCGAGGGAGCCCATCGCCCCGCCATCACCTGCCCCGGTGGATCAGCTTCCCATGTTCACCAAATGGCCCTATTCCCAGAGCAGATCCGCGCCAGTGGACTTCCATGAGCCACACAGAATGTACCAAGATACACGAACTGCGGGTCTGACTCCTCGATGAGGTCGATCACGCAAAGATTCTTTCTTCCATCATGACGCCACGGGCAAGCCTCTATTATCCCCGGGTTGTGCTCGAGTTTTACTATACTATGACTTCGGGAGTGTCAGAGGTCCATTGGAGCCTGCTCAAAGACGATCGCCGCCCAGAGTACTCCGACGCGACATTACAAATGCTGGGCTTCTGCCGCCAGAACTGCAAATTCAGAGGGATACAGGATTGGGCCACAACCATCACAGAGAGAGATAACCGTCTCACAGATACTACAACAGACCCGTACTCTTCCTACAGCAGCTCCGCCACATGCTCCCTCATACCACCCCATCCTCTGGGACCGCCTTTATTCCCACCAGCGATTATGTTCAACGTGTGGAGCTATACTCGAGGCTCGTGACAGGATCTCGCAGGGAGCCTGCTTTAGTCCTCCCACTTGTCATGACCTCCCCGCTACACTCTTGAGGAGGCGTCCACCGCATGGCCTGCCTGGGCCGAGGGTTTACCGCTATTGATGTCGGCTGATTGCTAAGCCAGTCCCGGGAGCATCCTGGGTTCCCCGAGGAGCCACGACTGATGAGATCGGCAGGCACTTCAGGTCCGGGCCCACGGGGCATCTTTAGCAGCTGCTGTCGATCTCCATTATTCTCCAGTTACAGGATTAGGAGGAGGTAGCGATGGTGTGGGCGCAGGACCCCACCGAGGGGAGATGATCTTGCTCATGAGATGGAGGTAGAGGTGAGAGAGCCTGGGGCCTGTGATCCATCTCCTCCACCTCCACCTCTTTCTCGCCCTGTACTCAGCCGACATCGTCGCCCCTCCCTATACAAATGCTGTTAGCCTCCAAAGCATGTTCATGTCGGCCTCTAGTGGAGCTCGTCAGCTGCTATGGATGCCGGTTCAGGCGCCTGGCTACCACACAAAGCAGCTATTAGACCCAGAGGATGGCTCGGTTCCGCAGGCTACTCGAAGCACATAGTCACTTCATGCCTCTTCAGATCACGAGTCACCCTGCCTCGCCAGAGCCTACACGCACTACTGAGACCAACCGCAACACAGCCTCCTCTTAGACATGCTAAGGAATGCTACCACAGCCAGCCTTCCGTGATCCACCTACACATCCACCACCATGAGTGGGAGGTGGTTGCACTCTCTTCTTTTAGCTTTCCGACCCCACTGAGACTTGCTTATACTCCGGTTTTCAAAGGAGTTGAAGTCAGGGAGTGTCTTCATCACATTTCTCAGATCGTTTTTTCATCGTAACTTCTTTTCTTACCATTTTGTATAGGATTGTATAGATTCATATGTATTAGCCGCTAGTAGGCGTGATACTTTTGTTATAAGCAGCTATTAAGCATGTATTATTTCACTTGGTTAAGGTATCAAAAGCTTTATACATTATTTTCATTTTTCTACACCTTTGCAAATCAATTTTTATGCCTATTCGTGTTTTCTACTTCTTGCCTTTAGTTGAAGTGAATCAGCCTGCATACTACCTTAATGTTAGAATAATTCCATGCATGATTTAGTTTTTAATATATTTGAAGTTCCAACATATTCAACCTTTTGCTTCGCCTTTAGCTAATCGCACACATTGCACAATAGTTTGTATCAATAGGTTGAGAAGCTATATACCCTTTTTCACTTTGGTAGCCGGGGCCTTAGGTCTGCTTGGGACGACCTATAATAGGCTTGTGTTAACAGAATTGAAGGACCAATGTGTAATCTTCTTTTTTTAAATGAAAAGAAAGAAAAAGCAGCAAAAAGGAAAGAAGAAAAAGAAAAATAAAAGCCGTGACGCTCGCTTTTGAAACCCAACACGGTCCGAGGGGTATATGGCGAAGCCTTCTTAAAGCCCGATGCCCTAAACCTTAATCAAGTTGGGAGTCATCACTTAGTGTTCTACACCCAGGTGGATGGGTGGAGTTTAGCGAGTTGTGGGTGCTTAATTCAAGTCATTCAAAGTCCGAGGTGAAGCCTGCAGGAGTTTCATGGTCGCTGATCCTCGCTTGATGCCCTAAACCTTAATTACTGAGGTCACTGTGGAACTCCGCTACACGGACTTTGGTGAAGTCGAGAGTTTTTAGCATCGCATCCTCGCAATACAATCAAAGAAGAAATATGAGGTAGCTGGTCCTATTTTAGGCTCACTAACAGCCATGCCCCATAAAGAGTCGTTGGGGGAGGGAATAATTTTTTAAACTTTATTGGTTCAAACTGGCCACCTTTAAGAATACTGGGATGTTGGTGGAAGTTCAGTTGACTTCCTTAGAACCATCGTCGTTTCAAAACTTGCTTTTATATGGCAATTGTTCTCTTTATGATGGTTTTTCAGACAGAGTCAAAATTTGCTCACACTGAAGGCAAGACCTCACGATACACACACCCTTTGAACAATATACACTTTTGTGTGCCACAAAGATGCATACCTTAATTGTTTTTAGCATTGCTAAGGGACTAGCAACGTGTCGGAACAGGTGATTACACCAAAAGCGCTATTTTCGAGTCCTACTTAAGATAGTTTTGAGTGCTTTGAAAACAACTCATATGAATTAAGCCAATTGGCATGTGCAGGTCCATTTAGTACTACTCGATTTCGCTTTCAAGGGTCGTTTAGATAGTTTTGCGTGTTAGAACCTGTACCATCGTCAACATGGCTTCGTATTAGTGTTGAATGTTGTGAATTTCTGCGATTTACTGGCCAAATGAAGAAATGTCAAGTGGAACTGACGAAACGGAGGCTGAAATGGATCCGTGAAGCAATGCATGTAAGTGTGGCTGCAGGATTTTCTATTATTTATCGCGTAAAATTCCTTTAAAGGATCATGGTATTCTTGCAACCATACGTAAAATTTCACAATCCCTGCGAAAATTTTACTATACGCTGTTAGCGAATCGCCATCATAGCGAAAAGTCATCATGCATGGGGCTTAAAATTTGAATTTTCTCTATGATAGTGAAATTTCGCTATCATATCGAAATTTTCGCTATGATAGCGAAATTCACTGCATAGCGAAAATCCTCCCCTTGTGTTTTGGTTCCAAACGACCTCGTTTTGTATAATTCCATTTTGTCCCTATTGTAATCATGTATTTTAGGTATTTTGGTGGAGCCACATTTTGGTTGCTATATAAGCCACCTTATGTTTTGTAACCTAACCTTTATTCATTCAAGCTACCTGCAGCCTTTTATTTTAGTCGCGGCTGGCTTCCTCTTTCTTTCTCTCACTTTCGACTGCCAAAACACAACCTCGAGGATGACAACTCAAGGATACCAAGGCCTCTCAAAGCTCAGCACAGGAGGGGAATACAGACTTGGTTGTTGGTGGTTTGGCAAGGTCTCTCATGTTTTAAATGGAATGTGCACGATTTATGGTTCCAAACTTCTCTGGCTACTAGGTTTAATGCTATTTAAGTGTCTTTCCTTTCTGCCATACTTGTCAAGTTTTGTGGTTCAATGCACTTACTGCCAGATGCACCGACATTCTGTGATGTCATTTACTGTTCACCGAATGAGACAAATGCTGGCTAAACTCATTGAACATTAAATGCTCAAGATTTGTTTTTAACTCAAATAGGAGGTTTTAAGGGTTAGTTTTTAAGGCTAAACAAAGATCCTGTTTGTTATGATCATATGTCATTTACCCTAATGCGAGGAAATGACCCGAGGACACCTTAATAACCCCATTTTACCAAGCAAGTGACCTAAGCCTTCAAGGTCACCATTTCACACTTCATTTCAAGCTATTTCAGTTAGCCCAGTGACACCAACTCCAACACTTTTTAACTCCAACACTTTTTAATGCAAATCCGAAAATCCAAACAAAAGTCTCACCATTTTGAATCATGATACGGATCATTTGTGGGATGAAAACCCATCCCCGTGTTCGAATTTAGACCGTTATATCACAGTAGGGGCTTCGACTACTACAAATAGAGGAATATAGGAAACAAATCTTGTTGATTCCGGATCACCCTACCGTGGCACGAATCAAGCTGGGTGCAACAAATTTTGTGTCGCGACACAAGACATTCCTATCATGACAAGAACAAGACTACTGGATTAAAACACTATCGCGACAGAATCCAAGAAAAATCTCAGAGAATGTGTCACAAGATAAATCGTAGGGTCATGATAGCCAACGACAAAGACTGAAGATTCTGTCGCGATAGAACTTTCTATGTCATGACAGAGCGACCAAATTGGGCCTGAAATTTGGGGATCCACAACACCGTCTTGAAGTTCAGCCCAACATTGGAAAGTCTATAAATAGATGCATCTAGGGAACTGTGCGCAGCTTCCGTAATTCCAGGACTTCTGAGTAGTTAAAGACTCTTTGTATATTATTTTTCTTTTATTTCCTTTTTAGTATATTTAGTTTGAGTGTAGTTTTTAGTTAGTTTTCTTTTGATTTTCCGGAGCTAAGTAATGAACTGAAGTGCAGCTTCGAGCTAGGGTTTCTTGTAAAAATTTTCTCTTTCTCTATTGTTTTGAATTAAATGGAGTTTGGAAAATTTATGGATTTCATTTATTTCGCCTTGTTTTACACTTTCAATGAATTTTCCCACGTATAGTCACTGATACGAGTGAACTAGTTCTTTGAAAGGTTGAGCTCCTTCGGGAATGTATTCCATGATGATAGTCATTTTTCTCGCACAGCGAAGAACGCCTTAGTTAGAATTCTTGAATTTATTTGATTGGTATTATTTTTTAACTTAATTGTTACCAGTACTAGTATCGTGTACCCAAGCAAAGTATTGTATCTTGTTCTAATTTCCAAGAAGCCCTCTGCATGACATAGAGATGGAGAATCCTAAGGGTATAAAGCAGTTCTTTGTGGGTATGGTAGACTAATAATTTGGAACTAATGAACTCTGAAAGATTACTTAGATAAATCACTAACTTACTTATGGTCAAGTGAGTACTGATTAAGTATCAATTTAATAACCTCGTAGGTTTCTCCCTTCCATGAAAGGATTATGATCCCTTGTTAGCAAGGATCTAATCAAGGAGATGGAGAATTTCATCAGTATTGAAGGATGAGGTGCCATCTAAATTAGAGAAGGCTTGCAATATCCTATCTATGGGGGCAAGAATTCTTTAGTCCTAAGATCTAGGTATGAAGTACTAAAAAGGAAAAATACTCAACTCTTAGAAAGAGGATTTACATCCTTATAGTATTGATTAGGATTCACATGAGTCATAATGAACATGAATCTCTAATATTAGTGAAAGGTATGGTTAAGAAAGAAATCCAAACTATACCACAATGCATCTTTGACAAATCTCACTTTCCAACTTGGCGGCTTATCTATGATCTCTGAATGATGTAGAAATCTGACAATTATTCATTATCTATGTCCCAAAGGTTGCTCCAACTCAAGAACTCTCAATTCCATTCTTATTAATATTTTATGTATACTAGTGAAATTCTTAGTATTATTTTATTCGTTCTCTAATCATCTTAATATTGGAGTGCAAATAATAATAATCTTGAGTAGTTAGGGTAGTTGGTTTTATGATTCATCATCCATCCTTGTGGGAACGATATCTGGACTTAATGAAAATCCACTTTTATTACTTGTACGATCTA
The DNA here is from genome assembly GCA_016808115.1 of Tetrastigma voinierianum. Taxonomy (NCBI): domain Eukaryota; kingdom Viridiplantae; phylum Streptophyta; class Magnoliopsida; order Vitales; family Vitaceae; genus Tetrastigma; species Tetrastigma voinierianum. The sequence continues at coordinate 93,697 of JAEQBH010002499.1, read as the reverse complement.
TGCACTTGCATTGATTTAGACCAATCCAAATTTTTAATGAATCCAGTTTACAAAAAAAAGAAGACAAACACATATTTTCATCAAAATTGGTCAAGAAGTTTTTGGTGCCCCTGCTGGAGGATTAGATAATAGTCCTTAGTGGCAAAGAGCCATATATAGCAAGAGAGTATATATATATATATATATATATATATATATATATATATATATATATATATATATATATATATATATATATATATATATATTCAAGTCATCAACAGTTTTTTGATGCTCTTCATTGGGACTTTATTTAGTCTTCGGCAATAATGCTATACTTGGCAAATTTGGTCAATATATATGTAGCAAAAATCCGTCAACAAGTTTTTGGCAACGTTGTCGGGGATAGATGATAAATGGAAAGATCAATATTCTAACCAAAAAGTGAATTACTAATTCGGACATTTTTCTTTATTTTATCATAAATTTCGGGAATCACAAAATTACTTACTCGATTAGTTGTTGATGCTACCAGTACCTTTGATCTTAATGGAGATAACTATTTCATATTATTTGATCCACAAAGTTTTTACTTGTACACAATAAATGCACGTAAAACCAAGGTATCCGTCGCCCTTGATACGTAAAATAGGGAGAAATACTACAAACTGAGGAAGATCACGAGTGCATAATCTAGAAGTATGGAAAATCAAAGAGAAAGACTACAACCTATTCCAAAAGAAGCTGAAACAGAGACCTCAAAGGCAAATGACTATGGAAGACTTTTGGAGGCCTTTTATTCAAGATGAATATCCTATTGTGAGACAGCCTGTCATAGAAGGCAACAATTTTGAACTGAAGCCAGCTTTAATCACTATGGTATAGCAGCATTAGTTTACTGGTTATCCTTCGAAGACCCCAATGAGCATACGGGAAGATTCATGAGGATGGCCAATATAGTCAAGTTAAATGGGGTGAGACCGTATGATCGCCGCACTCGCCTTCACCGAGAGACGTGGGTAGCAATTCTTGCTCTAAGTCACCGCCCAATGGATCGCTGACAAATGAGGAACTGTGGAGGCTTTGAGAGGCATTTTTCCCCCCAGCCTTGACTTTTGAAAGAAGATGAAAGATTATAGTCTTCAAACAAGGGGAGGATGTAAGTCTCTATAATGCATGGGAGAGATACAAGAGACTACTTAAAAGATGCCCTATGCATGGAATAGATCTGACCACTCAGATGGATATTTTCTACCATGCATATTTATGTATATTATCTTCCTACGGCGCTTATATTGAATTTTCGTAGAGTTATTTGGATTGATGTATTTATTAGACTTTATGAGATTGTTATAGGTTCTCATTCCTTGGGTCACTTGCCAGGTATTTTGAGTGTTGAGAGTTCATGTAATAGTTTGATGAGATCCCTTACTTCTTATATCCCTATTGATACTTATGTGTGGGCAGAGTATTCATGTGAGCCCACTGGTTCACTGTTGTTGATACTTTTATGAGAAGTCTTATTAGTTCCATGAGAGTTTTATCGGGAGATCCCTTCGCCATATCACACGATACTTCCCCACTATGCATGTCTGTTTAATCTTCTCACTAGATCTCTCCGGGGTTCATTATCTGCCAACACCCATCTTTAAGGATACAGACTTCTCTGGTCATACCGATTTGGGTTGATCATCGTCATATTTCTTCCTACCTTTTGGCGTATATTACCATCTTGTCCCGACATTCTTATCCACCATCATCAGATTCCCTTTTCACACTCGTGATTTATCGCTAGCTTAACCTCTTTCTCATTCATTTATTTTCACTGTTCTTGTCAGTTACCTTTTGAATCTATTGCCTATGAGATTTTTTTTGTGCATTATCTTGTACATGAGGGTATGAGTTTGATTATTGGGTATTTGATCCTAGTTTCCATTTGTTTCTTTCACCCTATCACCCCGAGCCTACGTTATGGTTCATGTCTTAAGACCACCCTGAGGTCGTGGTATCAAGTGTAATCTTCAAGTAGTTTCTAATAGTAAACAAGCTCAGTTTCGCTGATGTTTAGATACAATTATATAAGCCTATATTCCTGAGATGCCTCAATAAATGTGAATCCAATTCGTATGTGGGTAAAGATAGTTTTATTTGAAAGGTAATTTTTTGAAGAAGTGGATGGTTTTGGCATTGTCTACTTGATCTTTGTAGTGCATCATGTCATACCGTGAGGGGCATAACCTTGCTTGTCGAGACCACGCTCATAACTAATTTAGTGTCGCTTATGGTGATGAGTTTTGATACAACAAAGATGATTTTCAACATAAGAGGAGCCAAATATTTCTAAGCCTATTCTTATTTGACTCCCACTTTTAACATTATCATCATCAATGCCGATTTATTATATCAGGTAATGGACTCCTCTCATATGTCATTCCTTCCTCGGGGCGGTATTTTGATTTGGAATCGATATTTTATCTACAGTTCTCATTAAGCTTCTATGAGGGACCAAGACCCTACATATTGAGTCATTGATGATTTGACTTTTAAGACGTGGAGGTGATCAATTGAGTATTATTTGGTCATTCACATGGCATGGTGTATGACGCACTTGAGCTACCTAACAATGTGAATTTAGCCAACAAGAGCCCAATGAAGTCTAATTTTGGGTTGATGGTCCAAGAAGTACTCAAGGCCCAAAACTTAAGCCACTGTGCCTATTTATTTTAATGCTTTTTCTAATCATGTAGTTAATTAGAGACATTGAAAACTGGTCATATCTTCATCTTTAGTAGTAAAACTAGTTAAATTCATTCATTATGGTATTTTTTTGTGTATGTGTGATGAGTCTAAAACTCATCTATTTTTAAGCCCATTTTTCAATTATATTTCAAGCTTAAAAGTATTATTTAACGTTAAATTATGGAATTTTCACCTAGATTTATGTTTCTTAAGTAAATTTGAAGAAGTTTAAAAGCAAAGAAAAATGTAAGGAAAAATGAAGTGTAAGGCAGCTGAATGTTGCGACATTCAGAGTTAACAAATGCTCATACGCATGGAGAGTAATTGCAAGTGATCCAATGTCATGATATCGCGATATCAAATTGAAATAGATAGATCTGACTTTGCCGCCGTGGAAATCGGGCCATGACATAGGCTGGCACGATCATCACACTCTAAAACTCAAATTCAATGTCGCGGACATCAAAATGTAGAATTATTTTAATTGTTGACATCACCACAATGTCGCTACATCGAATCAAAACAATCGTGAATCGTATAACGTCAGAGAAACCAATCGGCGCCGTCGGAACATCAACTCCACGCTCTTAACATCGCCGAAGGTTTCGGAAACACGAGAAATAAACTTTCAATGTCATGACATCGGATCAGTAATGTCAAGACATTAGATCAAAGCAGCCAAGGTGATGAGGCCAACTCAATGTCATGACATCACCGCAAAGAATGTCGCGATTATCTCTCTGCCGCCCTAGCACCTCGCCAGCGGACGAAGGGGGTGCGAGGATCAGACATTCGGGGACTCTTTTACCCAAGCCAAAATATTGTCGCCCAAGTCTTATAACCGAATCACAATAACATATACAAAATAAATTCCGCCACGAGTTGTGTTTACGTGATTACCGCGATACAATCTTAAGTCCTACTTATACATATATATAAACCGTATACATTTACATTTACATATCTTGAGCGCGAACTACATTGATGAACCCCTACTGGGGCTTGGCTTCGGCCCAATCAGAGTGAAGATCGCAGGAATGCCCTCTTTCTCCTCGTACCTACACGGATTGAAAACTCAGGCTAAGCTTTACGCTTAGTGGGAACATATGACTTTATATATACAATACGCATTCATACCCTTTTCAAGAACATATAACAAAGAATAAATATCGGGACCATCATGAATTCATATAACAAACTGTGCTATACTCAGGATTTAGCGCATTTATACTCTATTCGTATCTCACGAGGAGTTACAGAGCCTATACTTGTACTTATACTTTTAGCAAACTTATAATGTAATGTGAAATGCATGTGCTATAGAGTTTATACTTAAGTACAAAGATAATTCGAGGTGCGTATCTGCAGAAAAAACGATGTAACATTACTTTACTCTACTCACGGTCCGCATTCTATCATATAATTCAATGGATTAATTAGACCAAAGAATAAGAAATGAGTAGGACACAAGACAAAATATAACTAAGGCAATCAGACAAGACTCCGAGGTGTCATAACACAAAGTGAGTGCCAAGACCTGAGCAAGAACATGCCCCCGCCATAACAAGAGTGTCGTAGCACTGCAGAGGAGTGTCGGGCCACCCCACGTAACATGCTTGCCCACATAATGGTATGTCGTAGCACGCAGCAGGAGGCCAAGCACTGATCAAAATGTGCATGCCCACATACCGTGAAGTGTCAGAGACTAGCAGAGTGCCGAAGACTAATTAAAACGGCCTTCCACTTAACGTGGTTGTTACCTAGTACTGCATAAGAGGTCAAGACCGATTAGAACGTGATTCGTCACGTAACATAAGTGTTGTGTCATCACTATTCCGTTCGTATCTTGCAATTATATGTGTTCGGGCCTACTCCACGAGGCAAAGGATTTACAAAGATAATTTTTTCCTTGCTTTATGTTAAACATGTATTTAATCTTTCATACACTTATAGGGTCCTCATTAGTCTAATAGACGAGTCCTTGAAGCAACTGAAATGAAACATAACCAAAACATAGCAATTTTCCATAAGGCGGCAGTGCTTCACCGCTGAAAGCACCGCCGTCGCTGGCGGCCACGCCACGCGAACCCATATCACACCAAATTTCTCCCACTCCGGCACGGCGCCGCATGGCGTGGCATGCCACGCCTGGCATGCACTTTCGCTGGGCCGCGGCCTCTATGCCGCTGAAGATAGGACCCCGTACCGCTCCGTGATTTTTTGCTCATTTCTTCCATTTTTCCATAAATCTAACCAAAAACGTCAAATACTCTAAAAGTATCACCAAAAACAACTCCCAAATGGGTTCTAACCCAACCAAAACCAAACATAGAGTTTCATTAGGCTTTTTCCAAACCCAAACTCAACTATTTGTAAGTTAGGTTAACTTCCTAACACCCAAACATGTATATATAATCCATAAACCAAGAACCCATGCAAATCCTTACTCATCTTATACAAGCTAGGGTTTTATCAACCAAACTTTCAAGACATCTAGGGTTAGGATGGATTCCTAACTAAACCCTAGAAATGGAACCACTAATCTCCATACAAATATCATACAAAAACCTATTTCCATAGCTGAAAACATGTTTGAAGTACAAATCCATAGTATCCATAAGGTTCCATAGAGTTCCATACACAATTAGTTTCATACCTTTCTCTTCTTTCCTCTTTCTTCTTCTCTCTCTTCTCTCTCTTCTTCTTTCTTCTTCTCTTCCTCTTCTGATTGCCGTTTCCCGACCTCTCAAATGAAAGACCCAACATCTGCCTGGTCTTGACTCCCAAGCCTCAGAGCCACATCAAATATTCACTGACTTTAAGTTCTTTTACGTATCCTTGTCCCCAATCAAATTTTCATTTGTACCACAACTTCTAAGATTTAAATTTCTATAGATATAAACTATTATCTTGCGACTTTGTGTCCCAATTCTGATAATTTCATAATTTATCTTTTGTCATTTTCAGTTTCAATTTCAATGCTGGTATTTAATTCACTAAATTTCAATTAGGCGCCAAAATATTCCAAATGAAAAATAAAACGACTAGGTATAATTCGGGTGTTACATTAGCCACTTTACATTGAGGAGTAACTTTAACATCAAGTTCATGTTTATCGCCACAATTCCAATGTAGCAACATCAACCAAAAAGCTCAGAAAGGAAGATGCAATGTCGTGACATCAACTAAAATGATTCACCTGCAGATCCGTATCAATGGACATTAGTACGGCCATCAAAATTCAATAATAAATAAGCCAATGTCGCATTTAGTGTTGAACTTACCTAGCGATAGCAGTCATGCCTGCCATGATAAAGTCACGACAAATGCCTTGACATCGCGATTTCCGCGCAGATTTTTGTCGGGCTTTTAATCATAATTGTCCCTTCGCTTAAGGCCCAAAACCTCGAGTCTATAAATAGAAACCTAGAGTAGCAGAGTCCACACTTTTCATCAAGTTTTGCGGCTTTTGAAGCAGCTAAACTCTTAGTATAGCAGAGCTGGGTTTGATTGTAATTCAAGCTTCAATTTATGTCCGAATCATTAATTTTAATCCTTGAATTTTCTAGGTTCATTTTTCTTCGCTTTGATTGTAATTTCAATTTTAATCCCGCTTTGATCAACTAGTCATCGGTCATTGTAATCCACAATAATGGAAAGCTAAGCTTCTCCCAGCTGAATCTTTCTCGGGATTATGGCTTCAGTATGTTTTAATGTTGTTTGGTACCGAAACCGAAGTGATTGAACCGGTATTACTCACATTGAATTGTTCTCGAAGACAAGAGCCAGGTACCTTTTAAAGAGTTGTATCATTGCTCGATTTCCAGGGAATCCTCCTGAGTGATACAGTACATGGATTTCACAAGAGTAAGGAGCAAATACTAAAATTTAATCAGATAGTATTTGAACTTCACTACTTTAGAATTATTTCGATATTTCACCTGTGAAAAATCTAACCTTCCGACTTCCTCTCAAGGTTCTCCCGGGTGACAAGAGTATGCGGTTCCCTCGAGGCATGCTGATCCCACCTACCGATCTAATAGTTTACTCCGAGAGTTTCCCACTCAATCAAGTGAATAATCTCAACCCCGTGGTTAGCTAATATCTAATCGTGGGAGGGAATTTGTCTAATTGATGGTCAGGTACTAATACTTTGGAGAGGGTCAAAATATTCTGTCTATAACAGATGCCAATTTCCAGCCAAGAGATGGCCTGTGGAAGTACTCAAGAAGGAAAAATGTCCAAATCTTAAAAGGGATCAACTTACTGAGTAGCTTTTCAAAACCACCCACCAAAAAGATGAGAATGTGGGTAGATGGAGGAATGTGGTGTGAGGAGAAATCCAAATGCTACACTAACTTTCTTGACAATTTGAGTTCATATCCAAACCACTTTATATTTTCGGAAACATGTAAACTAATAATTCACAACACGAGCTTTCCCCATTGTTATTTCGCCTAGTGTGAATTCTTCATCATGTATTTTAGAATTCTTTAGTTTTTGATTCACTTTACCTTTAGAACGTTAAATCTATCATAGAACTGAAGTTCAACAGATCTTGGTGTGTGGGTAGTTTACTTTTGGGGAATTTCTTAAATTGAATCTGGGAACTGAAATACGGATTTAATAATCCACTATCCATTACTTTGTATGACATGTGCAATTTGAGCTGATTTTCGAGACCAAAACAAATTTTAATAGTATCATTTTAAACAATATGGTAACCATGCTTCACATATTCAACTCAAGTTTTCATCGCCTATTTTGACCAATAATTCTGTAGCAGCAATGTACCCGGTGATCAAGCAATAGAGTGGTCTCAATACAATCCGGGTCTCAACAAGTTTTTATGTCGCCGCCAAGGACCCATAGCCTTTAAAGAATGTCTAAATTTCAGTGATCACAATAAAGTGGTCTCAATACAATCTGGTCTCAACAATGTGATTGAACTCTTATCTATGTATTTCTTCCTTATTCGAGGGCGTTCCAAACAGGCGCTGGAAAACGAATTTTGAAGGACTGCTTTGTTGATAAATTTAATCAAAATTGAAAATTTCAACCCTAGTTTCATTCCTCGGTGATGCCTTGAGCTAGCCAATCCAAAATTATTATATTTCTTGAGTGGTGTTTATCTTCAAAGTGGTGAATTTTGTTCCTACTTCATATCAGACGCTTTTCTAGTACAGTATCGCTGCACGCAGCTTTGCTAGTGTTTGTTTTACCGGAATTATCTCTTCAAGTTCTTAAAGTCACCGCGATGTGCATGAAAATCCTATTCCTCTGTGGTTCAGGGCATTAACGATTTACGACTTGACTTGATCGCGCAGGAGTGACAATTGAGCCTGAAGCGGTAAATGACAATTGGAACAAAAACAAACATAGCCAACTTAGGAAGGAATCGAATGGAAGAACGGGGGAGGTGGAAGATCAAAACTGGTTTGTGGCAGATCGCGTCAAAAAGAGTTCAGATCGTCACTATTTATATCTTAAATATCCGCCCTACTTCCGTGAATAAGTAACTTCACGCAGTATAGCTGCAATCAGTGATTTAAATCACTGTGGATGGGTTTTCGTCTACAAATGATTTTGTAAATGAGTCACACAATGGTGAGACTTTGTTTGGATTTGTATAAAAGCGTGTGGTCAGATTCACTGAGGCACCTAAGGCAACGCTTTGAATAAGATAAAAGAAGTCTCCTGAAGTTTTGGGGCCAATAATGGCATGTGGATAGGTTGCAAAGGTCTGGTTATTTCAAAAGATTGGTGGAAAAGATGACCTAGTCATCCCAAAACCGGATTCGTTAACTTAAAATATTCAACCTCGTGGCTTTGCTTCTGAAACATAGCATTTATCGAGCATGAATGTACTCCCTGCTGAAATCTAGCATTTAACCTACTCCGATGGCTCAGAATGACAACTAATGGATGTCACCTTATTCACTAATTAAGAATACATCGAACTCCTAAAAAGCTTGTTTAAGTATTGGCCAAAGAAAGTACATCAACAGCTTTTAAACCTAGTTTGAAAGTTTGAACATGACTGCTGCTAGCACTGCTTGTGAAACAGCGTGAGGATCACATGCAAACATGGCTCAACCCCACTGCAACAAACCCTCCTCTTCAAGGTTAAGAGGTTTAGACAAAGATCCTTGAGCTGTCATCCCCAGCATGGTGCATTGGTCTGTCTATATGTTGAGAGAAAGAGTGAGAGAGGAAGAGAGATGCACCAGCGTCAAAAACAGGCCTCTGCTTCGGCATACTTCCAATTTAGTATTAGGTTACAATCTGGTCCAAAAAATGGTTTAATGAGTCTGGCTAAAACAGGTGGAAAATGCCCACCTAAATCCCAATCTAGTATATTTACAAAGATGGTAGAAATGAAATGATCCGCAACTGTATCTGTTGAAACACAAAAAACAGTGATATAGATCATTATAGTGAAATTTTCTGCCATATAGAGCTGGGTTCGCTATTAGCTAAAATTATAGATGGGAATTAAATTATTATAAGAAAGTATACTCTTGCTGATTTACTACACTCATTACTATAGTCCACTTCTCTTACTCTCGCTTGTTCTAGCCTATTACTTTTAAGCCTCCTGATCACTCTTCATCTCTGCTTGATGCACTCAAGATAATCCATACAACTCAATGCAACTTAGTTTCAATCTTCTTAAGAGGTCAGTTTGAGATATAGAAAAGTACTTCAAACTGTAAAACGCCACAAAGGCCTCAAATACAATCATTAGTACCAAAGGGACCTACACGTGTTCGGTCTGAGTTCATTATGATTAGTACACAAAAGTACTTAGAACTCAGCATCTTAAATAGAGTTCAAAATAAGACTTGGGTAAATTAACTGACTCCCTGAACCGACACATTGCTAGTCCCTGAGTAATGCCGGCAATCGTCAAGTAGAGAACAAAAACATGGGAGGTCAGTGCGTTTGCGGCTAGCACAGGCCAGCTCACGATGAGAGAATCACGAAAAAACCCAAGCTTAAACCATCTCGAAGGAATGAAAACTATACCGCATTGACTGACCAACAAGCTCCCTCCTCGAGGCTTGAACCAGGCTCTTCTACAACCTTGTATGTTAACCTTGTATGTTAACCAACCTAAATGGATCAGGACTCGCCTCTCTATTACACAATTCTTTATGCTGTAGTAATGCCTGAGGTTCGACTCCTCACCAAAGCTCGCTGTAATGGGGATTTGCCGACGACTCCCAACCAAGCGAAGGTTTAGTAAGCATCAAGCCATGAGGATCTTTCGACCACAAACCCCATAGTTTCACCCTGATCTGAATTGAGCTCTGAGCCTCCTGCACCTAGTAACCTCTCACAACTCCACCCATCCACCCGCGGTAGCGAACACTGGGTAGGGTGGTCTCTAACCCGGGCTTGGCTTAGGGGCACCAGTTTAAAGGTTTTCGCCATACCCTGACCGCAGCCTGCTTTACGCAAAGCGATTCTATTCTTTCCTTTACTATTCTTTTAATGCGAGGCAACATTGGCCTTCTTTCAGATGGGGGTCTATAACCCATTCATGGAGTAAACGATACTAGGAAAAGGGTTTGCATCGTAAGAGGGAAGTTTTAGGCTTCAAGTTTCTTAGCCTATCGTTGAGACCTAACATGCTCGGTGTGTGGTTAGCTAAAGGCGGAAGAAACAGGTTCAAAATAACAAGAATTTGACTAGTCATCCACTAATCCCCAAGATGGACCTTCTAACGTCGACACCATTAGGAAAGGGCTTAAGTTCATCAGCATTGCAGGGCATATTAATCACAGTATATTCAAAAGTTAATTGAAATAAAATAAAAAACAAAAAATGGAAATGCAATGTGTTGGTAATAATCATGTGGTAGTTTTAATATAACCAAAAGCTAGTGTTGGGCTTATAGTAGCTGAACATAATACATAGCTGCTACAAAATAAAATCCATCGCCTACTATCGCAATACATACTTTACAAAAAGTCCCATACACAAGTAGCAAATGATAAAACTAAAACAACACAAGTATAAAACAAAAACAAAACATAAGTATGAGATAGATGCCACCCAACGCTAATCCTCCCCCCTAACCAAAGCATCACTATGTCCTCACTGGGTAGGGATCGGGTGCCGAGGCGTGCTGCCACCCTCACCGTGCTGTGTGAAGCCGCGGATGAGAAGGCAACAGCGGGTTGCGAGCATATCCAAAGAAGCACGTGGCCGACACGCGGACTGGCCCAAGGAGTGGTGGGTCAGATAGGTGCCGCCACGTAATCGTGAGGCCAAGGTGGCTCAGATCCGTAGAAGAACAGCCCGATTCTCAGGCGAGTAATCCCTAGCGCTGGCCATCCGCTTCTCGGCCACGCCGTCTCGAGAAGCCGCTAAAGACGCAGGCGGCAGCCAACAAAGTGACGATCCATAATGCACCCAAGAAATCCCTGGGCGACTGTGATGTGCCTCGACATGGCCGCCGTGATACGGAGGACGGCCCGTAATATCAGGAGGAGTCAAGGGGCAGGAGGCTGAACTCAGAGGGATAATCCGAATCGAGGTCCCCCACCTCCAACCACTGGGACATGTTGCTCATCCCTAGGCAAGTCCTCAGCATAATCATCCACAATATCCCCGCTAATCGAAACAAAAGAGCGTTGCATGATAGGTCCGGGCTCACGGATACAATCATACAAGACAACCTCGCCGACGTCAATACGTGGTTCCTCCCGAACCCGAGGTGCCCAACACATGGCATAACAACTTCTGATCAAAGAGGAATAGACTCACGAGTCGCCCTCACAGGGACCTTTCTTCATGGGGCGAAGGCTGGCCATGATAGCTCTACCTGGACAACCAACTCATATATCCGATAAAAGGCTCTGTAATACCCCCGTCAGAAATAAGGCCGGGCAGAACAACCACCAAAGACGTGATCCTCGTGAGGAGACACATAGTGAGAAAGCCGCTCCGCACAAAGGATACCCCAAATTCGCCAGATCTCGAGAGAGCGTAGAGAACCATCTCTCTGTGCGATGGCCGAGGCCACCGCCGATAATCCGCCGAAGTTAGCCAAACTATCGCGTGCCTAAAGCTTACCGTGATATCCGCTTCGCAGCACTCCCGTGACAACCATCTATACCGAAATGAAGCCGAGACGGATTGACACTCGGGATGTCATAAGATGGTAAAACTCAAGAACCACCCGGATGTAAAAATTACAAGGCGCTTCGGAAGTCATAAACGGCTGCCAGCCAATAATTGCGGACTAACCGCATAGAATCTCTCAACCGCGGGTCCGCCGCCAATGCCTAGATATCATAATAGACTCTCCATGAAAGTCCTCGCACGACAATCCACATTCCCCGTGCATCGGTCACGGTGAAATAGCCGACGCCTAACTTCGGCCAGGATACCGAGGCGAAGACCGCAGACTCCCAGTACCGAGACTACGGGCGCCTGTGCCTAGAATGAAGGCTCCCGGCCAATGTCCTAGCCCGCCAGCCACGGGGGCCCTTCGCGGAGGCCGGATGCACGCGAGAAGCCGGGGCGAAGTCCCACCCGCATCAGATCGCCCTGACGGGACTCAAGACCTCGAGGCTCCTCGATATCGGCAGGGCCGGACTCGTGATCATGGCTGCAGCAGTGAGATTAAAGGTAGAGGTGCCCCGCACTCCGAGCCGGAGAGTGGTCCGCTAAGCCTCGGCACCCGCTGCGATTCTCAAGGAGGTTCCGCCCGAACCCTGGGCTTATATCAATGTCCTCCGCGCGTGAGAACCATGGCGGGAGGTTTGGGCGAGGCCGACAGAAGAGGGGTGTGTGTAACCACTAAAGCGGGGGAACCACCGGGAGACACGCAAGAATGGAACCACCGAAATGGGAGCGGCTAGAGAGATGCAAGGCGCGCGGGTCAAGATGGCGTGGTCATACAGGGGAGTGTTCTCGCGTGGCTAGGAAGAGAATTGGGGGCTTTTATGGTGCTTCAGGAAGTCGGGCGGGTCCTCCCCTGGTTCTTCAAACGACCACCCATAAAAATTTTCGCTATAGGGGGCGAATTTTCGCTATTGTAGCGAAAATTTTGTCCCTACATCAGCAATTTTCCTGCAAAATAAAAACAAAAATAAAATAAATAAAAACATAAAATAAAATAATAATAAAAAATAAGGTTGCAGATATCAAAGAAGATTTCAATTAAAAACTAAGATAAAATAAAAATAAAAATACTAAAAATAAAATAAATTAAAAAATTGGCCAATAAAGAAAAACAAAATTTTAGTCGCTAGCTTGGTCTCAATGGAGACCAAACCAACCTGGCTAGAATGTTAGTCATGGAGGCCAAGGAGGATATCTCCTCCTCTTCTCTGCAGGGCGTAATGAAAGATAGGGCTTCACTCTTTGCCCGTTAACCTTGAATACTCAACCTAACATAAGTTATCAATATTTGATGTTTCGATGGATGATAATGGGCCTGGTCTCCAGAACACTGGTATATGTTTTGTTATTCAAGTAAGTGATTTTGGGAGCAAATGCAACTTATGCCCTATGATATTTAAATTGTGACAAGATTAGCCATCTTAATGGTTGGTTTACTCAGAGGATTAGCAAAGTGTGTTAGATTACATTTTTATGTCATGGGTCAATTATGCAATTAGGTAAGTTTAGTGGTTTTGTTAGATTTGTAATTGGGTATGTCTTGAAGGGACCACTTTGAAAAACTTGCTAGTGAGAGGACTAAAGTGTAACATCCTTTGTGAGCTATGTGGCATCATGAGGGCATGACACCACATATGCATGGTGGGGAGATCTCACATGGCAGTGTATTGAGAAGAGCTTGCCATGCCAAGCAAACCAATTCCTCTTGGTTTTGGATGCTAGACCAACTTCTTTGCTAGGAAGGGAAAATTCTGAAATTTAGAGCGAGAGAGTTCTAGAGAGAAGCTAGAGAGAAGGAGGAGAAAAGGCTTGAAGGAAAGCTATTTTTGGTGGAAAAAGTCTACTAAGGTATGTAAACATGATCTCGAGGCCTTAGTTGTATTTTATGGACTTGGTTATACTTAGGGTTTTGTTGGGATTACATCCTAACCTCTAGATTTGATGAAAGGTGTGTTTCTAGAACCCTAAATTGTAAAGACCGCTTTGTGAAGATGGCATGTGTGTAGTGTCCATGGTGTCACACCCAAATTTTCCTGACCCCATGATGTTGTTTTGGCCATAAGTTACCTAAAGAATCCGAACCGGATGATTCTAGTTGGAGAAGAAGCCCAAGACCTAGCCCTTCGAATGTTCAGAAGCAATCAAGAACTAAACCCTACCATAAGACTCCTTTTGAATTTGAGGTTGAAAGTCAGATACGTGACTGTCCCCTGCTCGAGCAGCCTAGTTTTTTAGTCATAAGTTGAGTTATATTAATCCAAATGGAGTGATTCAAAATCCTTCTTAAAGTAGACACATAGGGGAGTAACTTCATGAAGAAAGTATGGCCAAAATTATGGCTCATTTGTTCCCATAATTTCGTCAAAGTAAGAGTGAAGTGAGGACACGGATTCTGTCCCTAGGAAATACCTCCCGGGCGTGTCAGAGTGTAAACCATAACTCTTGGATTCCGAGGTCTGAATGACCTGATTTAAGAGGCTATGGAGTTAAGAGATAGGGGAACTTTTTGTCAGAAGACCATAGTGAACAAAACATGTATGGCTGGTCAAAATGGTAGTTAAGAAAAAAAAAGAAAAAGAAAAAGGGGTCTGAGATAAATAAACAAGGTACAAGTGTTGTGTGTGCTGCTGTGTTACCCTAATAAGGTGTTAAATGCTGATATTAGTAAGTGTAAAAGAGAGTGTTCTTGAAGGATCAAGGTTTGCGTTGGTAGGTATAAGAATACAAGATCTCGAAAGTGGTGTAAGCAGTAATAAACCAATTCGAGTAATTTTACAACCCGGATTGCTCCGAGGCTAAGAAATCTTAAGTGACTTGTTAATTGCGCATCCTTTGAGAAGCTCCCTGGCTTTGACTTCCTCGAGACTCAGGATTTTGAATCCAAGGGAAGGTAGGGGATCTTGTAACCATCTCATGCTTATACTCATGGCTTGACGAATTTCAGACTCATTCCATGTCAACCTGTGTGATTTTCTAATGATATATATAAATGTGTATATTTTTATATCTATGGAATTTTTGATTTAATCCACATGATGTTTTTAAATATCCATGTGGGTGAATGCTTTGTGAAATTGTTTTAAAGCATGACATGGGTATGGGACTGTGGGAGAGTCCGGATTGACAGGACACGGGACTATGACTAGTCCCCGTCAGGCCTTTAAAGGTCACAAATATACGGATGTGGGCATATCCTGAGTGGGGTCCCAGCAATTTGTCGTTATATCCGATGTGGGTATATCCTCGGTAGTAAGTCCCAAAGAATTTGTCGTTGTTCGGGATGATTAAGGTCCCGGGTGAAAAGCCCAAAGAAAGTCACCGATGAGTGGGTCGAGATGGTGGTAGTATTATCCATTTGTTTCACATCAACCTACACTGGAAAATGCTCGTTTTGAGATGTGCTGAATTATTTGTATTCTTTGAAATGTTTTTATAAGCATGGATTGTTATGGGATCTACTACGGGAAGTTGTCGAACTCACTCCATTATTCCTCCACCTTAGATGCGTATTCCAGACCAAATTTCGCATGACTCGGGAGCTTGACTACAGGTTTCTGGAGGTCAGAATCAGGTCACCAGCACGCTGGGTGGTCAGCATGCATTTTGAGGAACATCTAGTGTCAGGTGAGATTCACACCGTATATTTTGGAACAGCTTCATACGATCATGGGTCATTGTATATTTTGCTTGTACATTAGTTTGGGACACTTTGTAGAAAGTTTGGGATTTGTAAATATTATTTTGACTGGCAAGTGTATATTTGGGTGCATTTGAGGTGACTTACCTCACACATATGTATATATATGTTTTGAGACCGGAATTGAGTTTTAATACGTTTAGCGATTACTCCAAGTGGGAGTTTTGGACTTAGGTTTTGAAGAAATACAAAGTTGATATATATGGTGTGGGCAGTGGCGGCCCTTTATGCAAAGGCCTGGATTTCGAAAGAGTCCTATGTTAGGGACTCATGATGAAAAAAAGATGTGGTAAATAACATAAATCATAACCGTGAAATCAGTGGTGTGACATGTCCATAACGATTTGAGCTTCGTCTCGAAAATAGATGGAGCTTGAATCATACAGAGGACTTGATCCCCTAATCGAAAGTTTTCGGTTACGAGCTGATCATGCCACTTTTCCGCCTATCCTTTGCAATTTTGGAATTGAAGTAGGCGCCGCTTCACTCTTTCTAACTCACAATCTCAAGCATTCTTTAGGCCGCCTTACTTCATATCCATGTTCAACTTTCGTATTGCCCACCACGCCTTGTATTCGATTTCTACTAGTAAATGGCAAGCCTTGCCATAAACTAAGAGATACGGAGACATGCCGAGGATGGTCTTGTATGATGTTCTGTATGCCCACAATGAGTCTAGAAGCTTCAAAGACCGCCTCGTTAGAATTAACAACTTTCATCAGATGGTCTTATTTCTCCGTTACAGCCCACTCACTCATTGGTTTGAGCATGATACTGTGGTGGCTACCTTGGTGCTTAACACCATATTAGATAAAGAGGTCTTCAATGGTTTGTTACAAAAGTGAGAACCTCCACCACTGATAATTGCTTTAGGAACTCCGAATCTAGAGAAAATGTTCTCCTTCAAGAATGTTAAGATCAGTTGCGGGTCACCGCCCGCATGGCAATCGCTTCAACCCACTTGGACACGAGCCCACCCCCACAAGGATGGCATAGTTGAAGGAAGTAGAAATGGTCCTTACGAAGTCGATGCCCCATACATCAAACAATTCAACTACTAAAATGGGGTCTAAGGCATCAGTGACGACAGGAAATCTTTCCCGCCTTTGGCACTTATCATTAATCGCTTGCACATGGTGTAGGCATTCTTAAACAATGAAGGCCAATAAAACCCGAATCGCAACACTTACGGGTCGCTTTCTCGTGGAAGCAAATTTCTCCACACGCACTATCATGGCAATGGTCGAGAATCCTTCCCGTTTCTTCTTCCCAAGACACATTTCCTTATTATATGATCAAGACAATACTTGAATTAAATACGGGCCTCCTAATAGTACGAATGAACCCCTTGCATGGAAGAACTTCTTTGTCCTCAGGCTGGCCCACTCCACTAGTAACTCTCCCGTTACTGGGACTGCAATGAGCATACCATGGTGTTATACTCACCGGCCAATAGAGACTCTGAAATTCATCAAATATGGGGAGGGTTGTGGTATTGTTTGCTATGGTTAACTGAGAGATGATCGCACAACGCTTCTCCACACCCTTCTTATCTCTAATTGATGTTGAACTCTTGTAGCAATAGAACCTATCTAATCAGCCAGCCTGAATTGGTTGCGGAGTAGATATTTCAATGTCGAATAGATCTGTGAAGATTACAATATCTCGGATCTAATCAAATAAGATTGAAACTTATCTAAAGCATAGACTATCATGGCAATTCTTTCTCCGTAGTAGTGCAGTTTCTCTCGAGCTTCATTTAACGCTACCGCATAATACACTAATACACGCTTTCCTCTACTCTCTCGTCCGAACTGAACCGCTCCAACAAGAAGGTCACTGGAAGATCGCATTACCTCAAAAGGCAGTGCTACCAAGGGCTCTCGTGGTTATAGCCAAATATGCCTTAAGCTCCTCGAACCTTTGTCGGGTGCATCAGATCCCATTCAAACTTTGCGTCTTTTTCGCTGAGCTCAGAGAGCCTACTTAGCCATTTTCGAGAAGTCTCTGATGAACCCGCACAGAAACCCGCATCGCCGCATTGTCTTCACATTAGTAGGAGATGGCAATTTCGAGATCAATTCTACCTTGGCTTTATCCACTTCAATTCCCCTCTCGAATGATGTGCCCCAACACTATGCCTTCATTTACCATAAAATGGCATTTTTCCCAATTTAGTACTAGGTTCTTTTCGATGCATGTAACACCCAAAAAATACCCTAAAAATTTTTATAATAAAATTATTATATATTCGGTATACTGAGCCAACTTGGGTATTTTTCCTCGAAATTTTTTTAATATTGATTAGACGATTGCTGAATCCGTAAATGAACCTAGCTTTAAAAAAAGTCAGCAACATGTAAATTGTAAATGGGGACCCAAGGGTCAATTGTAAATAAGTTTATACGCCTATGATATTAGAGAAATAAATGAGTAAAAGGAAAAAAATCAAGGAATGACATGTGGCATAGAAAGAGGAGGAAGCTTCCTCCTTAAAAGTACGACAAGAGTTATCCATAAGAAAAGAAAATTAGAGAAAAGGGAGTTAAAGAGAGGCTCCACCTCTCTCTAGATTTTCCGACCATCGGACCATAGGTCTCCGCTGGCTACCTAAGGGAAGTCCTCCTAGTGACAAGAGCTACAAGTAGAGACCTAAACCGACTTCGACAAACTCCACGAGGTAGGTCTTCTCCTACTTGATGTCTTCTTCTACCCTAAGGATTGTCGGGTAGTTATCCGGCCCAGGGAAAGTTTGGTCAGATTTAAACCATGGGAAGCCTGCCACATCAGGCAGCGCGCAGCCTGAGCCAAACCTTAGAGCTGGGATTTTTAATATGAAGGGAAATTGGTAGTGCGCCCTAGGTAAATTGTAGCCGCATCAATTAGCTTGATTTTTGTGGCTTTTTAATTCTTGATTTGGACCTCTGTAGACTAAGAGACCTAATGAGGTCAGCTCAGCTAAATCTGGTCGGGTCGCTTTGTCCAGCCGTCAACTAGCCGTACCTAGAAACTGGGTTTTTGATCAGAAATAAAGAGACTGGCAGTAAGTCCTTCGTGAAATTGTAGCCATTACGAATGAACTTGATGTCAGGCTTTTGAATTTCTAATTGACTTCAGAGACCGTTATGGTCTTTACTAACAACAAATACGTTGGTCGCCAACCGAGGTCGCCAAACAAAGGGTCGCCAAACAAAGGTCGCCAAATGCTGGTCGCCAAACAAGTATCGCCAAACAGCGGGTCGCCAAACCGAGGTCGCCAAACAAAGGGTCGCTAAACAAAGGTTACCAAACAAGGTCGCCAAACAGCGATCGCCAAAACGCTGTCGCCGCGCTGGTCGCCAAACAAGTGGTCGCTAAATAGTGGTCGCCCAACGCTGGTCGCCCAACGCTGGTCGCCAAATGTCGGGTCGCCAAACAAAGGTCGCCAAATGCTGGTCGCCAAACAAAGCGATCGCCAAACGCTGATCGCCAAACAAGGTCGCCAAACAGTGGTCGCTGGCCGTGGTCACCCAATGTTGGTCGCCCAACAAAGGGTCACAAACAAAGGCTCGCCAGTCGCTCGTCGGGCCAGCCGCCGTCAAAGCTGGACTACGCATGACCTCCAACTTCGAAAGGTCATATCTCCTTCGTTTGAACTCCGATTTGGGTGTTCTTGGACCCTATGGAAAGCCCATGGAGTCAAGAATACATTCATATGCCTGAGGAGGATGTTAGATGTCAGACTGAGGTGTTTGACTTAGCTCGTCATCAGTGCAGCTCGGCCGGCCCAGGTCACCGTCAAAGCTGACTACACATGACCCCTCCAATCGAAGGTCATATCTCCCCGCTTGAACTCCGACGGTGTTCTAGACTCTATGGAAAGCCCATTGAGTCAAGAATACATTAATATGCATGAGGAGTATAGAAGATGTTTGACCAAGGTGGTAGACGAGCTCGTCCAGTTCGGGTCTGCTCGCCGGCCTGTGGATTTGACCTGGTATGACCTCCAACTTCGAAGGTCCTAACTCCTAATGGCCCGAACTCCGATTCGAGTGTTCTCGCACTCTATGGAAAGCCCATTGAGTCAAGAATCCATCTACATATAGAATGTTTAAATTGAACTCATATTGAACTCCGAAAATTTGATCCTAACCAAAACCACTAGTACACTTGAATAATATTGTTCTTTAATGGTTTTGGAATAGGGACTGACGAGGAGGAAAAGCCAAACTGTGATTGAGATTCCAAGGATTGGAACAAAGTGCAAATATTTTTGGGTTTGTTCTACCAACTCCTATTCCTCGTTTCAAGTTTTTGCATGTTGTTCTAAAAGCATATTGAATTGATTTAATTGATTTCAGAAAAAGGACTATGGAAATATTCGTATATAAAAATTTCATGATTATTGAAAATAAATCGTTTATACAAGCGCATATATTGTACTATATTTTGCTATAAAGGATTTGAACGCCCCACAGAATGTTAACCGCTTATTTCCGCATTAAGGATAGATTGGTATACCAATAGGTCAAATAGCAAAGATCGCGAACTATTGATGTGTGTCACTCCGATCGCCGCTAGCCCAAATGACCGATTTCCAGAAGTGGTTCACTATTTGATTGTTCATAACTGGGCCAAGAGCCCAATGGACCGTGACTGCGGTTATAAAACCATGTGGATACCGGCTCGCGTTTGGACCGCAGGCTTCTGACTCATATCCTCGTATCGAAGACATAGGTTAAATTCTAAGTATGGGCATAAATCGAATTGAGGCATAATCAATTGACCGGTATAATCATGATTGACAGAACCGAATTTATCGCATAACTCAATTTATTTTCAGAATCGAATTCGATTTTCACTGAATTGAAATGTCGAACTAAATTGAATTTGTGAGCATATTTGAATTGATTTGAGATCGTGGAACATTGATTATGAAAATGTATTTATGGGATGATTAATGAACTATAATTTATTGTATATATATAACAAAGTATATGTAATGTATTTATATTGATCATCCAAATGATTGAAAGTTCGAATTATTAAACTGCATAAATTGATTGTTTCGAACCGAGGAATGGATTCAGAGGAACCACTAAGCATGAAAATGCTAGCGATTGTTTCTACCAATGCGCAGGTACCCGAGTGATAGATAGTGATCGATACGACCTAAGATCAAGGAGCGTCGAGTCATAAGAAAGAAATCTCAGTATGCTCGACATGTGCATTCATTTCATGTGTTCTTTTCGAGTGATGGATATTTTGTATATAAAAACAATTTGGACTACTAAACATCATTTAAACTGGCTCAAAAGGCTCGATGCCTACATCAGAAATGGATTTTGTTAAATGTAAATTGTTTACGCTTGCCCACTTCGTAATCGCTTCCGCAAAGATATGATTTGAGAATTTTGGAGTGATTTAAGTAAGATCCCTGACTTGCCTGATCCGCCTGCCGGCCTGGGCTCATACACACAATGCATCCGTGAAGGATATTTCCAAATGGATGAGGCATTCATCGGCTTTCCATGTAAATCGTTATGTCATCCATATAACCTCCATAATACGCTCCACCATATCACCGAAAATACCAGCATACAACGCCGAAAAGTGGCTGGCATCAGATGTGACCGGGCATGGCAATCCTCCCATGTGCATATGTACCAAAAGGACAAGTGAAAGTGGTATTTCGATCACGCACATCTCGACCGAAATAGCCTAATACCCATCTAAAAAGCAATAGAAGGGATGGATCTGATACTCTCTCCGTATCGGTCCATGAAGGGTATGAAAGCGATCCTTTCAAGGCCACCTCATTCGCAAATTTCTTCGTAGTCGATACATACCCTCCAAACAGAGTAAGTCAGGGGTTCTCCTTTCATTGAGCACGTAGTAACCCCTGGATTTCTTTGGTAATACTTGCTGGACTTAACAAGAGCTATCTGATATGGGGTATGATGCTCGCCAGGCAATTCTAACATCCACTGCATTAATCTTCTGCATATGGATTCGGGGCCTCGTGGTCGTCGAACCGCGATTCCTTCTTCTAAGTAGATATGATGGTGCATAAGGTCGCCGATGCTCTTCAAATCGAAATCTTTCCATCCGATTGCTTTTGTTCCCGTGGAGGATTTGAAGCAAACTAACCTTCTCAGGATTGCTCACTAGCGTAAGAAATCACTATCGACAATGCATTTTTCTCCCAAAAATGCATATTTCAATTCAATAGGTAAGGGCTTAAGATCTAACTGAGACTATGTTCTCACTTCTAGTAAGTAGAGGTAAAATTAACCCTTCTTTCTCCATTACACCCATGCAAGAGTTCACTCAAGCTCCCGTTGGTCTTCATTACCGTCAACCAATCCCCGGTTAATACATCTCGCACGCAGCTTCATTTGCTTGTTCTAAAGGATGGCCGATCGCACAAACTCTTCACTGGGCTATCCTCCGCTGGGTGCATGTGCTTTTGGGCTCGTGATGGAAGATATCAGCTCTAAGGTCATATTTCCAAAGGCGTTAGCCGCATCACCCCATTCCCGACAATTAATGATCGCGTTTGAAGTGGCCAAAAATGGCCTTCCCAGGATGATTGGCACATGGTTAGCCCCTACTGCGACCGGTTTGGTATCAAGCACTACAAAATCCACTGGATAGTAGAATTTGTCCACCTGAATCAAAACATCCTCAACTATCCCCTTTGGTATTTTGATGGACCTATCGGCTAGAGACAAAGTGATAGTGGTCGGCTTAAGTTCGCTCTAGCCTAAGTCGCTATACATGGAAAAAGGCGTAGATTAACACTTGCCCCCAACCCAGCAATGCCTTTCCACACAAGTGCCGCCTATGTTACCAGAGATCGTAGGACACCCCTGATCTTTATAATTCATTGCAGTCTTGCACTCTATGATGGCACTCACTTGCTTACCAAAAGGCCTTTATTCACATTAAGGCCTCTTGCCGTGCATATTCTTCAAAACACATGGGGACTTGCTTGATCATATCGAGAAGAGGGATGTTAACTCTTTACTCGCCAGAGTATTCTAAAATTTCGGGCCAAGTTAATCGACTTTTTACTTTTCAAGTGCCCGTGGGGAAAGGAGGTACACTGTGTTTCACCTCTTCCCCATCGGTTGTTCTCCTTAGCGGTTCAACCATCGGAGCTGGTCGGGTCCGACTCCGATGATCTCGCTTTGTACCACTTCTCAACTACTACCGCCGACTTCATCAATTGTGATTAGATCACTAGAAGTGAAAGCCTATCTCATGTATCTCCTCGTGTTTTGTTGTGTCCGAAGGGAATTTCGACCTCACAAGCTAGACAACTCCGAAATGGAACTTGCAAGTCATTATATTTCATTGAGATCTCTGAATGCATACTGCTTCATTTTCTTGTTAAGTGAGCTCTTCATTGCCTCAATTTTCCGATTAGTTTGAACATTCAAAACTTTTGCTCCTCCGACAAAGGTACCTACTACCTTGCTTAAATTCGTAATTGATTGCTCAACAGAGAAGACAAAGGAGGTTGGTTGTCACAGGTCGAGGTAGACAACCAGCCACCGGTTGCGGTTCTCGTGGTTATACGCAGGGGTTTCTTGCTTCATGATAGGTCTTGATGATTCCTCCACCAGGTTACAGTGTTGCCATACTGAGCATTTTGTTGGTGGCTTATTTTGACCAAAGACATGGGCATGTTTCTCAGATCAAATCCTCAATCAAGGAACCATCGACAATGCTCACCAAGATGGCTACTTGATCGACAATTAAAACAAGTCGCGGAGATGCGTAATTCAATCACCGCTGCACTTCGCGTCGATTTCTCTCATTTCTAGCTCCTCCAACCTTCGTGGTCGCTGGCCGCTTTGCTTTCATCTCCGTGTCTTCGAAAGGTATAAATGCTCTCCCCTTTGTGGGTTGAAGGCCTCATTTTTAGCCTCTCTGATTCGGTTCGCCCCATGCCTTGGAGGCTCTCTTACCACATAGTTCAAAAAGTCTCTGTGGGTTTATCCGGGTAAGCTGTCAGAAGTCCCCTCCACACATGGTTTTCCCCAAAGAATTGCTTCTGCGGGCCGGAGACATACCATCATAGAAGGATTCACAGCATCCATGTATCGAACCCATGGTGTGACATGCACTAATGGTCTCCATGAACCTCCCAACACCGATAAAACTTCTCATTGTCGTAGGCCGAGTATGTAGATTTGCCTCTTCAAACTCAAGGCCTTGGTTGTACCGAAAATCTCTTCAAAAAATTCAATGAAGTTAGGCCTAATTTCTAATTGTTCTCGGCCTCAGTGAATTGAGCCAAATCTTAGCCTTGTCTTTCAGTGTCAATGGAAATGCTTTCAACTTAAGCAAGTTCATGTCAGACACACCTTCTTTAAAAGTTGTGCAGACTTCCTCGAACTCCTTGATATGCGTATATGGATTTTCATTCTCCATTCCATGAAAAGTGGGAAGCAGGGGCATCAAATAGGGTCTTACTACCACATCATCAGCAGGTGGTATGATGTAGGAAGGTGCACTAACTTCAGGAGGGTGTACGTGGTCCCTCATCGACCATATGCTCGAGGATTTATTGTGAGTCTACGTCGACTTTCATGGTTTTCGTGCAGAGGATCCATTTGCTCATTGTGTACACTGACTTCACAACCTTGTTCAATTGGTGTACTAACTCTTTGCAATCTACCTGATATATCTCTATCCCAGTGGTACATAAACATCTGTGAAACAAAAAGAGACAAAACAAAGAACAACAACAGGGCTCGCCAAAAAATCAGTGTTAGCTAAGAAATAAAATGACTGTTATTCATAAAAAATGTACCAGTTATGGATCGTTAAAAAAAACTGAAATTCCCAAACAATGGAATTCAAAAAGGTTTGGGCAAGGTCACCACTACTTGTAATGATTACTAAGTACTCATCAACTCATCATCTGTAATAAGGCACCATCCTAGCAACAAAGACCATTTGATTCATGGGTCGCAGAGGGTTCCTGATCAATATTTATACCTGGGTCCACTTACCGTAGCGCAACCTACCGCAGATAGCGGCTCTAGGATCGGAACACAGTGATGCCTTCGCCTTACAAATGATTTTGAAGAGTCATGTTCTGAGACTTTTTGCTTAGATTTGATTTGTATAAAAAGTGGTGGTTGTATTCACTATGCTAATTGAAGGCAGTTTGAAATAAGATGTAAAAAGAAGTCCTCAAGTTTTGGGCCACTAGTTTGATATGATAGGCTGCAAAGGTGTCCTCAAGTTATTTCTCAAGGCAGAGGATGCACTTAGTCAATTCTTTAACTGGATTTCATTTCTAACTTAAAACTAAACCCTAATAATTTTCCTTTGATAGAAAGCATTTATTTAGTATTTATGGTTCCTACATTGAAAATTCATCACCTTGACCCATCCTCACGATTCGTGTAAGGGCACCTAATGAATCTCAAGGATCTAATAATAAGCATCCAACAACCCTAAAAGATTACCAAGCACATCAATGAGGATGCATCTACAAAGGGAAAATATAACCCTTAACCTGCTCCAAAGGGCTCAGAATAGCAATCCATTTGGATACGTTGTATCTAAAGCTATGAATACACTGAACCTCAAAGTTTGCCATTATATTGGCTAAAGAAAATACATCAAAGAGCTTTAAACCTAGAGTCAAATTTGGGAACCAAAATGCCAAACCTCAACAAGGTGAAAACAAGGAACAAAATGCAAACCTTCCCAAGTTTCAAAGCAACCCTCTTTCTTCAAGGATACGAGACCTTAGCCAAACATCCTTTGAGTTGTCATCCTCAAAGGAGTGTTTGGTTGCCTAGAAAGTGAGAGAAAGAGGAGAGAGAAGAGAGAAAGTGAAGGCCAAAAACAGGGGCCCGTACTGGGTATGCTTCGAATTAAAGTTAGGTTACAAATTGTCCAAAAAATGGCTTTTATAGCCTTACAAACAGGTGAAAATACCAATCTAACCTAACTAGTATAATTACAGTAAGAGTAGAAATGAAATTAACCAAAAACGGGGTCGTTTGTACACAAAAACAAGGAGCATAGAATTTCGCTACAAGTGAAATTTTCGCTACATAGCGAAATTTCGCTATTGTAGCGAAAATTCGCTATGTAACGAAATTGCTATAGTAGTGAAAATTTCGCTATTGTAGCGAAATTTCCTGCTTGCCCCTGCTTGCTCCAGCCTGCTACTGCTTGCTCCTGGATCAATTTCTTCATTCGGCTTGATGATCGAAGATAAATCATACGGGAACTCGATGTAAATCATTTCACGACTTAGTGTGCTGGCTTGATATGATAGAAAGGTTTACGGCACGCAAAACTACCTGAAAACCTCGAGAAGTACAATCAGTAGTACCAAAGGACCAAGTGTCAATCGGCTTAACTAATATGATTAGTACACAAAAAGTACTTATAACCTATCTTAAATAGAGTTCAAAATAGCACTTAATCATGTTGATAATGGTTCCAGTGATGAGGATCATGACTATCGAAGGCAAAGAAGGCAGCCAAGGAGACATAAAGGTGATATAAAGGTTGAACTTCTAGAATTTGATGTCAAAATGCCAGGTGACTTGATTGGTTATACATTGTTGAATGAATTTTTGAATTTAAAGCATTTTCAGAGGAAAGGAAGGTGAAGTTGGTGGCTATTAGATTGAAGGGCTATGCTTCTCTTTTGTGGGAGAATCTAAAAAGGGAAATGAGTAGAGAAGAAATGAGACCTATTCAGACCTAGGTGAAAATAAAGATGGAGTTAAAGAAGAGATTTCTTTCTAAAAATTATAGACAAGATAATTACACAAAGTTCTATAATTTCAAAAATAAAATCTATCCGTGGAAGAGTATAAAAGAGAATTTGAATATTTGATGCTCATATGTGATATTAAAGAATCTAAGGAGCAGACCATTGCATGGTTCTTGGGAGGTTTGAAAAAGGAGTTTGCTAATGTAATTAGATTGCGACCATATTGTTCTTTTAATGATGTTAGAAAACTTGTTATCACCATTAGGCAACCCAGCAGAAGTATTCACGGAACTGGCCCTAAAGTTAGTTCTAACTAAAGAGAGTGTTGCTTGATTCAACAAACCTTTTGATAGTTGTTGACTTCTATAAAAAATGAAGTGAAGAATGGAGGTATGGTGCAAAAGCCCTCAAGCATTTCTAATTATGCTCAAAAGTGCTATAGATGTCAAGGGTATGATCACATTGCTTATGATTGTCCCAATCGAAGGGTAGTCACCATTAGAAAGGAAGTGATTGAAGAAGAAGATGAAGAAGTGAACCAAGAAGGTGGGGAAATTGAGGAATTTACTGAATATGCAGATGAAGAAGAAGCTTTGGTGATTAGGAGAAGCCTCAATGTGATTCAAGAGAATGAAGAGGCATGGCTGCGAGATAACATTTTTCAAACAAAATGCACTAGTCATGGAAAATTGTGTAATGTGATTATTAATAGTGTAAGTTGTATTAATTTGGTGGCTGAAGAGATGGTGAATAAGTTGAATTTGAAGACTGAGCCTCACCCTTAACCAAACAAGATTCAATGGTTTCAGAAGGGCAATGTGTTGAAAGTTACAAAGAAGTGTTTGGTTTCCTTCTCCATTGGTAAAAACTACAAGGGTAAAATCTGGTGTGATGTTGTTCCATTGGATGCATGCCATTTGCTACTAGGAAGACCATGGCAATTTGATAGAAAGGTTTCTCATAATGGTTTCAAAAATACACATTCTTTTATCAAAGATGGTATTCGGATTGTATTAGCACCTATGAAACCATAACTAAAAATTCCTAAGGAGATTGGAAATTCTTTTCTTACAAGTTCACAAGTAGAGCATGCTTTGGCTAATCAAGATGAGATTTATGTTATCTTAGTAATGGATGCTACAGTTCCTCAACAAGCACCTAATCATGATTTATTGCTGCCATTATTGGAGGAGTTCAAAGATGTGATTCTAGATGAGATTCCTATTGGATTTCCACCATTGAGGAATATCCAATATCGTATTGATCTTGTTCCATGTTCTTCAACTGGAAGCAAAGGGTTTGCTTACCAGGTGAACCCGTGCGACAAGAAATTTAGAGATTACCAAGGTAGGTTAATGAAATTATAGCACGAGGATTGATTCGTGAGAGGATGAGTCCATGTGATGTTCCAACTCTTTTAGTTCCAAAGAAAGATGGGGCTTAGCACATGTGTATTGATAGTAAAGCTATTAACAAGATCATTATCGAGTACTAATTTCCTATTCCAAGGTTGGATGACTTACTTGACTAACTTCATGGAGCTGAGGTATTTTCCAAACTTGATCTTCGAGGTGGTTACTATCATATCAAAATGAGATAAGGAGATGAATGGAAGAAACAAAACGGGAAAAGGGTTATATGAATGGCATGATGCCATTTGGGCTTTCACGCGCTCGAGTAACCGCGAGGCTTATGACCATGTTCTTACCTCCGTGCTTAGGAAATTTTGTTGTTGTTTATTTTGAGGATATTCTGGTTTATAGTAAATCTATGCAAGAGCATGTGGAGCATTTGAGGAGTGTTTTCCAAACCTTAAGGGAACAAAGATTGTTTACTAACTTGCAAAAGTGTCATTTCTTTATAGATAACCTTGTTTCCTTGGGATATGTGATGTCTAGTGAAGGTATTAAGATGGATCCTAGCAAGGTTGAAGCTATAGATAATTGGCCAATTCCTAAATCCATTCATACTGTAAGGAGCTTCCATGGAATTTTATCTTTCTATAAAAGGTTCATCAAGCATTTCAGCACACTAGTGACTCTTATTTCTGAATGCATGAAAGGAGGAGTTTTCAAATGGACCAATGAGGCTCAAGAAAGCTTTGAAGCTATCAAAAGGAAGATGACAATAGCCTCAGTTCTAACTCTTCCAGATTTCAACAAAGTGTTTGAATTGGATTGTGATCATCAGTGTAGAATTGGAGTTGTTCTTAGCCAAGAAGACTCATTGCTTTCTTTAGTGAAAAGTTGAATGATGCAAAGCAGAAGTATTCCACATATGACAAAGAGTTCTATGTCATCATTCGAGCTCTTAGTAATTGGAATCACTATTTGCTGCCTAAGGAGTTTGTGCTCTATTCAAATCATAAAGCATTAAAGTACTTAAGCATGCAACACAAGCTAGGTGCTCGACATGCGAAATGGGTAGAATTCCTTCAAACTTTTCAATTTGTTCTTAAACATAAATCTGGGCAATTAAACAAGGTGGCAGATGCATTGAGTAGGAGACACACTTTGTTGAATGGTATGCAATATGTGGTGGTTGGTTTTGAGATTGTTAAAACCCTTTATGAAAATGATTATGGTTTTGACAATCTTTGGAAATCTTGTTTAAGTGGACCAAAGATCCAATTCTTTATCCATGATGATTATCTTTTCAAGGGTAAACAACTTTGTATTCCAGATTGCTCACTTAGAGAAGCCATAATTCGGGAGGCTCATGGTGGCGGGCTTGTTGGACACTTTGGTAGAGATAAAACATTGATTCTAGTGCAAGAAAAATTCTATTGGCCTAAGCTTATGCAACATGTTGAGAAGATTGTGAGTAGGTGTGCTACTTGTCACACAGCTAATGTAACACCCCAAATTATGTCATAACAATTTTATAACATGTTTAGGGTATAATAAAAGTAAAAGTATATTTTTCCAGAATAAAATAAAGATAATAAAATAAAATAAGCAAGAACCCGGAATTAATACAAAGTTAAGGGTAAATTAATAATTTACCAATTCAGGACCCAAGGGTCATAATTTAATAAGTTCATATGGCATAAGTTAAAGTAAGAATAATAGAGAAATTGAGGGACCTAAATGCAAAAATGGGAAAGAAAGCAAAAATGAGTAAGCCAAACATGGCCTTGACTCAAAAAGGAGGATAAGATCAAAAGGGCCAAA
Source organism: Tetrastigma voinierianum (assembly GCA_016808115.1). Lineage (NCBI taxonomy): Eukaryota > Viridiplantae > Streptophyta > Magnoliopsida > Vitales > Vitaceae > Tetrastigma > Tetrastigma voinierianum. Next base: position 64,233 of record JAEQBH010002499.1, on the reverse strand, counting down.
AATATCTCATTTGGTCTTAAGAAAGAGAGAGCAAAAACGGATAAGGGAGAAGAGAAGAGAGAAGAGAAGAGAGAAAATGTCACATGTATTTGATTGTCTGTTTTGGTATGGAAATATAGATACATGGTTTGGAACCCTCCCATTTTGTCTATGTAGGGTTTGGAAACTCTAAACTCATTTCTTGATAGGGTTGAGTTGAAGAACTGCAGACTCCTATATATGTTTTTTAGGTTGGTTTGTAGTTGATTTGGGGGTTGTAAACTAGTAGGATTCCCCAGATTTTTGAAACTTAGAAACTCATCTAACCCGTTAATTATGTAGGGAGTTTCTCTGCTAGGTTCCTTTTCATTTAAGGGTTATTGGGGTGGTTTACCCCAATGGAAATCTAGTTACATTGGACAAAGGGGAAATTACCTGTTTTCCTTATTATGCACGTCGGGACTTTAGAATTTGGTTTTAGGGTGAGAAGAGAATTTGGCGGTGAGTCATACAGTAAATTGTAGTCACGTGATGAACTTGATGTTAGGCATAATTTCTCGGTCGGACCTCTGTAGACTAAGATATGGTATGTTTGCAGCAGGCAGATCCTGTCGGCGGTCGGTCGGCTAAGGCTGGGTGATCGGCTCGGCCCGAAGTCGGTCATTTCGGCGGATCAGGTCGGCTGGCGGTCGGATTAGCTCGGCGGTCAGTCGGCTCTCGACTAGAATTCGGGGTTAAGCTCGGTTGGGTTTGACTACCATATGCTGACCTCGACCCGAAAGTCATAACTTCTTGTTAGGAACTCCGTTTAAAGGTGTTCTTGGACTCTATGGAAAGCCCATTGAGTTAAGATTCCAGACATGTGCCTGTGGAGGGCAATGGGTACTGGATCTGGCCAGCAGGGGCAGGTCGGGTAGGCTGGCCGGGTAGAGCTAGCTACTCATGTGAGACCTCCAACTTCAAAAGGTCATAACTTCTTCATCCGAACTCTGTTTTGGGTGTTCTTAGACTCTATGGAAAGACCATTGAATCAAGATTCCAGCCATGTGCCTATGGAGGGCATTGGGTACTAGAGCTGGCTGGCAGGGGCAGGTCGGTCAAGGCAGGTCGGGTGAAATTTGGCCCAGGGTAAATTTGGTTACTCGTGGAGACCTCGACTTCAAAGGTCATTAACTGCCGTCGAGCTACGTTTCAAGTGTTCTTGGACTCTATGGAAAGACCAATAAGTCAAGAATCCATCTATATATAGCTTATTAAAATTGAAACTCATATTAGGTCTAGAAATCATGAAAAATAATAGGCCCCACTGGTAACCATAGTTATTTATGCATATAATGAGATATGAAAAGCGGCTTGGTCGAATAAATGATTGTACATATCGCATATGATTATTGGATAAACATAATTATTCGGGAATATGAAATATGTACTGAACATAAAATACACATGGATTGTTTGCTTAGAACTTGGTAGAGGGATAGATAGGCATGCCTATTAGGGGAAAAACATGACTGCAACATACTGATCAGTTGGCCCCGTTTGGGTCATTATAGTGCCTTCGGTCCCCTATAGATGGTCATTGTCTTGTACAATGATAACAGCGTCTTTGGGCCCTTATAGATGGTCATTGTCTCGCATAATGATAACAGCGCCTTCGGGCCCTTATAAACCACTGTTTCATACAGTGAGTACAGCGCCTTCGGGCCCTTATAGTTTCCTTTATCCACTTCTAAGGTTTATGCAAGCATGAAACATAAAAGAAATGACAAGTATATGCAAAGTATATGATATGATATGAGAAACATAACACTGTTAGGTGATGATAGTATATAGTTACAAGAACAAAAAGTAAAGTACCAGAAGACATAAAAAGTATATGAAATACGATAAGCTATGAAAAAGTAAATATGAAAAATGGATAAGTATATGTAAATGTAATATTTGTCATAAGTATATGCATGTGTCTAAAGTGTGATGATCCTTATTAGAGGTCATCCATATGTATTAATTCCACAAGCTATAGAAACAGCACCCAAGGTTTCATCAGGTGTAGGTATAGGAAGCGGCTTGAGAAGTTCGGACTACTCCACATCGACAACCCGAAGCCCGACACATCGCTAGGTGCTTTGGAAGACCCTCTGGTCCTAGCAATGTATATGTATTTTGTTTTGTTTTTGTAAACAATGTAAATATTGTAAATGTTGAACACTTCCATATATGGAGCTTGTATATATATTTTGTAATCCGCTACTACAGAATATAATACAAGTTAAATGTTTAACATTATATGAATGAACAAGCTTAAAGTTATAAGTTTATAAAAAAAAATGACACCCTTGCTTGACACCGGGTGCCGGGTTGGGAGTGTCACAAGTTAGTGGTATCAAAGCATCCAGGATTCGGTTCGGACTCGCCAATCGGGTCGGATCGAAGAAGGGGTGCTACAGTTAAGATGCATGGAAACAATGCTAGATTGTATACTTTTCTTCCAATTCCAACAACACCATGGGAAGATGTGAGTATGGATTGTATTGTGGGATTGCCAAGAACTCAAAGAGGTAGAGATTCAATTTTGGTGGTAGTGGACAGGTTCTCTAAAATGGCTCATTTTGTTCCTTGCAACAAGACTTCAAATGCTACTCATGTTGCTAATCTATACTTCAAGGAGATTGTTAAGCTTCATGGAATTCCAAAATCCATCACTTTTGATCGGGATTCAAAATTTTTAAGTCGTTTTTGGAGAACTCTTTGGAAGAAATTAGGAACTAAGCTTCAGTTTAGTTCATCTCATCACCCACAAACGGATGGACAAATGGACGTTGTTAACAAGTCTTTGGGTGCTATGCTTAGAAGCTTGGCGAAGAAGAATATTAGAGAATAGGAGAGCTTACTACCTACGTCTTTGAATTTGCCCCTGTCCTTTCTACAAGTCAAATTACTGGTTGTTCTCCTTTTGAAGCGGTTTATGGTATGAATCCTATTAGCCCTTTGGATCTAGCTCCTATTCATCTTACTGGTCAATTTAGTGGGGAAGCTGATGAAAGAGCTAAATTCATCAAGAAAATTCATAAGCAATTGAGAGACAAGATTTTGAAGCAAACCGAAAAGTACAAGAAGCAAGCAGATAAGCACCGAAAGAGAGTTGTGTTTAAAGAATGAGATCTTGTGTGGACTCATTTGAGAAAAGAAAGGTTTCCAAATAGAAGGCTTGTGAAACTTTAGCCCTGAGTAGATGGACCTTTTAAGATTATTAAGAAGATTAATGACAATGCTAACAAGGTAGAGGTTCCTAGTGATTATGGAGTTTCAACAACTTTCAATGTGTCAAATCATTCGCCATATGAAGATGATGAGCTAATAAACTCAGTCGAGTCAGCACTCAGCAGGGGAGAATGTTGCACTTGGCTGACCCAGAGAAGCCTAATATAGATTTAGCCAGCAGGCCTAATGGAGTCTAATTTTGGGTTGATGGTCCATGAAGTACTCAAAGCCCAAAACTTAGTTTTTGACCAGCCCACTATTTATTTTAATGTTTCTTCTAACCATGTAGTTAATTAGAGACATTGAAAACTGGTCATATCTTCATCTTTAGTAGTCAAACTAGTTTAAATGCATTCATTATGGGTTTTTTTTTTTGGTCATGCTTTCTTGGAACTCTATACTTTCCTATTCTTGGAGGATGTTCCAGAGTACAGGCATGAAGCAATTTCAAAGGATCTTTTTTTTGTTGATCATTAATCAAGTTTCATATTTCAATCTTTGTGATTGTCTCTTAGTTTCATTTCTCTTGGGTGGATGCCTTTGAGTGGTGACCTAAACCAAATTCTTATCTTTAGAGAAGTGTTTGTTGGGAAATACTTGTCTAGGTTGTTATGCAACTTCTTATGGTATTGTTGAGATGAGCATCTAGGTGTAGGTTTACTAGTGCACTAGTCCTTTGAGACTTGTTTCATGGGTCATTCTTATGCGATGGTGATAGATTCCTTAGTGCATGATCTCTTTGGGATAGAGTTGGTTTCCGATTGACTTATCTTCCATGTAACATTTCAAACTAGGTAGAGTTACCTCCTTAGATCCTATAGAACTTTTGAGGACCCACACAGCTAAGGCGTATCCTCCTTACTTCACATTCTGACAGGCGTTCAAACCATCATTTATAGGTTTTGGCATTCAGAGTCACAGTTTAGGCGTTCAGAGCCATCCTCTCTATGATTAGGTGTTCAGAGCCATAATTTAGGCCTTCAAAGCCATCCTTTCCAATTAGGTGTTCAAAGCCGTCCTTTGTAGTTTAGGCGCTTAGAGCCACAATTTAGGTGTTCAGAGTCACCATTTCCAGCTAAGCTTTCAAATCAAGAGTTTAGGCGTTCAAAGCCACAGTTAGGCACGTAGAGCCATCCTTTCCATAGTTAAGAGTTCAGAGCCATGTTTAGGAGTTCAGAGCCATCCAATTCATGTTTAGGTGTTTATAGCCATCATTTCCATGTTTACGCATTCAGAGTCAAGTTTAGGCATTCAGAGCTATCCTCTCCATGTTTAGGCGTTCAGAGCCATCCTTTCCTATTAGGCATTTATAGTCGTCCTTTCTAGTTGGGGTTCGTAACCATAATTGAGCCATCTTTTCTAATTAGACATTGAGCCATTCTTTTCATGTTTATCCATTCCGCAATCATTTTTCATGTTTAGGCGTTGAGCCATCTTTTGATTAGGTGTTCAAAGAAATTTGTCTTTCCTAGTTTAACGGTTAAGAGCCGCGATTTAGGCTTTAAGTCATCCTTTCCATGTTTAGGTGTTTAGATTCATCCTTTTTAGTTGGCTTCAGATTCGTTCTTTTTAGTTTCGTGTTCAAAGCCACTCACTTATTAACTTCGTATTTAAAGCCTTAGATAGATGTTCAGAGTATATGTCATTATGGTTACCTATGAGAGATTTGACCTAGAGCTGCAAATAGCTTATCCATTCTTGATCGACATTTAAGGTGATTTTACTTTGTAGCATATGTATCTCTCATCTTCTTGTCCTCCTATTCTAGAATTTTCCTTCATTCCCACATCACTATGTTGTCTTCTGAGTTCATGTCATGTGCTTTGATCATATGGTTGGACACCTCTATTTTTATTGTCATATGGGGACTTTTTAGAGGGAGTGTGGGTCCATGGTATGACCTTATTAGCATCTGAGGATCCCTTTTCCCGACCTAATCCTCGCTCATTTCTTAAGTGCTGGGCCCTCTTTTGTAATCTTTTGTGTTGAGTGAGCTCGTTTGAGACAAATTTGATGGTCTTTATAGTTCTTGAATGAAGGCCCCGGTCGTTCCATTTGTGCATGTACTTCACTTGTGGAATCCATTGAAGAGGGATATATTTGTAGACCCCAAAATTTGTCTTTTTTTTTTAAATTTGCTTATTATTATTATTATTTCATTTTAAATATTATTTATATATGGTTTTTTCCTTTTTCTTTTTGATTTATTTCCTTCGCTATTTCTTTCCGAACAACTACCCACATCATCTCTCTCACCTCATTTCCCACTATGGACTGATACCTACCCCTTCGTCAAAATGGTTCCCCTCACCGAGTATCCATTTCCTCTTTCCCTTCTTTCTTCTTCCATTCTTGGGGCTTCTTCTTGCTTCTTTCCCTTGGATTTTCCATGATAGTAGTATAAGGATTCAGATAAGTGACTAAGAGGACTAAAGTTTGGTTGATGAGTTCTATTCACCCCATTGATGTCTCTACCACCCCATTACTAAATACACCCCATTATTATCTCTTTACACCCCGTTCCATAAAAAAATTTCCCATCTAACCACTATCGACACCCCTCAAATTTGTTCCCCAAACCCCCGAGCCCATCCTCCCATTTCTTACCAAAACAAAACCCCTGATGGGAGGCGGGCCAGCCTCCGCGCAGAGACCACGATCCTCATACCGAAACCGAGAGGGCTATCCCGATGGAGATCAAGTAAGTTTGTTGTTTTTCTTGGTTTCAGGTTTTTGTGGAATCTGTGTTCCGGTTCGAACATGAAAATGAGGCGTCAGTTTCATTGAATCCGTGCTTGCAAATAAATATTTAGTTCGATGTCAGGTTTATTGGTTCAATCCAGTTCACAATGTCAGAATTTTATCTTCACCGGATTTGACAATGTCCGGAATTAATCATTTAGCCGGATTTAGTGATGTCGGATATAATGCAATGTCGGATTGAATGATGTCGGATTTAATCACATGTTACGGATTTAGGGATGTCGAGATTTAATTATGTTTCTGAGTTTGATGATGTCAGGATTGTGCAATATTAGGATTGAATGATATCAGTTTAATCTCAGTTTCTACGGTTTGATGATGTCAGGATTGATTGCACTTAGCAAGTTTGATGATATCGGTTGATTTCTCTGAATACTATTGTAATTTAGATGGTATTAGATAATGTAGAGTCTGATATGAATCTCTTACTCTTAATGTGCTCAGAAGATTTAAGTGCATCTGAGTCCACATGATTATTAGTCATATAATTCTTAGCTAATCAAAAACAAATTTATAAACTTATATGAAATAGGTGGTGTAACTAGTAACTTATATGAGAAAATAGGTGAACAATAACTAGTTAAAGTTTGAATTGAGAAATGGGTAGTTGGTAGGTCATTTTAAAAGTGACCCTAGAATATGGTTATTTGCCTGATTTGTCTTTTATCATTCCAGGAGGTGCCTAGAAAACATATGGAGTGTGATTGTTTTTGATGTGAAGTGCCTCATCCCACTTAGTATTTTATTGAATGATTAGATAACCATCATATCAAAATTTGCGTCCACCCCGAAATAAAAAATAAAAGTGCGTACTATTCCCGACTATATTTTCCGGTAGACATAGTCACAGTATGATCATCTCTACGCATATTTTTATTTAATGATGATATTATTTAAGTTATCGATGTTTATTTTCTTTGAAATAGATATGCCTGCGTACTTTCGAGGAGGATATACATCTGGGTACACCTCGCGGGCGACCTCTTGGATCGGGCGTAGGCAGCGGAGTTCAATTGAGAGAGGTTGAAGCGACGACGGTGAACAGTTGAGCATCCTCGACGCATAGTAAGGGATGACATGAGGAGATGACCGAGGAGTGCTCTGGAGGACTATTGATAGATGTATATTGCGGAGTTTTGACAAAGCGTATTGCGACCAAAGATATGGTTGGGAAGATGGCAATCATTGTGTATGTATATATATATATATATATATATATATATATATATATATGTTAATTTTAGATTCACGTAAAGCAGATTGTAATTTATTTGCCATTTTATTGTAGGATCGAGCACCATTGGAAATTGGTCAATCATGATTGCAAAATGATGTGGGAGCTAGATATGGAGAGGTCTCGTATTTATGAGGTGTACGCCGATCACAGGTTGGCATCGTTGACTGAATTCGCGATCATCGAGGTTCGCGATGGTAGTGTTGTCGGCTTTTTGTGGCCAGTGGCGGCGGAGACCACGACATTTCATATGCCCGTTTGGTGAGATGACCATCACACTAAGAGCGGCGTCGCATCCATCTTTACATATACCTATTCTTTTGGATCGATGATATCATTCTCCACGGTAGCTTCATGTGGACGTGCGATGCTTTATTGGTGGAGTTGTTGGGCACTCTCCCAAGCGTATGAAGCGCATCTAGAAGTAAGCGTTGTGGGTTCTCCTTGATTCGACCTCATACGTAGGTGAGGATCATTTCTCGGCCCAATGCGGATCGCGTCATCTGATGATGATGTAGTGTTTGCTACTCGAGCTTTCTTGCTCCATCTGGTTGGTTGCACTCTTCTTGATAAGAGTGCAACCAGTGTCGCAGTAGTGTACTTGGAGCTATTACGGGACCTCAGCATGGTTGGTAGCTATGCTTGGGGTGCGGCTTGATTTGGCATACACGGCGTACGGCCCGGCTCTTTGCGACGGGTTTGAGGTGCGGCGGAGTTAGGTAGCTCGTGACCCTTTGCAGTGCGATTGATGATTTTGACGGATTTGTAGATAATTTTCAATGTTTGCTCGATGATATTGATATTAATTATCTTATTGATTATGTGAGCTGGATTCTGACACTTTAGGAGATGTTTTCTTCTTCGGATGTGCGTCTGCCGTCACGTCCGTGCAGCTGCGTTGGAGGCCGTGATTCGAGATAGTTTGCGATGTCCGGTTCGGGAGAGACTCGATCGATTCTGCGGTTGGTCTGTGGGAGCCATGAGATCATCGGTGAGCACGCTTTCACGATATTGCATGGTATTACGGATGCATAAAGTGCAGACAAGTTGTGGAGCCATATCATCCGGAGCGGGTCTTACGCCAGTTTGGCTATATTCAGACCATTCCTCCGCGGCCTTTCACACCTCCACGACCTGACCGTAGTAGCTTATTGGTTCAGTATTGGGAGAGATGGACGGATCACCTCTTGTTGTCCAGTCGAGGTCGGCGATGCATGCTCGAATTTCGGGAGAGAGTGTGCAGTATATGGCCTGAGTATGATCGCATATCGCATCGCGTCGTTCAACCGAAGCCGTCGGGTTCTCTGACGGATGCACAATCCTCTATGCCCTCACGTCACGCATCTACCGATGATCTTTTGTAAGTTGAAATATGGACTTAGTTTCCAGCCTAGTAATATAAGTGTATAATTTGATACTTAACATTTTTATTATATTACTATTAAGTTCACATATTATTTATGTAAGCGTATTGCGAACATTGACTTCATTGAGGCATGTGATATGCGGGGAAAGACGAGTCTTGATTATTTTACAGAGGTGCACCGCCCCGAGCAGGCGCATGACATACTTTCTAGGCGAGATGAGGCAACCCAGTATATCACGGCCTCCATGCAGCTCAGTATATCTGCTACCGCACTTCACTGCCCCTACGCATCCTTTTAGCCCTCCGGCACATGCATCACTCCACGGCATCGGTTGATCCTCAAAATCATCGGATGATCCTCACCACTATGTAGATTCCTCCTCCACCTGACTTCATTGTCCTCCGGCTACCAACAGGATCCTTGACCTGCCATAGTTCTCTTGCATCTACGTTTATATTCGTTCGAAGAGGAAAAAAAAGACTTAGTTTTATGTTTATGTATTACTTGTTGAACTTTTGTGTTAAATAGATAATGTGATTAATTGTATTGTATTTTATTAGTTGTTACATTATTTCCTCCTTGACAACCCGATAATGATTGAGATTTATTCTATCTTCTATAAAATGGATTAAATAACAATGAGACCACGAGATTAATGCATAGTTTAAACGAAAAGGGACACTATAAGTATGGAATAAAATAAGGATGAAGGACCTCACTCTTCTATTAACAATAAATCAATAATTAAGAAAACTTCACAAAAAAACAGGCCAAATGGGAATATTGATTAGTGTCGAAAATCTGATTTTGAACATATTAGATAGGTTTGGTACTTTTTGTGCGTGAATAAATGTCGTATAAACCCGATTGAAGTGTTCATGTCGGCTTAGTAACACCCATGCCATTTGGAGCATGTTTTGGTTGTTTTACCTAATAGGTATTTATGCATAGGCTTCAACCCTGATGCAAATGATCAATCATGAGTTGGAAGTTTAATCTCGACCATCGGCAAGCTACAAATCAATGGAAAAACAAAGGAAAGTGGAAATGAATCTGATTCGAGACGGGGCGAGAGGCATGCGAGGCAATAAATGAATTTTAGCGACTGTTCATAACCGATTCGCAATCACTGCCTTTAATTTAGCAAAAAGCTGTTCATAACCGATTCGCAATCTCGCGAAAATTGAAAAATTAAGCTAGCCAACACCTTTGTTCATAAGCGAAATTATAAGGTCGCTTCTCCTTTGGAAATTCGCTAGCTTAGCGAAATTTCGCTATGTAAATTTCAACCTTGCCAAATTCGCTAAACAACTTTTTGCAGTCGCTAGACCCTTGCCAATTCGCTAAACCTTGCCAAATTCGCTAATTGAAAATCTCCCTGTAGCGAAATTACATGCCTCGTCATCCTCTGTAATTAATCTTGAGGCAAGCTAATCTTGGTTTGTCACCACAGTGTGCTTGGTCCAAATAGAAAGCCTTGCAACCGAACCTTGATGCAAACCATTTCTAGGATGAAAACCCATCCCACATTCGACCCTAGACCACTATACTGCAGTAACTTGACTACGGCAGTAGTAGGAACTTAGGTATATAAATTTTGTTGATTTTAGCTCGACCTCTTGTAGCGCAGATCAAATATAAAACAAGGGCCGCGTGATTTTTAAGAGGATGCACTCTGATTAGATGTCGTAGTGCATTGTAAATACATCATGTTTCATCTACATCAATTGTCTCTTGTGTAAGCTGCATTGAGTTCGTCCCTAGTGATGATCTAAAAGCCTCGTCAGGGTACATAGGGATCTCCCATCCTCGAGCACCTTTGGTATCCCGAGTAATTCGCCGATTGCATGCAGTGGAGGTATTGGTGATGTCGAATCCGGGAATACCTCTGAGATCGTGCTATATCCAAAAAACAAAAATATAAAAAGCAATTTAACTTAATATGATTAAGATAAAATTTAACATATAATGCGGAAATGACAATCCTCGACAAATCCAAGTCTGTCCGAGTTTGTGGTGAAGTGGTGCGGGTGATCTGATCGATATGGTAGATATATTTAGGCATTATCCCAATTGATAAATGGACTAACACAATGTATCTTAGTGAAACATCCGATGACGTCATCGAGGTAAAATTAATCATCTATCATATGGAGCAAAAGAGTCAAACCATGATAATGAATAAACCAACTCAGCAACACGGTCGATTGATGTAAAGTTGAACATACTCATCATGAAAAGTGTAAATCACGAACCAAATCGTGTCGAAACGGATTAAAGTCGTCTTTCCCGTTTCCTAGTAACCCCGTGTCGGCGATATCCACAATGACCGTACATTAACATCCCACGATGTTCTATATGTTCACGTATTTGATGTGGAAAACATTTAATGTACTTGATTTTTCCTTCGGTACTTTCACGGAACATGCGTTAATTTGGAGAAGTACTATCGATGGGCGGACTCAACAATTTCAAATAAAGGAAAGGAGCTCGTTTGGTAGATAAATTGATTTTAAACAGCAGACTGACCTTTCCCTTAACCTTCTCAAGTAATTGGACACATAGATCGTTGCGAGGCAAGCTAACTCTCTCCAACTTCCTTTTTAATGCTATTTTGCACCTTTCATCACAATTAGCCAAATTGTCTCAAAATACTATCAATCTCGGTACTAATTGTCGACTCGAATGAGGCGTTGTGGAATCACGATATCAAACTTCCTCCCGTCTTGAATGCACCTTTATCAAGGGAATTGTGCGGCCTTCTTTGATAAGCTCTGCAAGTTCGTGCGCACAAGGCAACCCATATGAGGTTCTGTTAACGCAACCACATATTCCCTTGTCAATTTCAACTTGACTTGCTCTTTTAAACTCCATCAATATCATATTGAGTGAAGCCCTAGATACTATACCCCGCAATTCTTTAAACATAGCATTGTTGAATTGATGTTCAACAACAAAAATACTTCTCTCAAATGAAGCTTTTATTTCCATATGTTGCAACAATAGAGTATTGCATACAATTCAAGAATAATCCTTGAGATGAACGAGATGTCTCTTCAACTTTGCATGTGCACTCTGGCCCTTTTAAAATAGAACATATATTAAAATCATTTTATGTATGGATATATAAGAAAAACATTATAATTAAACGTACCTATTCCGTTTGTGACATTGCCTAAATGCATTACTTTATCTGTCCAAGCTGCGACAAATCTTTCCTTATAAGGAGTCAACCATGACTCTGTCACATATTTTATTGCTCCGGGGTAAGTATAGTAGTGGGTTAGCCGATGATCTTAAATTTCTCTCGTATTAGTCCTCTTTTGAAGAAAACACAAGGACATCGGTGACATGAATTATTTCCACTTCTTTTAAACAGACAGCTTCGCTACGGGTTTGCAATTATTTTTGATATATACCATGCCGCGGAAGATTTGTTGTGGTAGGAAATGCATACGAGCGTTCATTAAGGCCCAAACTCCTATCGTGTATTGACGTGGGTAATCGATCGACCAAACATTAAACTTTGTAACTTCTCCGTTGCCCAGTGTAGTTGTCTACGGCTCGGCCTCAAGTATACAAATGCCACGAAAAGTCAAATTTGTTGATGTCCACCTCTGATCTCAGGAAGTGGGCGATATCACATTGGTTTATAAGTGCAATCCATAATTAGAAACCAACATAAAATCGTTGACAAATTTGAATAAGTAGGATGTGCAAAACAAGTCTCACAATCGTTCGCGCATCTTCCTATGCCATTCGACATATTTCATTCATTCGATTGTTTCATTAGTTGTTGCATTTGCGATCACAGGCACTATTAAGTAGTCGATGTTATAGTGATGCATTGTATATTGTCTTCATAGTGCCTAACATTATACTCGTCATGATTTTTATAGGCAATGAGAATATTCCTTGGTTTCACCAAGTTCTTCGTCATATCGGACAATAGTTTCTCCCATCCAGATAATCGACCTTGGTATGAGTGACCTCTAATTGTTTAGGCGCTCGATGATTGTAAATCCCACAAACGACTTTAACACTCCGATCATCACTACTAGTTAACTTCACACCGTTATCTTAAATGGACAATCACATTTTTCGTTCGGTGCCTTTTGATTCAGTCTTCCACATTCGACTTATTCTTTGCATGCCTATATGTTCCACCACGCTCACTGCATTACAGGGTAACTCCCAGCTTTTCTACTATCTCCCTTTGTCGGAATCTTTTTATGTGATAACAAATCCAGTTCAGTTTTCCCACATTAGAGCCCATTCAATCAAAGCATCAGAGCTACAAAACATACGGATAATAACAATTTATTAATTTCGATGTCTTAAAACAAAATTACTACAACTTTAAAGTATTAAAATTACCTCATTACTACTAAAATGCATCAAATATCAACTAATTCTTTGTAATGAACATTATGATCAAATTCATACCTTAGTAATCGGATTAAATACCTCAATCTTCTTCATTATTAAAAAAATGCAAACAGGAGAATCTTTTCTTGCCTTCTTTTTGCATGTGTTTTTGTGAGGAAAGAAGATTCCTCTGGCTTATACACATGTTTTATGAAATTGTGATTTAGTTACTATTAGTGTTGATTATTAATTGGATTGGCTAGAAAACCCTCTATCTCGTAGGTTACATTAACTTCTATAGTACACACCTCAATTTGAATCTCAACGACTATGCTCTTGGTTGTAAGTCGAGAAAAATCAATAAATCGGATTATCAAATGAAACGATCAATTTACCGGATTTCGCGTATAAGGTATGCATTCAATTAGGATATAACAATTCGAATATCTTGAATCATAGGACTATCACAAATCCCGAGTCATAGGATATCACAAATCGGTTGTAGCTTTCCAAATAGGATATCACCGATGTTGGATTTTAACCTTACAGGATATCACAAATCAAGTTTTAACTCTTAGGATATCACAAATCGGATTAAACTCAAATACCGGATATCACAAATCCGAATTTAAACATTATCTTAGGACATCACAAATCAGGTCGGACGAAACATTATCATAGGATATCACAAACTGAAACGTGTAGTACCAGTTTCAAGGCGGTTGCGCCATTCCTCACTGTTTTTGGCGAATTTACCGCTCATTACATTGTTGTTTTGAACGGTTCGGACGAGATATTGGGTCTTGTGAGAAGAAAGAAACGAGGAAGAAAGAGACGAAGATGGGGTGTATAGAGAAGGTTTAAGGGTAAATTGGTCTTTTCATCTATAGTTGTTTTTAATGGGGTGTATAGAGATGAACATGGGGTGTAAATAGAATTACTCTTTCTGGTTTCACCCTCTCTTTTGCCTCTCTTTTTCTACCCTATCAATTCTTACTCCTCCTCTTCCTTTTGGATCATAACGCCTGAAGAGCCTTCCTCCGCTTCCCTTCCATCTTCCTTCTTCCTCTTCTCTTATGTTTGCTTCTTCTTCCTTTTTCTTTTCTCTCACTTTACTACTTATACAGAATCCAAGGTAAACTACTAAAGGCACTCATCGTTAACTTTTATACCGTGCCCCTACGTCACTACCGTCGGAATAGTTGTCAGCATATCTCCCCGGCAATCCACTACGTCATTTCTCACCACCAACACCTTTCTTATTTATTTATTTATTTTTTATCATTTTCTTACCCTTATATGTCTCCTTAAAGCAAATTGCTTTCACCAAAAAGTAATAAATAAAAAAAGATGATTAAATAAAAAGACCCTTTGAAACATGAATTTCATAAATATAACCCTCCATTTTTTTACCACATTTTAATAAAAATACCCTCATTGTTTTCTTGTAGAAATAACATTTTTTTATAAAATAAATACCCTAAAAAGGACAAGGTATTTTTGTTAATGAGTTATTTTCAAGGAAAAAAAAAAAGCAAGGATAACTAGATTTACAAATTTTGGATTATTTGATGTCTTTTAACCAAATATTTTAAAAAAAAAAAAAAAAACAACCCTAAGTCCTTAAATATCAAAAGAAAACACCAGCATGCTATGGGCAGAAGAGAGAGTCTAAAGTGAGTTTATAACCATATCTCGACATTTACTTTTCGTAGAATAAAACACCAAATAAAGATGGGATTCAGGGTGGATATTGAAAAGCTGCGGCTTTGACCCTTAACTAGAACATTTTTCCAATCTTGGGATAGAATCATCGATGTCCATTTTGCGCCATTTCCCCGCCAATGGTCCCATCTCTTCAACCTTGTGGAAAAGCCCGAGGAGTCCTCCTGTGTGTATGAAGAGGATATTTTTCCCTTCCCACTTTGCAGGATTCTCAGCCATGTCCTTTATCATTCTGGCACCTTTTCCACTAAAATCAAAGCAGAACCAAAATAGAATATTATGAGAACTAAGTTTTCATACGTCAAACGATAGCTTCATTACATGTACACAAATCTAGGCTGAGATTTCATCTTCACTAGCTATACTGTTGTCTCAACCCCAGGATCAACAGCAATAACAATGAAGATGACAATGTATAAAGTGAAACGGAAAGACCTTAAGTTAACAAATGATATCACTCTAGAGAGCCAAGATGTTAAAATGGATGAACACAAAAATTGTCCATTCAGGAAATCAAATATCTGGAATAAGGGGCAAGTATATAGAGAGTTCTTGGGAGCTTGAAGACTCCCTTTGCAGCATGTAATTACTGGACAAGAGATGGAAATCTCTCCACAGTATTCATCACTTTTACAGCATTAACCATCAAGTTAGGTTTTTCTGCCATTAATATTTTCCTTTCCTGAGTTAAATAATTGATTCCATATTATCTTTGTCGAGCAATCTTTTCCCCCTTCATTAAATCAAATAACTGCGAACAAGAACTCCTTAGAAGATAATGATTACTTGTGTCAAGAGTCTTCCTTGAGAGTTGAAACTTGGGGAAGTAAGAGAGATCACTAAATCGACCTTGTCAAAGAATGTGAAGAGTTTTTTAAGTTGAAAAGGGGAGTCTATAAAAAAATAATGTTTTGTCAATAAGTGCACAGTTCCCTATCGGAGTGTGTTTGATTATGGTATTGTCACTATGAGAATTCAGATTATTGGCTACAACTGGGTGCAATGCTAGCTTTGTGGTTTATGGTTAGTACCATTGTTATTGGAAAGCTCTCTCAGGGTAATCGGAATGTCATTAAAGCGCATTCAAATCATTGTTGAAGAAGAATGCAAGGTTCCTTGCATATCTCATCCCTATATAAAAGCAACCTAAGCTTTTATATAGGTTAACAATCTTGATTCAATATGGAGAATTATTAACTATTTGCAGGATGGTATTCATTATTTCATCCATTGTTGGGTCTCATCTCACAAGGTTCCATAATCTCAATTTTTAGGATACTCATTGGTTAAGCAGAGAGAGATTGGTGGTTTATTTAGGAACCTTATGAACTTTTATGGTATTCCCTAAGGTTCAGTATAAGATTCACCATTCATAGAGATATAAGCTGGAAGAACTAAAACAAAAGGCAGCTTCCAAATAGGAAGGGCGGAGGTTTGATCCATGAATTTTCTAGCAGCTTGTCAGCATGAATGTCTTGGTGTTCTCTAGCAGGGAAAGCTGATGGAGCTGGCTGAGAGAAGGCTTCACTCTCAATAGGATTTCTCGGTTACTCTACCAACTCAAACCCCCTTGCTCCAATGGCAGATAGATATTTGCAGTTTATCAAGAGATTACAAGGCAGACTGTTTTAGAGTATTCTTTAAGCCATTTGCTTTAAATTGACCTTTAAAAGAGAGATCTGGTCATGGAAGGGATAAATGACACAGATTCAAGGAAGCTAGAAATCTTAAGCTCAAACAAATTAGAATCAATCACCCCAGCAGACTCGACATCAACTCTAACTCAAGGTACTAAACCAAGGCCCAAATTGGTCTACAATATCTTAAAAACGAATTCTATGTATTTATATAAAAATAAATTAGCATATTTTTCTAGGAAAATGTAAAAAAGTATATTATATAATATGATTTAGTATTTTTCCTTGAACTTCTTAAAAGAAAACAATCATTATTATATATGGGATGATATACAACATAAATATTATAATATTAAATTAGAGTTTGGAGTTGTCTGAACCTTAGTTTTGGGAACCAAATTGCTTTAGGTTAAAACTTAAATCTAATCTGAGTATTAAAAATGATTGTCTAAGCCCACCCGAACATCGAGTTTAAATTTGAGTTAGATCTGACCAGCCTGCCCCAAGATGCACCTCTACATAGAGCACCGTCTCTCCGTTTAAAGCTTCAGAAGCACTGGTGTGTCATGACATAAAGTAGAAAGACATGAAGCGATTGACAGAAGGAAGGGAACAGAAGGGATTTCACGATCCAAGTTAGGTAAAACATTTCAAAAGTAACAGATAGTCAGCGAAGTCATGATAGTTTTGTCCTATGATTTTTATATGCAAAGAAAAAGAGATGAATTTTTTTTATTTTCCTTTTCCCTCCTCTTGCCTTTTGGAAAGGAATTGAAGCATTCAGAATTATGGATTGAAGAATGCAATATCCAACCTGTAAACTGGGTCAAGGACAATGCCTGTGGAAACAGCCACTTCTTTAAGAAAATTAAGCTCTTCAGTGGTATTTATTGCATAACCCAATCCTTTGGCCTGCAAGTAAAGAAAAAAAAAAAAACAAACAAACAGAAATAAAATCACTTGCCTGTAACCAAATTATAAAGATATATAATTATGGACTTCTTATGAAAATAATCTTGAGCAGTTTTTCAACATGATAGATGGCATTATAGAAAAATTACGCATCTTAAATAACGCTTATTTTGAAGGGTCATTGATTTTGCATATATCTGCTACTGGCTTTAAGGTAGGCGATAAAGATGATATGATTAATCAAATAAACAAACTATGATGATTTATTCATGAATAGAAATGCTCCCAATTGAAGCTTCATGTATCTACTGCTTCTCTCTTCTTCATTTCATTTTGTTGCATGGAATCCTAATCCACTTTGAGTTTCACCTCCTTAACACCAAAATCCTACCTTTTCATGCTATCCATATTTTCAAGCGACCATTTCAAAAAAACTCCTGCAGTGCTATAAGTACAGTTACAAATACCATTCAGATCCACAAAAGCCAAAGAGGGGCATTTTACACAGAAATGGCCATTTCACATCTCTATCTTCATCCTACAAAACCCTGCCCTTTTTTTTCTTTTTATTCACGAATCACCTTACATTTTAACCCACTTCTTCAGAATAGAATCCTACCCTTTGCTTTTCAGAATATGCAGACAAACCACCTGAAATGCTGTTATTTTTGTCATATTCATGAACTCTAATGCTTCTGTCATCTCTAAAGCCACAAAAAATGCTGCCCTATAGAGATTCCAGTTTTCTTTTCTAGGATTTCTTAGGAGTAAAAAATGTTATAACAAAGAACTCACCATGCAACTATATTTCTATTAATTTAGCGGAAGAGTAAAATTGCAAAACTTATTTAAGACACGATAAGGAAAATGTAAAGTGCAGGAACACCAGTGCATCTACTATACTAGTACTAAAGAAACACAGACATGTTTCATAGAACAAGGTGACAAAATGATAATGGGATGTACTATGATCAGAATCACACGGGGAAAACAAAAATTCAAAACATGAAATCACAAAAAAAAATAAAAATAAAAAAAAATAAAAATTGTTTGTTTTAGAAACTGATCTCTGTCAAACTAGTAATACCCACATTATGAAGGTCAACTATATCATGTGAGCGAACACCAGCCTGAAGTCCGTCAAGTAAGCCTTGAACATAGTCATAGAAGTAATCCGGGTCATCACAAACACAAAATCCGTGCACCTGTTGATCCCAGAAAACATATTAATTAAAATAACTATCATATAAAGAATAAAAACACTAGAGATTGGATATAAGAATACATACTTTGCATTCAATTTACTGAGTGAAGATCAATGATAAGACCAGCAATTGTACCCCCACTAGGCATGGCAAAAGTTCACCAAAACAGTTTGAATCATTATCAGTGTCAGCACTAAGTATAGTCTCCACATATCAAATGTAATTTTGCATACAGTATGCAAAATAAATATACATGCACAATCATGATCTAAGTATTAGGTGAGTGTAGGAAATTCTCTAGGTATTTCCTTCAAGGATGTCTCGCATAAATTTCGACACCAGAAATTAATTTCAAAAAGTGAGACAAATACAAACCCTTGGTAGCTGACTCATTTTTCTTGCAACTAAATCAAATACAAAAATGCACATTGGAAGTGACTGGTTGCCTGTCAGATATAGATTAAGGTGTCTGAAGCTGCTGGATCTCAGAAACAAAATGAAGTGCAGCACTACTTTGGGAGCCATAAACCCATAGTGACTCCATGATAAGGTTCCCCTCACTGCATAGATACCAATTTAATATGTTCTTCGTTTCCATTAGGCATAGATGAAGACAAGGTTACCAGAAGTTGAAACAAGAAAGAGAGAACTGACTTCACAATTGTTATCCCAACAATCTTGCTTTTTTTTTTTTTTTGATAGGTAAAATAAGGGGTCACATTAGAATGCCTAGAAGCAGTGGAAACAGTACGGTTGAAGTATACAAATTCATTCCCAAAAAACCAGGCAATAGGGAGGCATGAGAAAGCCAACAATCTCATGCCATCATCAATCAATCAATAAAAATCCTAAACAGAAAGCAAGATTGTTGCCTCCCAACAATCTCACTTTCTGAACGGACAAAAATACTAAGAGAACCATCATCATCATCATGGTATTTTTGCAAAATGTAGAAGATAACAAAGGGGGAAAAATCCTCTCAGAGGAGCCTTTTTTGATGCATGTATACACCTTAAGCCTAAGATACACATTCTTCAGCCTTTATTGATATAAACGAAAATAAATCTATTATAAGGGGAAACAAACTTTCCAGCAGGTACCCAACAAAGTTCACTACAGATTTGCCACCATGGTAAATTTAGTGATGAAAAGTTAGCATGGTAGAGAATGATCAAAGGAAGTTGTAGCTCTTGTTTGTACCAGAGTAGAATGAAACAAACCCAAAAAAATATAATAATGCAACCCAGGAATAGTAGACTTAATAAGTGTTTAGTCTGTAGTGGATATATCAGAGGAAGGAATCTTATGAAAAAGTTGTCTGTAGGCATATGGGGGTTGGTCACCCATCAACTACTCCCTATAGATATAGAGTTACTCTTGCCCTAGGGTTTATAGTCCTAGAAAACACAGAGATCAAGTCTTGCCCTAAAAAACACACAATGTGACTTGTCCTTTGGTGGTAGTTGCAGGATAATCATTCTTTGTGATAGAGGTCTATCTTTGGGTGTGATTCTTAAGTTTAACATGTAGGGTGTACAAAGAATGAAACAAGGATCATTATATACTACGTTCTATTCATAATTGAGATTATTACTTCTACTATAATTAAAAATTGAAATACATATTGCTTCATGTAGGTCCTTAGTTTGATTTTGCTGTAGTCTGACATCACATGATGAACATCAAATTGCTATTGAGTTATGAACTCTTCCTGTATTCTTTCTTCGGGTAAATGCAAGACACAAAACCTAAAAGGACCCAAGTTGGGATTAATACTTAGAGCATAACATGTGTTGTTGACAGAAGATTGTTTCTAATCCTGGTAAGATTATTTTGTAAGGCCTTTTGCCTTTGTGTGGAAGCGATTGAACCTTTCTGCGGAGATGATGTTTCCATGTCTTTGTATACTTGTAATATGGGTTATGGACTACAGGCTTAAGATGTGTGTATATCACCACTACTACAAACATATATGGGACACGTGAGATATGCTTGAGATATGAACTAATGTTTTTTATAGTTTTACTTAACATGTTCTAAGTTTGGAGTTGGTTTCATATCATAGGTTTTGATAATCATAAATTTAGCATAATTAAGATACTAGCTCATCACATTCTATCATACAGATTTTGGGCATAGTAATTGAATCAGTTGACTTTAGGGGACTAGCTAGTGAGTCAATGTTTTGAATGGGACAGAGAAATACTAGAGCAGGAAACATTGGAAGTTTGGGGGTGATATATCGATTTTCTCTTTCCTTAGTAATAGCATAGTATAGCAAAATGATTACCTTTCATTCATAGATGTAGGTTCTATAGGCCCTGCAGTATCATTTTGTCTCAGTTCATTTTGACTTTACATCATTGCATCGACCATCAACATGGACTAAAGCTTCCACTACCATAGCACACACTGTTGTGTAAAGTTGAAACAAGCACTTTAGGTGAGATTAAAAGAGTTTTAAGTATCATAGGTTCAGCGTTTCACTTGGTGCATAACAGTTTAAATCCTATTATCTTTCATAATTCATTATAATACTACTTCATGCTTCCAATAACTAAATGCAACTCCTTTTGCTGTATGCATATGTTTCTATTTATTTTTTCATTACTACAGATACAAATACACAATATGAAATTTTGAAAAAGCGATGCCATAATATGGTTTACAAGTTAAGAAATGTGTTCATATCTGCAAATGCTCATTAACAGAGTGTTGGGAAAAGGAACAACTTCCATTTATATCCACATAGAGACTCATTTAGATTATACTTGAGTGGATTGTGCTCCAAAAATAATCCTCAAATTGTGATACTATGACTAGATTGATCAAACTGTCTGCACCATCCTCTCCTACACAGTAGTTCATACACTTCTTCTCCTTTTTAGAGATTTCAGTTAAAAACATCAAATTATTACAACACAAATTATCAGACAGTGCGTGCAAGTTAACACAAATAAAACTTTTCATGAAAGCATCAAATTGGTAAAACTTAATGAATCAGGAGTAAGAGCAGAACCTGCCACATGCAACAACAATGTCATCAAATCCCCTGCTTCATCAGTCCCAGTTGGAAGCTGCTCAATCTCCTAATTGCTTCAATATAGCCCTGAAATAGTACAAGACTTGTATCAATGTCACAATGTAGACAAGATGGATAGCTAAAAACTTTTAAATGAAACTCTATCCTTGAGATCAAGAAACATGCATAAAAACAGCTGGAATTAAAAGGAAGGTTAGAAAGTTGCAAAACATTAAAAAACTTTAAAATAAATAAGATTAAATATAAAGAAAAAAAAAAAGAAAGGAAAGTAAAGAGACTACTTTAATTCAAATATGAAGTACATTTTAAGGAAGGAATAAATCAAAAGGATCTTATCGCTCCTTCATGCTCGTCAGATTTTATAAAGCTAAGCTATAAGATCTATTCAAATCATTGAAACGGTGACCAAATGCGATTTTCTCACAAACCCAGAGGGCTGGTTTGCATACATTGGAGGAGAAACATTTTAACTCTACTCACTCTCTAGAGCTGAATGATGACAGTCAGTCTCCTTTATGCATGCTGCTCTTTCAGAATCACCCAGAACATAGGAAACGGATTGGCTAAACATGAAAAATATAGAAGATAATCTTTGAGACCAAAAGCTTATTCCATAAATTCTTCTATGGAACACAAACAACCTATGCACCATGAAAGGTTTTTCAGACGAAAACATTCTCATTCATATTTGTCTTATTTTTCATCAGAAACTGGTACAAATAAATAGTAGGGAAGGTCCCATATCAGGAAAAACAGCAAGAAGGAAAAAAAACCCCAATAAATCAATCTCCAAGCTAATTTAAGATAAAATTCTAATTTATTTCCTAAAAAACTAACACCCCTCTCAAGTTGGAGCATAGATGTCTATCATGCCCAACTTGCTTATAAATAACTCAAAACTAGTTCTGAAAAGTCCTTTGGTGAAGATATCAGCTATTTGCTGCATAGAAGGAACAAAGGGCATGCAAATAGCCTTGCAATCAATCTTCTCCTTTATGTAGTGTCTGTCAATCTTCACATGCGTCGTGCGATCATGTTGTACTAGATTTTGTGCAATTCTTATCGCAGCTTTGTTGTCGCAATACAATTTCATTTGCATATGTATTTGCATTCGAAGCTCTTCAAGAATTCTCCTCAACCAAAGCATCTCACAGACTCCATTAGCCAAAGCCCTATCATTGCAGCACCATTTTCTCCTTGCTACTACATTTTATTTCTTGCTTCGCCATGTGACTATATTTCCCCAAACATAAGTACAGTATCCTGAAATGAATCTCCTATCAATAATGGAGCCAACCCAATCTACATCAATATATGTCTCTATGTTACATTTGGTCTTCAAAGAGCAAGCCCTTGTAGTGTACCTTTGACATATAAGAATACTCTTAGCACAAGATGTATCTTATAGGGTGAATGCATAAATTGGCTTACCAAACTCACAGCCAATGTAATAGCTAGTCGTGTATGTGATAGTTAAATCAACTTTCCCACTAACTTTTGATATAAAGTTGTATTCACCATGTCACCTTCCTTGTCATCTCCAAGTTTTTGATTGGGATCGATTGGAGTATCAACTAGCCTTCAACCACTCATGCTGGTCTCCTTAAGGAGATCAAGAACATACTTTCGTTGGGAGACAACAATCCCTTTTTTCGACCTAGCAACCTCCATACCAAGAAAATACCTCAGGAGTCCCAGTCCTTGATCTCCAAGCGTTGATGAGATAAAGACTTGTCAGTTCATCTCCGTACATGTCTCGGTAAAATTATATGTCTACACAACTAATTATCAAGTCCCCCATCTTGTGAATGTTTAAAAAAACATTAATATGATCACCTTGCCTAATTACCCTTGACTTTTAACAAATTAGGTAAAATTCTCAAACCGGGCTCTTGGTGAATGTTTCAACCCATATAAGGACTTCTTCAATTTGCAAACCTTTGTGCCAAAATTTTCACGAAATCCTGGGCGTGCATCCATGTACACTTCTTCCTCTAAATTTCCATTGAGAAATGCCTCATTTACATCCAATTGTTGTAAGGGCCATTCGAGATTAACCGCAGAGACAAATGAACTCTTATGGAGTTTAGCTTAGCTACAGAGAGCTTTGTACGTTACAAGAGATATCAAATTTATACTTGATAAATGTACCATTCACGACCCTCTGATTGTCTTCCCTCTTGGTAGATCAACTAATTCCCATGTGCCATTTTTTTCAAGAGCTTTCATCTCCTCGAAGACAACTTTCTTCCACTTAGGAACTTTTAGAGCATCTTGCACAGTGTTAGGAATCTCTATACAAGACAATTGTGAGGTAAAAGCACGAAAGACAAGTGAGAGATTGTTATATGACACATATTTAGACAATGGATGTTGGGTTTCAAATGGCAATGGGAAGATTAGAATCATCAACCTCTGAATTTGAACAAGACTCATTTACAAGACTAGCTGACTCATAACTCAAAGATGAAGTAGGTTGAACATGTGGCAGTAGTGCCGAGACATTACGGAGGGTTCGTGGACTTTGGGTAGTGCAAAGGATTGGAAGACCCTTTCATTTGAGTTGCCCTCTGTCGCGAGTAGACAATAGCAAATGGTATTGTAGTTGTTTTCCTTACCTTTATTAGGAGTTGTAAGATCATGAACATCATGAGATGGCATTGCAGGAAGACTTATGTATTCAGTATCTAAAACACTTGAACCACTTTCCCTGGGTATAATAAAGCTTGGATTGTTAGGTTTAATGATGAAGGTTGGGGAAGGATCATTTTGTAAATCTTTAGTTTGGAAAAAAATCATAAAAAAACTGAATCTTTATTTTGGTTCCCCCCCCCTGAAAATGACTCGTGAAATAGGGAATCAGTTCACAAAATGTAACATCCATGGTAACAAACATTTTCTTTGAAATGGTTTGAAACATTTATATCATTTTGAGTTGGAGCATATCCGACAAACATTTTATTAGACGAGGTTCAAGTTTCCCACGATTATGACTATGAATATGAACAAATGCAGTACACCCAAATATCTTTAATGGTAATGAAGAAGAAAGCCTATTCGTAGGAAACAACTTATGGAAAACATCAAAAGGTGTTTCAAAGTTTAAGACCTTATTAGGCCTTCTATTTATAAGGTATGTAAGCGATGGGAATAGAAAACCACCCCAGATATTTTGGTACTTGATTGATTCAGTAAATGTTGTTTATCTTTCGGCCCGAACCATTTTTGTTGTAGGTGTCAATACAAGAACTTCCATAAACAATTCCTTTCAAGAAAAATTAGCCCAAGCATTTTGAAACACTCGACCATTATCACTCCATAATATTTAGATATATTTTGAAATTGTGTTTGTACCGCAGTGTAAAAATTTTGGTGTTTCCACATCAGATTTTCCTCATCAAATAAACCAACTTAATCTTGTGTGATCATCAATAAGGTCACAAACCATTTTTGTCGAGAGAAGATGTCCATGTCTACATGGACCTGTAATGAAATTATGTAAATAAGATATTTTGAAGAATCAAAGTCAATAATCTAGATTCTATAATCAGCTATGGGAAGTGAATAATCAAATCCCAAAATTTGGGGTGGTTATGAAACTTCCTTTCGAGTCTTACAAAATGTGTAGCATATATAATTGTGTTATATGAGATCATCTGATTCATTCAGAAATTAATAAAATTTCCAACACAGTTTTGTTTTCTTCTATCTCAATTCTGTTTTCTTCATGGTATCAAAGCCTAAGTTTTTTGGGAATTTTTCTGTGCAGCCTCCATTGCTATACCAGATTTATGTGGGAATTTTTCTAGGTAGCCTTCATTGTTGTACCATATTTTTTCAGCGTTCTTTAGGCTTCTCTGTGCCAGTTTTCGCTTCTTTTTCCAGCCTTCATTGCCAAATCGACATTTGTTTCTGCATGGTATTTGGTGTGATTCTCAGCCTTCATTGCTGATTTTTTTCTATGGCCTCCACTCCCATTATTTCTTGATCTCCTTTATCAGCCACTGATGTTTAATCAACTTCAGTGTATTCAGACTCAATTTCTTCAATTATTGAAGGAGAACAGGTCGTGCGCCACTGGCTAATTCAGAATATTCCAGCCACCTTCCGGTTCTCAAGCATCAACTCTGGGTATATGTTCATTGACTTTTCAAGTGATATTTCTAATTTCTCTTGGATTAAAATGCTTGAGTGATGAGTTTAGAATGCTTGCGCATCATTGATTCTTGTGCTACTGACCCATAATCCAAATCAATTTAAAACCTATTTACCTTGTCCAAGCAATAGGAAAATTGTTGTTGCTGATGGAACTACCACCACAGTGGTTGGTATAGGAGATGTCTACCTCAAATATGGTTCTTAAAAATGTTCTTCATGTCCCTCAACTATCCACTAATCTTGTTTCAATACAAAAACTTACCCAAGATCTAAGTTGTCGTGTTATAATCGATGCCTCCTTTTGTGAATTTCAGGACCGGAGTTCAGGGAGGAAGATTGGACTTGCCAAGAAGCACAATGGACTCTACTTCTTGAGTATATCTAGTCAGCCATAACTGGTTAAGTCTGCTTTGTCTACTTTCTTTTTCTCTTCATCAAATAAAGATGTCATTTGGTTACATCATAGGCATCGGAGTCCGATGCCTTTTCCACATTAAAATTAATGTTTCCTACCTTGTTCAAGGGACTAGATATTCAACATTTTCATTGCGACATTTGTGAGTATGCAAAACATACTCATGTATCCTTCCCTATTAGTAATAAAAGATCTTCTCCTTTCTTTCTAATTCACAGTGACATTTGGGGACCATCCACCATTCCAAATATCTTAGGATCCAGGTGTTTCGTAACATTTATTGATGATTGTACAAGAGTTTCTTGGATCTATTTGCTCAAAAATAAATATGATATGAGTCATATTTTCCCTATTTTTTGTACAATGATTTAAAAGCAATTTAGTGCAAAATCAGAAAATCCTCGAGACAATGATCGTGATTATTTCAAATCAAATTTTGTCTCGATGATTTCAAAAGGGGAAGGAATCATACATGAATCATCTTGTATACTACTCTCTGACAAAATGGAGTGGAGGAGAGGAAAAAGCGATCATCTTCTTAAGTGTACTCAAGCCTTATTGTTTGAACAAAATGTACAAAATCTATTGGGAGGCTGTGGCCACATCAGCATATGTCATGCAGGATTCATACAGAGTTTTAGGGTTTAAAAGTCCACTAGAAACCTTGTCTCAATTCTATCCAGACATTTGATCCTCCTTCAACCTTGCTCCTCGAGTTTTTGGGTGCACATCCTTTATCCATATTCACAATCATAATCGAGGAAAATTAGATCCTAGAGCTCTTAAGTGCGTTTTTGTAGGAATGCTAAATCTACTCAAGGGATATAAATGTTATCATCCACCTACTAGGAAACATGTTTCAACTAATGTACCTTTGTTGAAAATAAGCCATACTTCTCTCCTTATCTTAGAGATTATCTATACTTGAAGATGAGGTGACCTCCACCACTAGAAATAATCCCACCATTAGTCATTCAAATCAAAAGAAAGAAACCACTTGATGTTACCAATTTCTTTGGAACCAATTCCAATATCACAATTCGAAGAGTCGGTAGATGAAAAGGAAGAAGACAATCAAATCTTTGATCAATTTCGGTTTGATCAGGTGTATGCATTATGCAAGAAGAAGGGACCCCATGGAAACAACGAGGCAAGAACAATCTCTTTTAGACCAAGTCACAGAGTAAGGGTAACAATTCTTGAACATAACTCAGCTCCTATTCTTGATCATGATCTACTATGGCTTTGAGAAAAGGAACAGTGAATGCCTGAAAAGGCCATTATATCCATTGTCTCACTTTGTGTCTTTCCAGAGATTTTCCTTGAATCATAAAAGCTTCCTTTCAACTTAAGCACTATTCCTATTCCCAACTCATTGTCTGAAGCATTATCAAAGAGAGAATGGAAACTTGCTATGGAGGCTGAAATTGATGCATTACAAAAGAATGAAACTAGGGAATTGGTTGATCTACCTAGTGGTAAGAAACCGGTAGAACATAGTGGTGTTCGCGTTCAAATTTAAAATTATTGACACCTAGAGCAGTCCTGAGGCAAGGCGGGTTGCAAAGAGTATACTCGGACTTATATGGAGTGGATTATCAAACATTTGCTCCAATGGCAAGCGAATCTGATAAAAATTTTACTATCCTTGGTTGTTAATTTTTGATTAGGAATTACCATAATATGATGTAAAAAATGCGTTTCCTTCATGGTGAGTTAGAAGAAGAAGAGATTTACATGAGTATTCCACGGGGTTCGAGTAATTAGTAAAACAAGGTTTTGTCGATTAAGAAACTGACACTACATGGATTAAGACAGTCTCCACGTGCTTGGTTTGGAAGGTTTGTCAAGGTTATGATAGCTAATGGTTACAAACAAAGACAGGGAGATCATACACTTTTCATAAAACATTCAATTTCAATGGGAGTCACAGCATTAATTGTGTATGTGGATGACATCATTGTGACAGGGAATGATGAGAAAGAGAAAAATACCTTCAAGCAGTGCCTAGCCAAGGAGTTTGCAATAAAAGATTTAGGAAAATTGAAGTATTTCCTTGGAATTGGGGATTCTTCGATTTAATGAGGCATTTTCATTTCTCAACAGAAATATGTTGTTGATCTTCTCAAGGAAACAGGTATGATGGCTAGTAAACCAGTTGCGACTTCCATTGAACAAAATCACAGATTAAGTGAAGCACTTGGAGAGAAGAAAGTTGACCGAAAAATGTATCAAAAGCTTGTTGGGAGACTCATTTATCTTGCACATACTAGGCCAAACATAGCCTATTCAGTGAGTGTAATCAATCAATTCATGCATGAGTAGAGAGGAAATTCATGCATAGGCGACCTATCAGATTCCTCCATTACTTAAAAGGCACATCCGGGAAGGGAATCTTATTGAAAACATTAGATATTGCTTTGGCAATATACACCAATGCAGATTTTCTTTGGGTCTCCATTGAATGAGCTACGATCCAACTCTGTTGTGTACCTTTCTTGGGAGAAATCGTATCTTGGAGGGATAAGAAGCAAAATGTGGTATACGATCAAGTGTGAGCGAGTTTAGAGCTATATGGCCAGGAGTTTGTGAATTATTTGTGGAGTCGAGATCATTGGAAGATTTGGTTGATGGAGTAAACATGAAACTCTATTGTGATAATAACTTCGGCAATCGGCATTGCTCATGTCCCGTCTGACATGTGCAACAAAACACATAGAGATAGACAAGCACTTCATCAAAGAAAAGTTGGATACTCCATATGTTCCTATAGAACATCAATTACTTGAGATGTGCTATGAAAGTTTGTGCGATAATGTGTTTCATAAAAATATTCTTAAGTGGGAATAGAAGATATATATTCACCGACTTGAGAGATAATGAGAAATTATGTAAATAAGATATTTCGAAAAGAATCAAGGTCGATAATACGATTCTACTTAGTCGGCTATGGGAAGTGAATAATCAAATCCAAAATTTTGGGAATTGGTTATGGAAACTTCCTTTTCGATTAATAGAAAATATGTGTATATATAGGCGTGTTATATAGGATGTCTGATTCATTCGAGGAAATTAATAAAATTTCGGCCACGATTCTGATATCACTATAGATCAGTGAAATTGTGAGTTGGTTTATAAGGTTGGGGCGAAAAAGATGTACGATGATGTTTAGCAAACTGACAAACTTCACATTGAAAAGAAGATGAACTTTTATTTTTAAATAAATTTGGAAACAAGTATTTCAAATACTAAAAGTTGGGATGGCCTAACCTATAATGTCGTAGCACGATATCATTTTCTTTGGAAACAGAAACAGAATTTACGCTAGTACTTTGAAATTGTCTACTCAAGTCAGGTCCATCATCAAAATAATAGAGCCACTCTTTCCTTACTTTTCACCAATCATCCTCACAGTAGTTTAAGTGCAAAACTCACGATAAGAAGAGTAAAAATTAGCTCGACATTGATGAGCAAAAGTAAATTTACTAATGGATAACATATTGCAAGTCAAATTAGGAAGATGAAGCCATCTTGAAGGGTTATCAATGAAGTGAGTTTGATAGTTCCCATCTCGGCAATTGCCAAGAGTGAACCATCAACAAGTTTGACCTTTTTATTACCTGCACAAGGACTATAAGAGAAGAACATTTTAGAACAACTAGTCATATTATCAGTTGCTCCAGAATCAATTATCCAAGAATGAATAGAATTAGGAACAACACCAAAAAAAGCAGTGACAAGAGGTTGCCCTTCTGCACAAAGGATAATTTGGAGATTGAACTAATTTTGGCCTGGGTGCTCTGGTATCGCTGTAAAGGAATTGCATTCGAGTTAGTAGAAGGCTCATGAGTCTCTCAGCAGTGAGATAAAGGACTGAATTCTGGGAATAATGTTATTCAGTAGGTATAGATGTGGTAGAAACAGTGTAAGTAGGATTGGTCGAATGGATTCGAAGGAACCATAAGGGGCAGCAGGATTTCTTTGAGTGTCAGTCATCACTGACTTGTATGACCTCATTATTAGTAAGAGGAAAAGAGAAAAAATGCCCTTGGCTCTGATAACATGAAAGTTTTTTCATAAGCAAACATTCTCATTCATATTTGTCTTATTTTTCATCAGAAACTAGTACAAATACATAGAAGGGAAGATCCCATATCAGGAAAAACATCAAGAAGGAAAAAACCCCAATCAATCTCCAAGCTAGAAATTTGGAAACTGATTGCTAATCAAAACTGAAATAGTAATCAACCAATTTCCAAGCTAGAAATCTGGAAATTTATTGCTAATCAAATCTGAAATAGTAATTTCAGATCAAATTCTAATTTATTTCTAAAAACTGACACACCAGTTTACAATCCGCCTTTGTAGAATGATGAAAGGAAACAGACAAATGGTCTAGGAATTTGCCAATTTATAATAGCATGTGCCAATGAATAAAATTATGTAGCAGTAACAAAGTAACCCATGACATTAAGAAAAATGACACATCACATGGAAGTATAGTTCAAACTCCACAAACAAGAATAACTACATTATTGGAGAGGGCAAATCCAGCTGACTCAAGGAAAAGTAAAGTGTTTTATTTACTTCAAAGCACAATTTTGTGGGACCTGCCCCTGTGAGACTTCTTTCCCCTATAACAAAAAAAGAGATGATCAGATGATTCTCCTAGATTTGATTCCCCTTGCATTAAATACGGGGAAAAAACTGTGGAGAATTTTGAGAATCATATCTTCATTCAAATTGGCCAAATATCCCTCTGTTATTAGCCTATCAGTTCTTCATGTAGTCTCATGATACTCCAGCCAACAGTTTTATTCAAACAAAGATACATAGAAAACAGGTAATACTTCTCTCACTAGGACAAGCCCTAGACCGCCTCTTTCAACCTAACAAAAATTCCTTCTACAGCCCTAATCCCTCTTCATAAGCAGCCTAAGCTTTTACAAAATGTGTCCACCTTACTAGGTCCTAATTGAAACAATAATTTTCAAGTCCCAATCCAACCTTAATCTCAATTGGAAGTACTGATAAGCCCCCCTTACGCTTCACGTATGCAAGGAGGGGGAAGCGTCCAAGTCACATGATGCATTAGCTTCATATTTGTGTACATGGCAGTGTAGCTGAGGTGTTTACCATAAATTTATCAAAATGGATTGAATACTATAAATACATTGAGGGATTTCCTCTTCATATATAAATATAAATGTATATAAGCCAATCAAATCCTAAATACAATATCAAATTTATCTATACTAAAATTCTAATCATATATAATTCTATCTAAATAAGATGTTATGTATAGATTCTATCTGAAATAAGGAGTATATGTCTAACATAAGGAAATAAAGGCGTGTATAATGGTGGCATCCCGCGAATTGATGTTGATCTGATTAGAGCATGATTTGCCGGCCAAGCGATGGCGTTGTCTTGTCATGCCAAGTAAGTAATCTGCAATCTAGAATTGATAGAAATATGAGGAAGGAAATGATCACATTGTCGATACTTCCCGAATAGAATGACAGTCCACCTCAATGTGTTTGGTACGCTCATGAAAGACGGGATTGGCAGCAATCTGAATGGCACTAGTGTTGTCAACATGGAGAGGAGTAGGCTCGGACTGAACACAACCAATCTCAACAAGGAGACCACGAAGCCAAGAATCTCGAACAAGCAGCAGACATTGCACGGTATTCGGATTCAGTCGAAGATTTGGAGACGCGATCATGTTTCTTACTCTTCCAAGATATCAAAGAGTCACCAAGAAACATGCACCAACTGTTCTGGTCGTCGCGTATCGGGGCATCACACTTGTCACGCATCACACTATAAGCCCGCGAGCCCGAAGGGACTCCATGGGAAAGAATAGGCCCGCGGCGAAGATCCCGAGATATCGAATGATACGGCCGAGGAAAGCGTGAAGTGTAGATGGCGTGGAGCCTTACGTGGCCCGACTAACCGGGCATGCTGAGATGTCGGGTCGAGTAATGGTCAAATGGATTCGAGCTCCCCACTAGCGCGATACATAGTGGAATTCGAAAAGGAGATCACCCTCTTCTGACGATACTTCATGTTCGCCCCACTTAGGAGTATCCCACGGAAAGTATCGAAGACCAGCAAAGCAATTAGATCCACAGAGTATATTTATCTTTGGTTAAAAAATGCCGAGGAGGATTCGGTATGAACTTCCAAGCATAAAAAGTATGTAAGAGGACCAAGGTCCTTCATATGAAATGAGGCTTGAAGATGCTGTTGTAGTCGGGTGATCAAGGTAGAGTCCGTTCTAGTAATAACAATATCATCAACATAAACCAGAAGAAGGACAATGCCAAGAGATGTCTTGCAGAAAAATAAAGAAGAATCATATGCACTCAGCAGCGAAAATTGGGCAAAGTGGGTAAATTTATCAAACCATGCCGGGGAGCTTGTTTAAGCCCATCTGATGATCGGTTTAACTGAGACATAAGAGAAGAAGATGATGACAAACCAGGTGGAATGGTCATGTATATCTCTTCTTTGAGATCACCATGAAGAAAGGCATTTTTGACATCCATATGATGAAGAGACCCGACCTTGGGATCTGTGTGAGATAGAGCAAGTCGTCTGATAGTCATCTTGTAGGGGAGAAAAAGTCTCCTCATAGTCCACCCGTATTCTTGCTTTATTTGCAGTCTGACTAACGAGCCTTATCTAGATCCAAAGTTCCATCAAAACACAGCTTGATAGAATAGACCCATTTGCAATCAATAGCTTTCACCTGAGCAGGACAAGGGACAACATCCCATGTATGATTATCCTAAAGAGCCTGAAGTTTCTCGCTCATCGCCGCATGCCAACAGTCATGTTTAGTTGCCTCAGAGTAACTGGACGGAATGGGAATGGAAGACAGTGTAACATGAAGAGATGTATGAGAGAAACCATACCGGTCCGATGGGTGAGACACTGCAATTCGAGCGGCCGAGCTGGGGTAATGTTTGGATCACCCGATGGGGATTCAATCTAAACGGGGCTCGGATAAACGGACCCAGACTCGAAGGGAGCAAAGTAGATTCGTCGTCTTTCATATACAAGTCCAGTTTGAGATCGGTCGATAGAAGGAGTCGGTCGACAAAATGAGGCAAAGCCGGCGTTGCGAGGCGAAGACACATCGAGGAGAAGGAAAGAATGATGATTTTCAAAGGAACCACGACACTCAGTAGGAAATCTGAAATCGGTTAGGCGTGGATCACCAGCAAACATAGCCTTTGTGGCAGAAGGACTATAACCCATAAATGCGCATCTAGCAGTTGAACGGGTAACTATGAGCGTTCATGCGAAACGAATGAACAAAACGGAAAAACGACCCAGTATTATGCATGTCGAGGTATTTGGGATCTCTTAGATGTGAAATGAGCGTGGGGTTTCCAAAATTCAAGACAGACTGACAATCTATTAATTAAATAAACAGCCGTAGATAATGCTTCAACCCAAAATTTAGGAGGAATAGATGATTGAAGCAATAGATCTCAAACAGCCATCAATGGCTTGTCTTATTTTCGTTTAGCCACACCATTTCTTTGAGGTGTATATGGGCCAAGAAGCGCTAATGACAATGCCTTTTATTGAAAAGCATGAAACTCACTAGACATGTATTCACCACAGATTGGGCCGCGAATTTTAATGCCAGAAGAAAATTGAGTCTCACATAGGCAATGAATTGTTGAAAAACAGATAAGACCTCAGATTTAGCACGAAGAAAATAGATCCAGGTATACCTTGTATAATCATCAATGAATGTAACAAAGTATTTATAATTTACATGAGATAACGGGGAGAAATCCACGCACACATCACTATGAATCAAATCAAAGCAATGTTAGAAGCGCATGACTTCCATGAGATGGAAAGAAAGAGACTTACTTTTACCTAATTTGCACGTGGAGTGATCAAAGAGAGGAGAAAATTGATCTTTGTTACTTGATAAGCGGAAATTTATGACATGAGATAAAAATAGCATAATTAGGATGACCCGACCCGACCCGTTTGTACCATCGTGAAAGCTTTATTATTCACGTGTGACAATGATAAAATAACAACGGGAATGGAAAAATGTAGAGGAAATAAGTCCGACTTTAAGCCCCTTGCAGAGTATCTTGCGAGCACACGATCACGCACAAAATGACCATCACGAGAAAAATAGACACCCGCGATTATTATCAACCAATTGCCCGATAGAAATAAGACGAGTGGAAAGCTGAGGAGATACAAAAACATCTCTAACAGTGTAATTAACATCTCCAATAGCATGAATAGGTAACCGACTACCATTAGCAATCTGAATGTGTCCCGATACAGTATAAGTTCGAACATTGCTAAGGGTATCAAAAGAAGAAAAAAGCAGTCATGATTAGATGCACGAATCAATAATCCATGAGGGGAAAGAGGCAGATTACCTTGCGGTCCTAAAGGAATTTGAAAAAGCGGAAATAATCATCTCTTATACCTTCTCGGAAGTCTGACGGTGGAGTCACTAGTAGTAGAGGCCCGAACTCCACAGTAGCGATAAGCATTAACGGACAATTCTAAGGCGAGTAGGATACTCTTTAATAATATGGCCCGGTTTCTTACGGCAGTTGCAAAATTCCCATGTATAGTTTGTAGCAATATGTCCATATTCCTTTAGAAGCTAAAGCATTAAGCGATGCTGTCTAGTCCTTGCCTTTCCTTGAGCGGCCTCGCCCTTTGCATTGGGTATCATTTTGTGTCGTGCTAATAAGTGGCCTGGGTGGCAAGTCGTTGCTCCTCGCGAAGTAATTCCCCAAACGGACATCGAAGATGGCACGGGATTCACAGATTCATCAAATTGGAGCAAGTGGCTTCAAATTGGTGTAGCTTCATTACCATGGGTAGCTTGCTTTACGCATGAACTTCCTGCACAACAGAAAGAGATTCTTCTGGTACCTTGGCATAAATAATGTCAGTAAATTCTCCCTAGAGATTATTAAATCTAGAAAAATAATCCCGAATGGAAAGATCACCCTGAGTATAACTGGCAATCTCGTACTCTAATTGAGAACGTCGAGCAGTATTGTCT
Organism: Tetrastigma voinierianum; assembly: GCA_016808115.1. Lineage (NCBI taxonomy): Eukaryota > Viridiplantae > Streptophyta > Magnoliopsida > Vitales > Vitaceae > Tetrastigma > Tetrastigma voinierianum. The sequence continues at coordinate 29,093 of JAEQBH010002499.1, read as the reverse complement.
TGAGAATATACTTTCTTTAAGTATTCCCACATAGATTTAATAGTCTTATCTGGCCTCAGATTAAGAACAATAAGAGTATCCACTGATCCTAAAATCCATGTCATCACTAGTATGAAGTCTTCCAGTGACTTATGAACATCGTTAGGAGCGGATCACTCCCGTCGATCATCTATTTATAAATTCTTCCCATAACAAATAAGCGAAATTGGAAATTCCCATGCGGGAATAATTCTTTACACCTTGGATTTCACGGCCAAAAGAATCGGAAACATGGTGCTCATAAGGCAGTATGAAGTCACTAGAAAGAGCGGTCTGCTTGAAATAGACCCACATTGACCACACCGAGAAAGCGGAAGCGCCTGAGGCAGGTATCAAAAATGCCAAGGAACCCCCGAAAAATCAACGTCAAACAATGCGTGAAGGCCCAACACAAACCAAAGGCAGAAAGAGCGAATTAACCCACATGAAAATTCGAAACAGAACCTTATACGATACCATATCAAAATGGATTGAATCTCATGAGTTTCACTCTTATTATAGAGGCACAAATGTGCAATATACAAGGCCAAAATCAAGCCTAAATTACAACTATCAAATCTGTCTATACCAAAAAAAACTATGTCTATATACAGATTCTAAGTAAGGTAGTATATATGTATAACATAAGGAAATAAGGAGTGTATCATGGTGACAAAATTGTGGATCCATAACGACCTGGTTGTTAGTAGGTTAGTACGCGTACTGTTAAGGGAATTACTATAATAGGTGGTGTGGAGGGGGACAGGAAGATTCAGAAAGGAAAATATTGTAAGGGGAGAGAGACCAGAGTCTCTCAATGGTTCACCACTGTACTCATTTCTTTGCAATAGAGTAGAACATTTTCATTCACTATACTTTGCTTTACTTTAGATTTACAATTCTCTGGTAAGTACATAAATTATAATGGTATTAATTATCAGTCACTGCTTCTTATCATATAATCAGGTGCCAGCATGCACCAAGAGTGAAGAATATAGAAACAAAGGAAACTTTGCTGTAATGACAGAAAATGAGTGGAAAATAGGAATTTTGGGAACAGAGCTTGTTTGGATGGCGATGAAAATTGACAGTTAAGAAAACTTGATCATTGGTAGAAAAAACAGCTATCAAAAGGCCGTCAGAATACATATTTTAGTTGGAAAATAATTTCTCCTAACATTGATTGATTCAGTGTTAAAATGCCCACAGTTGTTTCATTACTCTGAAAAGTAAAAACACCATAAAATTCACTCAAGTTAACACTTCCAATTTTCACCACAGAAATTACTCAATTGATTTCATAGTTACATCAAACTCAGAAGAATGTAAATAAAAAATGATTATATCTCTCACTGAGGATCACACAAGCCTGAATCACAGGGAAGCGCAGGAAAATATTAAAAAATCAAGTAAATCACAGAGAATGAAATTCCTACCAGTTTAAAACATCATTAACAACTAAGCAACACCAAGATTAATTTTTGGAACTAACATTCATCTTTGCTCCAACAAATGAAATACTTATTCATGATTATGGACACACTTTATCCATTATCTTTTTCATACATAAGAAAAAAATAAGGAATTGAGAGAAAATTAATGAGAATAGAAAAAAAAAATGATAAGCAAGGAATTCATTAAGAGGAATGACCAATACAACCCCAAGAGTATCTGACAAGACCAGGCCTATGCAAAGAAGCAGAAACCTTGGCCCCATCTTAAGGCCTGGCCGGATGCCCGACTTTCTAATTATCAAAGATCATCTAAGCGAAACAATCTTGCCCAGAACACAAGGAATATACAAAAAAATTTCAGCCTGCTTAGTAGGGGTGTTCATCTTGAAAACCACTTTGTTTCTCTCATTCCATATTGCCAAAACAAGCAGCAAAGTAGATTATAAATCTTGCGATTGTATCTTTCTTAAGGAATCTTGTTCAGCTAATTATAACATCTTTGGTCATCAAGTGGCTGTGCAATATCAAGGCTGTTAACAAAGGACCACAAAGTCCTTATTTTGAGGTAGTGTGTGGGGAGATGATCTATATTATCCTCCTCTTCCCCCTTGTTAGCATCTATTAGCAGGGAGAATCCTCTTCTCTTTAGTGACCCAAAGTCAAAACCTTGCCCACTTAAGCTTCACGCAATCCTACTTTTGTAGGAACTAATTGGTTCAAAACCATTCTTTTTGGAAAGGTTCAGCCCCTCTTCCCCCCTTCAACACATCCAAATTGGACTCACAATATATGAAGTCCATCTTTAGTAGCTTTCCACCATTTTATCCTCTCTACAGGGTTAATTTTCTGCCCTAACTCTCGATCAAGCTCAGCATCCATTCCCAATCATTAAATAGCCTCCCAAAATTAGAATTCCACCCTCCTCCTTGCTCAGAATTCTCCCAGACCTCCATCACTTTTGTCTCTCTCAATCCAGCCATCGAGTAAAATCTGGGAAACAGGTCACACAAAGGGATTTCACTGCACCAACTGTCCTCCCAAAACCTCACTCTATTCAATCTGAGAATGAATAGGCCTTCCAATTAAATTAGCATCTATTTATAGGAATCTGTCTAAGGGGAGTGAATACATAGCAGGCCTTGAATTTCCATTCTCCATCTGCTTCTGAATAATGAATTTCTTAGTTTCAAAACATCAGGTTTGCATGGAAATTTTCAAAAAAATAAGAATTGGTCTAGAACAAAGTGCTCTGAATGCTTGCAAAACCCAAGTGCTTGGGAAAAAGCTGAATCCTGTATCATATGTGCCTATCACTTTTGAATAACATAAAAAATGCTTTCATGCACCACAGCTTGGCACACTTCTATGGTGTTGAATAGGTAATACACTCCAACAGCTGCACCTGTACTTAACACTTAATGCAGATGCATGCCCAGTGAAAAGGTATTTGCCTTGCCTTTATACATTGCACATATGTTGCAGAAAGGATGATTCCTAACATGAATGGAACATCTTCCATGTGCTTGGTACAATCATCAGCACTTACCGTATTTAGATAGAGGAACGTCCTCAAATGTGGCATCATATGTGCGGGTGCTCTTAAGCCCAGTTGATTCCTTGGATTGCAACTGGGTGCAAATTCTCCTCTTGCAATTCTTTATTTATCTGCTTTGGATGCTTTCTAGTCATTAGTCTGATCTTTGGAACCCCTCTGGTATCTCTTCCGCAAACAACATGATGACTCGATCTGGATCAGCCAAATGACATCGAAACTAGTGCCATCATGTTCATTCACATATTTACCCAGAAACTTATGCAAATCGGACATTAGATTTACGAGAATATACACATAAAGCTAGACTGTGCTCTTCAGAGCTGAACCTCAAATCACTGTTAGAATGAATGATTAACACTAAAGGGGTCAATATAGAAAACCAATTAAGTTTCCAATAAGCATAGGTATTGAGGTAATGCTATATGAGCCAAAACTCCTCTCTACTTCTGCCCTCACAGAAATTTCTAAAGGAACAAAAGACAACCATTAAAATTCTCAAGATCATATGAAACGTCCCAACCCACCAATAAAACCATAAGCTATTTATATTGTCAATAGAAAGCATGAGCAGTGCATGAGGCTTCAATACTGCATTTTCTGATCAGATCAGACAAAGACTCGCAAACTGAACTATTCTAGACTAGTAAATCCTCAGCTTGCTTTACATTTTTTAGATAACATAAGCAAAAATTGTACAATATCTTTAAGTTCAAAGTAGAAAATGTAAACAGGGAAGTAGATAGAACTCAATCATGAAACAATGCAAATACTTAAACTCATAGGTTGAATCAAGTTGTCCACAGAAAACCAGCATATTACATTCATAAGAAGATGGCAAGAGACCAAATTATAGATATAACTCTAAATTCCATAGTAATCCTTTAATAAGGCCAAAAAAACTACAATTTAGAGACACTAAAGATTGTATACAGAGAAAACAAAAAACTGGAAAGAGTAGCATGAAGAAAGACAAATACATCAACCACTGAATCTTACCCAGGTTCGAGGAGTTTGATGCACCAACAGAATGACATATGGCCTTCTCCTTCCTTCAGTAACTTTTCTTTTAGCAGATTAGTAAAGAGTCTGAGATATATGGAAAAGAAAAAGCTTAGTCTAATTAGAAGTGGGAATTAGTGGTTCAGTAACACAGAAATTCATCGGTCAGCTAACTATCGATTGATGAATGAAAAAGCGTCTAATAGATTCAGCTACTGGACCATATAATTGCATATTGATTTACAGCGCAGATGCACTTGTGTAATTTTAAATTACAATTGGATTCATTAATTAGATAAATAGCACATGCTATTAATACCTTTCAAAAAAAAATTAGAAAAAGGATCTTGAATGAAATTAAAGCAACTGTTGATTAAAGGTAACTTATTACTTATACGTATCTGATCAAAATCAGAAAACAAATATTTATTATCTAAAGCGATTTAAAACAGAAGAAAGTTAAGCAATTGCACTTAGAAGAAATGCATACCCTCTCTAAACAAGACTTTTGAAGCAGCAAGTTTCTACAAATCATTCATTGACATAAATAGAAATATTATACCCTTTACAGACAGTAATGCCCAAAAATAAATGAAATCACAAAATACAGAGTACACCAATAAGCTATTCTTAGATGAATGTCATAATGTTATAACTGAAGCCTTTTACATGCATAAAGAAATTGCATAATAGGCAATGATGGAACAACTACAGACAGCTCTCCCAAGTTTTGCATATTCTTCTTCCGAAACAAGTTCCAATATGAAGGCTCCGACTAAACGTCAGCAAGAGATTGCCTGTTAATCCAGGAATCTTTTTCTACAAGAACCTGCAGCAAATTAAAAAACAAAACTAAGAATGAAAAAAATGGAAAAGGATGTAGCAAGCAACCTCCAAAAGAAGCAAACTCTTATGCAGAAATAATGATTTAGAAAAGAAGACAAAAAATAGTTTACCTTAGAGGTTCTAAGTATAAGGTAACAATCAAGGTTCAGATACTTTGCAGCAACAGCAGTTGCTCGACAGTGGTTGCTTTGGATGCCTCCTATTGTTATAATACAGTCTGAGCCCTGGGCTACAGCATCTGCCATCAAAGGTCGAGATTTTTCTGACTTTGTTACCACTCAATTGCATTCCAGAAAGATCATCACGCTATAGAATTTACCAAATATTTTTCTGTCAGCATAAAAGTAGAGGAAAATGAAGTTGCAATCCATTATACATGTCAGTTAAAGAAATGAAACAGTATATCAAAATATTATTCATCATATAATTTGCTGGAGCCATAGTCCTTCAGGCTTAAGCAAGTGGCAAGGGTGGGATGAAGTTACAAGAGATTCCACATTCAAGTCCCAATGTGTGTGTATATGTATACCTATTAAAAAAAAGTACCATATCAAACTTCCCATATGGTCAAGGAACCTATTGAATGGTCATAAAACACATTAATGCTCCACCCACCCAGCAATGCTTCACAAGTTTAAAAGAAAATGAACAAAAAAAATAAAAGTAAAATAAAAAACAAAAAATGGTACAAAGATGCGGAAATATTGAGAAGAAGTCTTATTCATCCCTGAACATAATACACATTTGGTTAATATAGGTACAAAATAAGTCGTAGATTATTCTTGAAAACTAAAACTATAGTAAACTAAATCCCTATAAATCAGGGATTAAATTATCTCTAGATTTAAACCAATTTATAAAATACAAGTAAAATCCCTTAAAAATATGTTTCTCCACACGCCCCCTCAAGCTCAGTGATGTCATGGATTGCCACCTTGCCAATTATTGTTTTTGAAACATGCTATTATTCGATTTCTTGATAAATACATTTTGCTAGTTGATTGCTAATGAGATGTATGGTTTGTAGTTGAGTCACTCTCGATTTCCTTTAATAAAGTGTTTGTTCCAAATCCACATGTTTGGTCAGAAAGGTTGAAACGAGTTTTGTGCAATATTAATTATTGATTTGATGTTGCGGTAGAGTTTTGTATGTGCTTGTGTTAGACCCCAAATCAAGTTCACGTATACCAAGCACAGGGGTAATAAAGGAAGACCTAAATAAAAGGGGTATGTTTGTGGTGATTTTCTTTTTTTGGAGGGGGGGAAACTTTTAAGTGAGGGGATTTTTTTTTTTTTTGTCTTTTTTGGTTTAAAAGGAGTTAGGGGAGTTTTTGGAAGGTAAGCAATGAATTCTTTGGACTAGTGACTCTTTCAGGAGAGATTCAAACCTCTCGAATGTCTGAAATTTTGTCTTTCTTCAATTATTCAATACAAACAGTTTTGTGAAATACAGAAATTACCTTTGATTCTTGATTGACCTTAACAAATTGGTATCAAAGCTCGATTCATGAGTATGTCGAAAAACGCAGCCCAACGTGTAGAGAACAAATGCAAGACGACATGGGTTCCCTAAGGGAACAGATGTAATGGATTATTGAGAAATTCGAGCAATTGTTAAAAATACAAAAACAGAACACCCGTTCTCACTCACCGTCTGTCACTGGCAAGGCTCAGGAGGTACTCAGTCTGTCCACCAGGATGACCAAAAGTTTGAGTCACATTTTCCCTGCGCGCCACAACTAGAGATTACGAAGGATCGAGATCCCAATGTTCAATGGGGAGAACCCTGATGGTTGGATATTAGAGCGAGATATTTTCAGCTTTATCCTATCCTAACAATGAGAAGTTGGGCGGCAATCATCAACTTTGAAGGGGATGCCTATTGCGATCCGATGGAAGCGGGAGATGGCGATGGTGTTATGGCAAGAGATGAAGATCTTGTTACTCCGATAGTTTCGCACGATGCAGGTAGGTTCCCTCCTTGAGCAATGGTTGGCACTTGAGCAAGAGGGCACGGTGCAAGAATATCACCAGTGATTCATCGAGTTGACAGTTCCTCTGGAAAACATCTTCGACAACCTAAGCGTTAAGGAAAATTCATCGAGAGATTTGACGCCGAGATCTTGTGAGTAAGGTTTTGAACCCCGTCATTGGGTTGGGCTATGGACCTTTGAAGATGAAGCTAAGATCCACTTATTAGAAAGAAGAAGAGGAGGCCTAAGCCGGGGTTGCACAAAGGCCTTACGACCCCTCGCCCTAGCGTCGGCAGCACCTTGCAATACCCACACCACTCCTTCACCAACGCCACTACAAATCTTCGTTAGTCCAACCAAAAGGACTGATGAAGATTGTCGGACTTAGAGGCTCAAGAGAAAAGAGAAAGAGGGCTTTGTTATCGCTCTGCTGAGAAGTGGGGGTCAGAGCATCGGTGTAAACGTCGAGAACTCCAAACAATAGGGCCGACGGTGGATGTAAGGGGGAGAGATGACGAAGAGGAGCCCACGATCGAGGAAGATGGTGTTAGGGAGGACATGACGAAAGAAAGGGGTGAAGAAGATCAGGGGGTAGAAGTGTCTCTACACTCAATTGCGGAACTGACTAGCCCAAAGGCAATGTGCTTGAGAGGCTTCATCAGGGCTCAAGAGGTAATCACTGTCATCGATCCAGGGGCTACACACAATTTCATTTCTTCAACCTTGGTGGAAAGATCACTCATACAACTGAGTATGGAGTAGAAATGGGTACGTGAGACAAAGTGAGAAGCCATAGTGTGTGCAAAAGAATCACACTTAAGTTGCAAGGGGTTGACGTCTATGATGACTTCCATCCCCTCAAGCTGGGAAGCCCTGATATTATCCTTGGAATCCACTGGCTGGAAATCCTCAGCATGATGCACATCGACTAGAAGCAGCAAGTGATGAAAATCTGATTAAGGGTATCCACAGTCACCTTGCAAGGTGGTCCTTCTCTCGGTAAGTCTCTGATCACAATGAAGGCCATGAATCAAACCCTCAAGCGGGAAGGATATGGAATTCTGGTAGAATTTAACAACTACTAATCCGAGACTTTTGAGGAGGGTTCAAACTCTGCTCACCTCTAGGAAATCTTACAAATGATACGGGTCGTGGTTTGATCTACCAACGAGTTTACCACCCTCAAGGGGTCCTGAACATTCCATCACTCTACGACTCCGATCAATGTCCGCCCCTATCGCTACCCTTATGTTCATAAAGCAGAGATGGAAAGATTGATAAGTGAAATGCTAGCAGCAGGGGTAATACAGCCAAGTTCAAGACCCTTCTATAGTACAATGCTACTAGTCAAGAAGAAAGACGGCTCTTGGAGATTCTATGTCGACTATAAGTGCTTAAACAAAGCAGTCATGCCAGATAAATATCTCATTCCAGTAATAGATGAACTATTAGACGACCGCTCTATATGGCGGTATTTTCTAAACTGGATTAAAAATCCGGATATCATCAAATTCGGGTTCAGACTAAAGATGTACCAAAGACCACCTTCCAGACTTCTGATGGTCACTATGAATTTCTGGTAATGCCTTTTCGTTTAACTAATGCTCCCATAACGTTTCATTCTTTGATGAATGATATTTTTCGACCTTTCTTGCGGAAGTTTGTTTTGTTGTTTTTAATGATATATTATCAGATAGTCCATCGTAAATTCTCCATGTGTACCATACAGGTGTTAGCAATTACAAAGAACATCAACTCTATGCTAATCGGAAAAAAATGAGTTTAAGAGACCCGAATCGCATTATCTCGGGTCATGTTATATTCGAAATAGGTAGCATGATTCATAAAATCTAAGTTAGGTAGAATGGCTAACGCCAAACAATACATAATGTGAGCATCGATGTTTTTGGGGTCACAGTTATTACCATAAATCCATTGTCGGGTATGCCCACATAGCATCCCCATTGATTGTGCAACTTAGAAAAGACCATTTAAGGTCGTCTCCTGAAGCCATAATGGCATTCCAAGCCCTCAAACATTCCATGACCACTGTTCCTGTCTTAGCCATGCTAGACTCAAGCAGCCATTTGTAATCGAAACCGATGCGTGGGGGAGTGGCTTAGGGGCGTTGCTACTGCAAGGGGAAATACCAGTCGCCTTTTTCAGTCACCATTTAAGGGTCTAAGCACGATAGAAATCCATCTACGAGAGGGAATTAATGGCCATTGTATTCGTTGTGCTCAAATGGAGGTCAGACTTGTATTTCCTATCTCGCATTGATCAACAAAGCCTCAAATTTCTCTGAATAGCGTGGTGGTGGGGTAAACTCAATGTAAATGCATTACCAAATTAATGGGTTACCACTTTGACATTCAATATCGGACAAGATCTAGAGCAACAAGATAGCAGATGCATTGTCCAGGGTTCCATCTGTTGCAAAGTGTGCCACTTTAACTACCCCTCCTTGACAGCATTGAGAAGACTTGTGCACTGAATTAAATCAAGACCCCTTCCACACTAAATTGAGGACTGGTATAGAGGCTGGTACACATACCCTAATAGAATTTGTAGTCAGTAGTGGGATTTTATATTATAAGGACAGATTAGTCATTCCTAAGAGATCTCCACTCATTCCCTCCATTCTAGCATAATTTCATAACTCAACAATTGGGGGACATTCTGGGGAACTTAAAACATAGCAGCGGTTAGTTGCAAAACTGTATTGGTAAGGAATGCATTGGATGTACTTAAATATGTTAGCGACTATCGCATCCGCCAAAGAAGAAGTACTTTGGTTTACTACCCCAAAGAGGAGATATCAGAGCCCATTCCTCTCCCGGCTCATGTATGGGATGAAGTCACGCTGGATTTTATAGAGGGCCTACCCGCTCTGATGGTTATAACGCCATTTTGGTGGTAGTTGACCGCTTGAGTAAGTATGCCCATTTCATCGCCTTAAATCACCCTTTCTCCACCATTGAAATAGCTGAGGTTTTTCTAAAAGAAGTTGTGCGCCTCCATGGCATTCCCCAGTCTCTCATTGCAGATCGAGATAACATATTTTTTAGCCTTTTTTGGCAAAAGTTGTTTAAGCTCCAAAGATCCACTCACAGCCTACCATCCTCAATTCAATGGGCAGACCGAAGTAGTCAATCAATGCCTCGAAACGTACCTTCTTTGTTTTGTTTCCTGATGCACGGCATTGGCATCGTTGGCTTCCTGGGTCGAATATTGCATAATACATCCTTACCACATTCTACTCAAAGCACTCCTTTTCAAGCACTTTATGGGTAGGATCCACCACCCATCCTCTGCTATGATAAAGGAGGCTCCCTTGTTTCATCAGTGGACCATATGTTAGGGGATCGTGACGCTGCTTTGGATGATCTCAAGATGCATCTAATACAAGCTCAGTAGAAAATGAAATTACATGCAAATTCTAAACGCCACCATAAGGAGTTTCAAGAAGGTAACTTGGTTTTTTTGAAACTTCGGCCCTACAATCAGCAGTCTTTGACCTATCGAGCGAACAATAAGCTGGCTGCCATATATTATGGTCCCTTTACAGTGTTGCAACGCACTGGCCAGGTGGTTGCTTACCGACTACAACTTCCACCTTTTTCCACAATACATCCGGTCTTCCATATTTCCTAGCTGCAGAGAGCGAGGGGGTCACTAACTCTTCCCCTATTATCCCTAAACAGTTAACCTCGAACCTAGAACTACACATAGAACCTAAAGCATTTTTGGATGTACACCCCAAACACCAAGGTCAACCTGCGGACCGGAGGTGCCCTCAAATGGAAGTCCTTGCCATTGTTTGAAGATACATGGGAAGATTTCAGCCTTGTTTCCACTCAATTTCCCGAATTTCACCTTGAGGACAAGGTGAAGGTTTGGGCGGGGGCTAACGTTAGACCCCAAATCAAGTTCACGTATACCAAGTGCAGGGGTAATAAAGGAAGTCCTAAATAAAAGGGGTATCTTTGAGGTGATTTTCAGTAGTGGGGGGAGACTTTTTAGTTAGGGGAATATTTTTCTATCTTTTCACTTATATGAGCAAGTAGTTTCGGGGAAGGTATAAATGAATTCTTTGGAGAAGGGACTCTTTTCACGAGAGATCTGCACCTCTCAAATGTCTCAAATTCGTCTTTCTTCAATTATTCAATACAAACAATTTTGTGAAATGCGTAAATTACTCGATTCTCGCTGAGCCTAATAGCTTGCCAATTAATCTTAAGATCTTCTTGAAGGCCATAGCAATTCACAACCCTAAGTGTCATTGCTCTAAGTTCTGCCTCGACACTTGACCTTGCTACTATATTATGCTTTTTACTCCTCCGTGTTACCAAGTTTCCACTAAGGAATGTACAATAACCTAATGAGTGTATATCAACCATTGACCCTGCATAATTTGCATCTGTTTAGGCTTTAAGCATCAAACTTATCCCTTTCTTGAATAGATTCAATTTCCTTGTTGTTCCTTGGAGACAATTTAGTATTAGGTGAACTATTTAGAAATGTGATTCCTTAGGTTTGTGCATAAATTGACTCACCACGCTAACAACATACGCAATATCAGGTCTTCTGAGTGACAAGTAGATCAATCGACCGACTAATCTTTGAAAGTTTCTTTAATCCACACCAACATTGCTATTATTATAACCAAGTTTGTGATTAGGCGATTACGCATGTTCAGGGTTTACAAGCCAAGTTCATAGTTTCTCATCAAATCTATGCATTTCATATCATAATTTTCTCGTGGATCGGGGCCACCTCAATACCCAATAAATACTTCAACAAGTCCAACTCTATAATGTCAAACTCATCAAACACTTCCTCAAACTGTCTTTCTCATCATTCCCAATCACAATTATATCATCCACGTACACTAACAAGCCAGTAACTCCACTTGAAGCTAAGTGCTTGATAAATAAAGTGTAATCAACTTGACTTTTTTTTTTATCCATTGGTAATTATCAACTTTGTAAATGGGCAAATCAAGATCAATGGCAACACAAAAATGATCAAAATAAGATTATGCTAAATCACTAACCTTATTTCCAAATATTGGTTTCAACTCTTAGATATGCACAAGTACAACAACAAACTCTTTTCTCCTTCAGTGTACCTATAGTGGCTCAATAGAATTGTAAATTACACTTTCCTAAGCCAATGACATAGGATTAGAAGAGGATGGTGACAATAGGCAAAACAAAAGGGTGATTGGGACTAATTGTGGGCTTAGATGAGGTAGATCGTGAAATTGAGGGCAAATCAAGTAAGGATGAATCCTTGTCCATATCTTTCATGAAAGAGATCTCCTCCTAAAGATAATGATGGGTACAAATATCTTCCCTGCCAACAAAGGTCACATCAACGAAAACAAAAAAAAAAATTCAAGAACAAGGATAGTAACATTTATAATCTTTTATGTTGGAGAATATCCAATAAAATTGCACTTAAGTGCCTATAAATCTAACTTTCTCCTGTTATGATCATGAATGTGGATAAAAAAGACACAACCAAAGATAGTACGAATGGCTGTTTAAAGTATTGAAGTTGGGTAAAAGCTGAGAAAACACTTGCATAAGACTCTTGAACCTCAAACCTAAGAAGGTAACCTAGTGATAAGGTGGCCAGCCACACGCACTACCTCCCTTCAATAGTGTTTAGGCACTTTGCAAGTTCACAACTTCACAATTAAAGCTCTTTACATCCATGGAAAATGAAAGAAATAAAACTTTGAGTATCATAAAGGAACGATGTTCTAAACGGAGATGAAGAAGCCCAATCTTGTCCTTATCTGAGATGGAGCTTCTAGTTGGGTATAATAAAGGAAATTTGAAGGTGTTCTCCCAGCTCATCCAGAACTACTTTTGAAAATATGTTCAAGCTTACTTTTAGAAAACAAGGAAGAAAAGTTTGTTTATCACATTTTTTCAAAAGAAAAAATGAAAAACAAGCACGTTCACTACTATTTTCAAAATTTGAAACCACCTTTCACATGTTACTTGCAAAATGCCAACAGATAAGTTCTCCTAAAATAGTCTCCTATCAAATGGCATAACGTGATATGTTGTAATATTTTGCAAAGGTATCTATGCAATAAATCTTGTAGGAACATGTAGAAGCATCTCTGGAAACAATGATGCTCCAAAAACCAAGTAGTTGACACATTTCCTTCCTAGAGAGATCCTAAACATGATAGCCCTTAGGTTTGTGAAAAACAAAACGAAGTGCTAACTGCTGAGTATTTTGGAGAAGCAAACTAATAAATAAATCAGCTGAGGAATCATTTTTCAGCAAAAAATCAATTTGTCAATCACGAAGAAATCATAGCATGAAAAGAATTAAACCATACAAAGCAACTCTGGAACATTGTTTTAGAATGCGCACCTTAAACATGCCTAAGCTTAAGCGCAACCACTCCCTAATAATAGCATTTTACTTGCCAAAAATTTGCCTTACTGAAGAGGCACACTTTCAGACTTTATTTTTCTTTTCAAATACTTTTATTCTTGAAATTTCTAATCAGAGTATTGAAATTTATATAATTTCATTACTTTTTTATTGAATGTTTATTTCAATGATAGGAATGTTACAATTTTCATTAATTTAAATTAAATTTTGAATCATATTTTATAAAATTGATAATCATCTATGATCACATTCAACTTCATATAGGTACATCCTTTGCATTGCGGCTCGGTGGTTCAAGATATAGGAGACTTCTGTGCCTAGGTGCGCCTTGCACCTTGTTATATAGTATTGTAGAATTATAAACTAGTTTGGAAATGAAAACATGTATTCATGTAGAGTTAGGAACTTCATATTCTTTCCTATTTGGTTTAGATTGTCTCTTGTATATAACAGGCTAAGCCATGATCAATGAAAAATATACAATTCTTCCTTCAATTATCTCTGATTACATGGTATCAGAGCAAGGTTTTTGAGGGATTTTTCGGAAGAACAAAGGAGGAGCCGTGGGGTGTTTCTTTAAAACACCAAATTCGAGGGCGCATGGGGTGACACCACCAACCTAAGGAGGAGCGCCAGCCGCCAACAACCACCGCCACAAAGTCCGATGGCCGGAAAACTAGCGCGTGAGCCTCACGCACCAATACTATGATTTCACTCTGTTTCACACACGCCGCACGCGGCTACGTAAGGCGTGATGCTTCTGGCCGCCTCCATCAATTTAACAAGTATCTTGGTCTTAGGAGTTATCTATCTGGTTTGTGGTGCCAAAATCCAACCGTTGTGTCAGGCAAAAAACCTATCATGACTTAGGGTTTCTAGGAATTGTTGTTTCTTGTCTCTGGGGTACTCTTTTAGTTATTCTAATGAGTAATCCAAACAATAAGAAGCCTGCTGTAGTGTCGAAAGTGGTTCTGATGATGTCCAAAATCACGGAACACAAACTGAATGGACTCAATTATTTGGAGTGGAGTAAAACAATTCGCCTCTATGTAAGAAGCATTCATATGGCTGCTCATCTTACTAAGGAGCCACCAACTGATGATTCAAAGAACAATGGATGTGAGTAGATGCTCAGCTTTTATCTACGGATTCATAATTCCATTGACAGTGAGGTAATCGGTTTAATTAATAACTGTGAATTTGTTAAAGAATTAATGGATTACTTGCAGTTTATGTATTCTGGAAAAGGGAATGTCTCACGAATATTTGAGGTAAGCAAGGCTTTTCATCAACCGGAAAAACAGGACAAGTCTCTTACTGCCCACTTCATGGAATTCAAGAAAACTTATGAGGAATTGAATATGTTTTTTTTTTATCAGTAAAAAGCAGAATATATATTAAAAAAAAACGAGCACAAAGCTCCCAAAGAGTACACAAGAGGAGTACAAAAGGGGAGAACTCCACCACTCTCACCTTTACCCCAACCAGGTTAAAAATCAACCAAAGAACTTAAGTTATCAACACTATACAACCCAGCCTGCACCAAAAGCGTGAACAAAAAAGAGGATTTCATCCGAAAGGTAGGGGTCTCATTCTCAAAAGCAGCCCTGTTCCTTTCATTCCACAGTGTCCAAAATAAACACAGAGGGGCCGCCAACCAAACTCTTTTCCGTTTTTTTCCAACACTAGCACTTTGCCAAGCAAGGAGGGCTTGGCGAACCGTTAAGGGGAACACCCAGTTATAATCCATAATGGCCAAAAAAAGGTTCCACAACACCTTAGCTCTCGAACAATGAATAAGCAAATGGTCTATTGTTTTCTCCTCCTCTTCACATAAAAAACACATGTTTACAAGGGTGATTCCTCTTCTCTTTAATTGGTCAAGAGTAAGCACCTTGCCCCAGGAAGCTTCCCAAGCAAAGAAACCCAGCTTGGGGGGAACAATTGGGTTCCAAATGGAATGCCAAGGGAAATCTGTAGGGAGAGAATGCATTAGCTTTCGGTACATGAGTCTGACTGCGAAACCATCAGGCCTGGTCTCCTTTAAAATAAGGCAATCCTCTTGAAATGGCCTAATTTTCTTATTGTGAAGGACAAGAAGGAACCTTTCCACCTCCTCCATTTCCCAATCATTAAAAGGTCTTTGGAAGACAGGGGACCAACCCCCATCAACCCTTGAGGAGTCCTAAACCTCTGCTACCCTTGCATCTTTGTGAGCTACCAAATTGAACAGAGTGGGGAAGGCATTACACAGCGCCGTCCCCCCGCACCAGGGATCCTTCCAGAACCGCAGCCTCCGACCATTGCCTAAGGAAGATGTAGAGTTTTGAGAAAAGGTGATCCATTCTTTACTAATGTCTTTCCATAACCCAGTGCCATAACCTCCCCTAATGTCATTGGTGTTCCAAATCTCCATCTCCTCCTCTAAATTTGGTGTTGATCACCAAACGCCTCAAAGAGAATCCTCTATCATGAACCGCCAACACCACTTACAAAACAGAGCAATATTCATCTTAGAAAGGCTTCTCACCCCAAGACCCCCGCAACTTTTTTCAAGGCAAACTGTTTTCCAATTGACGAGGTGAGGTTTTCTCTCAAGATTGCCCCCACCCTGCAGAAGCCTCTACGAATCTTCTCCCAACCTGAACAAACAATTCGCATTCTAAACAAATGTAAAGAAAGTAACGGAAGGCTAGACAAGGTATCCGAATGAGTGTGGATCCTCCCCCCCTTTGAGATATACCGTCTTTTCCAGGTTGCCAACCTTCTAAATCTATCTTCGATGGAATCCCAGACCCCTAAAGCCCTGTGAGGCGCCCTGCTAAGACCTGGCACGCTGAGGGAGGGACCCAACCTCGCAACCAAGCTCAGCCGCTAGCTCCTCCACATTGTCCACCCTACCCAGAGGGATAATCACACTTTTAATCAAATTAATCTTCAAGCCTGAAAAGGCTTCATACCACATCAAGGTCCATCTCAAATACATTAGCTGCTCAGAGTTGGCTTCGCAAAACAGGATAGTATCATCAGCATATAAAAGATGAGAAATAACAATATCCCCTCCATCTCTTCCCCCAAACCTCGCAAATCGTGAGATGAACCGCCTTCAACTGCGCTTAAGCATACCGGCCAGTAGGCTTCCATATCGATGACAAAAGGTGTGGGGTAAGAGGTCCCTTGTCTCAAGCCTCCGGAGCCCCCGCCGAAGAACCCCGTGAGAAGTTTTTACAACTAAAGACAGAAAAAGAAGCTGTGGAGATGCACCATTTAATCCATCTAATCCATTTAGAACCAAACCCCATTCCCTCAAAGAGATGGATAGAGGTTATGAGTTTTCTAGCTAGTCTTCCTTCAAAATTTGATACGACCAAATCTCATATTCTCTCAAGTCCTAAGATTTCCTCACTATAGGAAACTTTCAGCCGATTATTACGTTCAAAGATCTCCCCATCTATTCAAATGAGTAATGCATTGATCGGTAAAAATAGTAACTATGAGTCGGTGAAGTAAACCAAGAGCAGTGGATCAGCTCTTAAGCCTCCGAGTCAATCCTCAGAGGGAGTGGTATGTTATTATTGTCATAAGCCAAGATATACACGTCGGGAATGTAGGAAGCTGCTAAATCAGAACCGAAGATTTCAATCTGCTCACGTTGTGTCTGCAAGAAATACCTTTAGAGAAGTCAATCAGATTTATGCATGAGTACAAGTTATCAGTTCCGCTCTTACTCCCAATTAATCGCGACTCGTCAGAGTCAAGAAACCCGACATTACGCCTTTATGTGCTCTTCCTCCAACTGGGTCATTGACTCTGGAGCCACCGACCGCATGACAGTTAATTCTAATTAATTCACCACATTTCAGTCACACCCCTCTACTTCTACTGTCACCCTAGTCGATGGGTCTAAATCATGTGTTCTTGGGTCGGGCTCAATTAATCCTACTTCTCTCATCCCTTTGACCTCTGTTCTAAGTTTACCACATTTTTCCTTTAATTTAATTTATGTGAGTAAACTTACTTGAACACTTAATTGCAATATTTCATTCTTTCCTGGTTATTGTCTCAAGCCGTGGATCTGACAAAGCCGGCTGGCCGGGTGTAGGACAAGAGTTCAGGGCCTCTTCATTCTCGATCCGTGAGTCACAAAAGCCTATAGCATATTCGAATTGCCAACCCGCACGGGTTCATCGTCGCTTGATCATCCGTCTCCTTTCTCTCACAAGAAATTACTTCTCTCAATTTCTAGTCTATCCTCGTTGAATTGTGAGTCATGTCAATATGCTAAGCTTAATTGCGTGCATTCGAGTCCTAGATTCAATAAACGAACTTCCACCTCTTTCGGTGCTAATTCATCTCATGCTGGGTCCCTGCTCAGCTATGTCCTCCATCGGTTTTAAATATTTTGTTACTGCTGATGATGTCTCCCTGGTGACTTGGCTTTATTTAATGAAAAGTCGTTTCGGAAGTTAGTTTTCTCATTTCACTCATTTTTGTGATGAAATTCAAAACCCAATTTTTACAATCTTTTCAAATATTAAGGAGTAATAATGCCAAAGAATATTTATCTGAACCTTTTCAATCTTTCATGTTACAACACGGGATTCTCCATCAAACCTCTTATGTGGATACACTCTCTCAAAATGGGGTAGATGAGAGAAATACTAGACATTTTCTCGAGACTGCACGGGCCCTATTGTTCCAAATGCATGTTCCCAAACACTTTTGGGCTAATGCAATCTCTATCGCCCATGGTTCAAAGTCGTAGTATCAATCACCGGCTCAGACAGTCCCAAGACATATCGGTCGCGATGTATCGGTCAAGTATCGGCCGATACGCAAAATAAGATGATTAAAATGTTTAAAAAATATTAAAATATTATATAAATTATTAGAAAAATTGATATAATTAAGTAAGCCAAAAATTTAATAAAACAAATTTTTTATGTATTTAACATTATTTAAATAGTTATCAAGCATTTAGTAAAAATATTTATGATAATGCTAACAAAATAAATTATTTTATATCAAACATAACATCTTTTAACAAATGTCATCAAATACATCAATCAAAATACCACTGAACGACGAGGAGCCTCAAAATCATCATCATCATTAGTCCTACGACGAAAGCATACAAATCTGATGATAATTGGTGATAACGAATCGCGGTTAAAGAATTGTTCATTACTTGAATGTGTTGGCTGAGATGATTAGCTTGATGATCCATGATTAGGAAAATATGACCTTAGAGGTTGTTCGGGCTCAACATCATGCTGGTAGCATCCAAAACCTCAATAAGCAATGCTACTGCTATCAAAAGATTGGTTATATCCATAGGAATCACTAGCTCGTATTCCAGTAGTTGAATATTGATCAAAATCATACCCACTAAAAGCATTGGAAGAATTATCACTACTTCCAAAGTTATGATAGGATCCATCTCCCACTCCCCTTAAATGAGGTATTGGTCCTAGAGCCAATGATTGGAAGTGTTCATCAATCTGGTTATAGTTGGATCTGTAATCATGCCTGGAATAGTCATCATCACTAGGAAATGTGTAATACTTCTGTGTGCTTTCATTGTTCCCATATGCCTAGGAAGTAAATTAAAAGTGTTATTTTAGAGAAGAATTAAAATAAGTATCTATATTGTTTTTTAAAAAGATAGATATTTTTTACTTGCTAAATCAAAATTAATGAAATATGGGAGAAAAAGATCAATAAATATTTAAAATTATTTATCAACCATTTATAATATATTACCATATTCATTTAATATTAATACATGATTAATTAATCAATCAATAATAATATATGTTACCATATTAATTTTTCTATTATTCTTATTTATGTTTGTTTTTCATAAATTATTAATTTTGAATTAATCTTATTTATGTTTGGTAAAATAAATAAAATAATATTTGTGTATTTTATATTGTTCACAAAATATAATTTATGGTTTTGTTGTTATTATTCTTATTTTATTAAAAATATTCTAATTTGAAATTAATTAGAAGTGAATTCTAAAAAAGGAAGGATAGTGAAGATTCCATTTCTATTCGACATTCAAATTTAAAATATTCTTTTAATTGATAAATTCTCTAAATACTATTTTTACCATAAGTTTTGTGAATATTTTATTTTTTCTACATTTTCTAGAGTAGAAATCTTTTATCATTAAACATAAAATTTTATAAAATTCTAAATTATTTGGAAAATTATAGGTAAACAAATTACTATACTTCACTATATTTTACGATACTATGCATATTTTGAGTTCGGTCTCATACTTTTGGTCGTATTTTTGAAGGTTAGAGTTTCCTATTTTTAGATACTTTACAAAGAATTTGTTGGCTAGCGTTATTGATTTTCTAGTTTTTCTTCTCTTCTATGTGGTTGATATTGAGGTTGGGAGGGCTAGGGTGTATTTTTCGATTGGAAACAGGGCAAAAATGGGGGTTGAAGGGTTTGGAGTTGCGAAATACGATTTCTGGGGCCAAAACGGAGTTGTTTTTAGCCATCAAGTTTTATTTACCAGAGATAGGCCCTAAATGACGTTGTGACTACAAGAGTCCAAAACACAAGCTGGGTAAGTGATGCTTTTATCCAAAACGATGTTGTTTTGGACTTTGGCAGCCCTAAACGATGTCGTTTTGAGTTGTATTTAAAAAAAATTAAAAAAAAAGCAAACGACGTCGTTTTCTGTCCTACATAGATTAAACGACGTCATTTTGGCAGTGGGTTGCAGAAAAGAGGAACCCTTGTTCCTGCATTCCTAACGCCGGCCAAGAAAATGAAAAAACGAAGAAGAAGAAGGGGAAGAAAAAGAGGAAGAAGAAGAAGAAGAGGGAGAAGAAGGGGAAAGAGAGTAGGAGACATACCCGTCAACTCGGCGCTTTGAGTTTGGAGAGCTTCGAGCTTGAGGTAAGGCACGAACCCGAGTGTGTTAGGGTTTTACTTTGTTACCCTCCTTCTTCGCTTCTTGAAATTTCCATTTGAAAATCTCAAATCCATGGGGTTCTTTGTTTTTCACGAATCTCAAGTTTTTTTTATTTTTATTGTTGTGGATTTCAAATTCCATCACTGTATCTCGAAGTTTATCAGAGGTTTCGCTTTTCAGAGGAATCTCCAAAAGTTTGAATTTTTCAAATTTTTTGCTCCTTCGTGACCGAGGAGATTTGATTCTCGTATTTCACCGAGTCGATCAAGGTTTATTCGCGTCCCGGCCGAATCCACCGAGTTTTAGCCGATCCACTCATAGTCGCATATCTGGCGTTGGTATCAACGCGGTTAGTCTCGAAATCTGCTACTTAATCTACGAGTCGCACCGCATCGGGCCAATTTTTTCGAACCCCGCTACCGCCTCGCTTCTTGATTAACAGAAGCCATCACCCGCCTAAACCGACTAGCCTCATCATCAATTGTTTCCTAATAACTTTTGCTCTATCGAGCCCAAGGTTTTTGTATGCACATGTTTTATTCGATGTCCATTGTCGACCGAATTAAAACGCATATACAAATTTCTTAATTCTGCACAATTACCAAAGGACTATTGTCTAATCCCTGAATCGCACCATAAAACTTGTTGAGACCAAAATCTCCTAGGAGTTAATCATTTTCACTTTGGTTTTGACTCCGATATACGCAAGTGCAATGTGCCGACAGCACAAATGGATATAGTCCGCATATCGATCCCACAAGATCTCAAGAATTTTAAATCAATCCACCCGACTACTCAAGCTCGCACTATTCGGGACCATAAAGTGATATCGGGGTCCAAATTTAAGAAGTCGGAAATTATACTAGCACTCCAGTAAAATAAATGAACAATCAAATAAATCGAATATAAAGAATAAAGAATAAAGAATAGTTAAGAAAATAAATGGATATCGAATAATTATCTTTCGTGAGGACACATCAAGTATACCGCTATAGTGAAGTACTACTCCTCGTAGTTAATACTCGATAAAACTTCTCAATATTTCGTGTTTTAAAATTCATTCAAGGCGCGAGCAAGAAGCCGATCTCTTCACACTCCACATTTCATTATCTAATTTTTCCCGATTCTTTCAAGACAGAGAATGAGATAACTACTTTAAAAAGGGGATTTCCTTAATCCGTATTTTCTTTCGCAATTACTATACCCATTTTACGGACTAACCTAGCTCCCAAGTTCATCTACAAGCAAGGATATACAACTCAGTTACTCTTCCTAAATTAGAATAGATCACCCTCTCCCTTGATTAGATCTCACTAACACTCGGATTGGCCTCACTATCCGACCGAGAGAACTCTTGTTTGTTTAAATTGATAACCTGCTCAACCTGCCTTCAGACAAGTGAGAAGAGGATTTATCCAAGTAAACTTATTAAAGCTCAATAGATCTCTAATAGCGTGTTAATATACCTTCAAAGAAATGTCTATAACTCTCAGAATGTCTTCGTGTCACTCGGGAGGACCTCCCAAATCGAGCAACGAAACAAATCTTAAACTAAGATAAAGAACTGATATTCGCATCCGTAAAACATTAAACCCAAAACCGTAAGTAAATTCATAAACCGAAATTCACAAGCTGGAAACGACACAGAAAGATAATTTCGACTATAGTATTCACTTAATGGAAGCTAGATTCCCTCACTATCGACTACACTACAAAGATTCCTCCGATCATAAAAATAACTCGCACTCGAATCGAGGAGTCGAATTCCGTAAATTTGTCTCAACTTCAAACATTCCAGTAGTAATTTGAAAGAATAGAATTTCGCATTCGCCGCTCCAAACGACAACACCTGCATCCGTAGTCAAACTAAAATAAAACGATAAATCTAATCTAATCTCTAACTATCAACATTGAAGAAAAGAAAAGAAAAAAAAAAAGAAAAGAAAACTAAAAGGAAAATGAAGAAAATGAGCCTTCAATACCCGCGTATCTCTCGCCTGTCACCGCCTAAGTCAGCTTCTTTCATCCGGGTAGCCGCTATTTATGTGGTTTCGGCCATTCCTAATTCCAATGCGCCTGTGGATTCCAAAGTTAATACCCATGTTTCGCTCATGTCGCGACATCGACCTCGTCGCGACATCATCCATGTCGCGACATCGATCTCACGCGTCACACATCAACTTATCTCAACAAATTCAACTAATAAGTTTAATGTCGCCACATCGATCCCTTGTCGCGACATCACTTTATGCCTTCGCAGTTTAATTGGTCTTCTCCCGATGTCGCCACATCGATATTCGGCCGCGATATCGTGCCTCAAGTCTCTCGCGTCTTCAATCGAGTCGTTTCCGCGATGTCGCGACCACCCATTGTCGCTACATCGCCTTATGCCTCGAGGTTTCACCGGGTTAGCGTGTCGACTTCGCCCTTCGTCGCTGATAACAGCCTTCCGCTAACTCCGCAACCATCCTTCCAAACCTCGCTGGCGCTCTTCGCTGCTTATTCTCTGCCGCTACCTTCCATCCCGAGTCGCGACATCAACCCTTGGGTCGCGACATCAATGATGCCGTCGCTGATATCATTCCCGCAGCTCAAGTTAATCCTCACCGCCACTGCGATTCCTGCCGCGACTAAATGTTTTTCATTTCCTTCACTTTTATCCCGATGTCGCGACCTCATAACTGATCAAAGTAAAGCCCAAAACCCGCATCAATGAATCAACCATTTGTTTCATTCCTCGCTTCACCACTTTGCATTTTATTCCACCATTTGCCGATTTTTCCACGGCATTTTCTTTCTTTCTTTTATACTCCCCGCAAATAACAAATTCGTGAGTTTCTTAATATTTCTCGCATCTTAATTATTCCTTTTACATTAAAATCAAAACAGAAAAATGGACTAAAATAGATGACTTTTAAGCTCATCAAACTCCAAACTTCTTAAAGTTTTGCTCGTCCTCAAGCAAAGAAAAGAAAGAATTGTTTACTCAAACAAAAGGACATTTTCTTATTATGTTTTGGGTAAGAGAAGTCAATTTAATTGAAATACAAGGATTGCATTGCTTTCGTGATTATCTAGCTTTCAAGTCCAGCTTCAAGGTTGGTTTCTACTTTTATAGTATACAAACTAAACTGTTGAAATTGTTTTACAAACAACATAATCATTGGATCCTGTTGAAAAAATAAATTGTTTTCCTTTCTCATCTTCATAATTATTCACTTAACTCCCTAGATCCTTCACAGCTTTATCATTATTGCCTTTCCAAATTCCTCATAAGCTTGTTGTTCATATTGGATCTTCACTAATGTAGTAATTCCATCCTTCAAGATCAATCGCCCTGGGCTTGTAATGTTAGGCTCTGGGTAAGGGTAGATATGAACTTCTTTCGTTTAGATTACCCTAACTCTTTTCTCTCTTCTTCTCACTACTCGCCTTTTTCTCTGCGCTTCTTTTAATGAACTCCCCAAACTTCATTTTTGGGACATCTCCTTGATTTCTTCTATTCAGACCGTATGCTCCCATTTCTCATTTGTAATTCAATCGGGGAATTTCCTTGTTTGTTACTATTCGTGGATAGTGCAATGTTTACCTTCTTAGGCTTTCTAACACCCTTAGCTTAACTCAAGTTAGTAACTCCTACTCAGATGGCATTAGGTACTAGGTGTTGAAACACCCCTAAGAACTTAATAGTTCAAGAAAATTAGGCCACAAGGTAAAACTTATTCCTTTTTTTTTTTCTTTTTCTTTTTTTTTTTTTTTTTTTTTTTTGTATTTCGTTGAATTCTTTTCATTTCATTCCCCTTTTTCTCGTCTTTTTTCCTGAGTTCTTCAAAACAACCTCCCCTAAACTTGATTTCCTTCTTCCTCTTTCGCTCTGGGTAATCGTGTTCTTTACTCGGAAGATTGATCTTTTCGAAGGCTCGGGGGTTTAAATCAAGCCGATTTTAGAAATAAGGCTTGATTACCTTCAATTCTGAACTAAGGCATATGCTTTGTTATTATAGATTAGGATGGTTTGAATGGCCTAAACTTTCCAAGAATGGCCCCGCATCATTCATCACCGTATCACCTAGGATTTCCTCGCCTCAATCAATAATCTAACAAGTTCTAGAATCAAGCGCTAACGTTATCAATCTTCATTAGGAGTTCCTCGATTAATTTTTGTTGATGAGTAGTTAAACCTTTAGCGCTCCAACAGTTCCTCGATCAATTGCTCATACCACAATCTCAAAATATGTTTTGTTCCCTTCAATTTCATTACTTTCTATTCCTGACTTAACAAATGCAATTCTAAATCACTTTTGCAGACCTTGTGTTTCAATGAAATCAGATTCACTCGCCCTCGTTTCCGCTTTTTGTTGTTTTTCAGTTTACTCCTAAACTGATTGCTTCATTCATTTCAAAATTATGACATATCAGCAATTTTTATTCTTGAAATAAATCATACTTTAATTTCCCCAACTATGCATCACAAAGCAACACAACATTGAACAAACAGATTCAAAATAGCACATAACAATTCAATTCAAATTTATCATTTTATTTCTGATTCAATTGCAACAGTTGGATACAATTCAATCAATGTTTGTGGGCTAATTATTTGTTTATGAAAAACATGTCACATTTACCTACTTCTTTTATTCGAGATCACGAATTTAGGCTTTTTAAAGTGAGTTAATGGCATTAAAACTCTTTTATGTCGCTGACATGCTAAGTTTGTCGCGACATCGTGGATTTTTAGGAATTTGTTTGATTATCATGTCGCGACATCCCTTTTATTCGTTTATTCCCAAATATTCCCACCCTTGTCGGGTTGTCATGACATCATTTTCATTTTGAAATCCACTCTCTCGTCGCGACTTCACAAAGCAGTGTCGCGACATATACCTTCTTCCTTCAATACTCACAACCAGCTCTTTCAAAACAGTCACGACATCAATGTTCTTTGTCGCGACATCACTTCATATGTCGCGACATAACCTTCTCTCGTCGCGACCTATGCCCTTAACTCAATGATCTCATGACCTTGAATTCTCTATCGTTCTAACCCTTGTACATCTCTCGTGCATCTCCAAGCAAAATTTAACAATCAACGCATATCTACGACCGTTAGTGAGAATGTTACTCCCCTTTTCTCATGTCGTGACTTCTCTCGCAGTTGCCGGAATTGTTCTTGTAGTCATTTCTACATTCATGTCTTTAAACTCAAAGCTAACTCGCAATATTCACAGTAACTAATTAAAACTACAATTGATTTCTAAAATTAAATCTATCCTATAAAAAACAAATCGAATTTTAATTTTCAGCAACTAAAAGAAAATATTTCAAAACTTAAAATCGTAAATTAACCTATGGGTTGCCCCATTAGTCAGCCGCCTTGAGTCCTTGAATGGACTGTCACAGGTATTCTTCTTTTCCTTAAGAACCATTGAGTTCTCATTTCCCTTCCCTGCTTAGATAATGCTTAACCGTCCATCGACCTGAATTCTTCCCCCATTATCGCCCTCAAGCATCACCGCCTCCAAATGTAGTACTGACACCACCGTGTATGGCCCACTCCATTTGGATTTAATTTCTGAAACAATTTCAATCTAGAATTAAACAGCCAGAACCTCGTCTCTCGCTCTCGAACTCTTTCTCAAAATTCCTCCTGATCATGTCATTTCTTTGTCTTGTCTTTGCATATTCTAGCATTATCATAGGCTTCATTTTCTCAATTCTTCCGGGGCCGCATAGCTTGAGCAATTCTTCCTCAAGAATTTTAAAATCGGTTTAACTTCGATGGCCCACATTGCCTTGTATTCCAATTCAAAAGGTAGATGACATGGTCTACAAAACAACTCTCAGATGGGACATTCCAATGGGGTTTTAGATAGCCAGAAGCCCAGCGCATCATCAAGCTGAAGACCAACTTTCCCGCTGAGTCACAGCCTTTCAAGTATTCTTTCATCTCCTCATAAATTTCGCTGTCCATCGGGTCCGGGGATGATAAGCTAAACTCATTACATGCTTGATCACATACCGCCATGAGTTTTGCAAATATTTTGTTTGGTAAAAGTGGCTCTATCACTAATGATAGTTCTGTGTCTCCAAATCGCTTCAAAATATTCTTTTGCAAAACTCACAATAACCGTATTAGCATCATTCCTTGACAAGCTAATTGCTTTCCACCCATTTGAATGCATCTACTCTGCCAGCATGTATAGGTTTCCAAATAATGGTGAAAGGTCCCATAAAATCTATTCCCATACATCAAAAATTTGTATCACCATAATAATTCTAAGGCATTACTTATCACGATATTTCCAATCTTTTGGCATCTATCACAATTTCACTCCACTCGCACAATATCCAAGATAAGGCCAATAAATCCAGATCTGCATTCCATGAGCTGTTCTTTCTCCCGAAAATGACTTCTATATGGTGATGCGTGGTATCTTATCTGCACTTTTCCCTTTGTCTTACTTTCTTCCGCACACATCTTCTTATTATCATCGCACTCTTTTAAATACAGGATCTACATCCCAAATATAATACCTTACTGCCACCCCCGAGTTTCCCCTTCAAGTGGTAGCTGAATTCTCAAGGCATTACTCCATTGCCGATAATTCACAATATCAAGATACTCATGGAAGTTGGAAGGAAACCTAAACAATTGCTCATCCTGGGAAGTTCTCGTTAACATCACATTTTCTTCATCAACGCTTCTTTCTACTGCAAGTGACGCCTATCATGACAAGATCCTTTGTCCTGGATTTCAATCAAACTCTCACAAAGCAAAGACTCACCTTTATCAATCTCGCTAGCCTTTTTTGACATCATATTTGATCAAGGTACGGATCAATGTGAATTCACCACATGGGATCCTAAAATGTACGTTTGGCCACAAATACTATGGCTAGCATCTCCTTTTCGCTTGTTGAGTAGCCTTCAGGTTTCATCAAGGTCTTACTAGCATAGTATACGGCCCTAATATTTTTCTTTGCCCTTAACACACCCTATGGCAAAATCACCGGCATCACACACATTTCAAAACCCCCGATCCCATTCCGTGCAGCCACATAGGCTGTACCAATCTGATTTGATTTCCTTCAGCATCCTGCAGGAGCCATCAAAATTGAACCTTGTATCTTTTTCCAGTAATCTGCATAGTGGCCTGGCTATTTTTGAAAAGTCTTTGATGAATCTCCTGTAAATCCAAAGATGCCCCAAGAAGCTTCTTACCCTTTTATCGTGGTAGTGGTGCAAGAGTTTTGATAATCATACCTTGATCGGGTCCACTTCTAGTCCAAGAAAGGTAAAATTTTATGCCCAAGAACAATACCTTCATTACCATAAAATGGCATTTTTCCCAATTCAAAGTTAGCCGTTTGTCTCTGCATCTTTTAAGTACTATTTCCGCATTGTTTAGACATTGATCAAAGTCGATCCATACACAAGTGTCATCCATGAAAATTTCCATCACTTCTTCAACCAACCAAGAACATAGACACTATACACTCTAAATAGCCTGAGCATTACATAGCCCAATGGCATCCTTCCTCAAGGCAAAGGTACCAGAGGCATGTGAATGGTCTTCGATCCTCGTGCAATAGCAATCTGATTGCATCCTCGAGTACCCATCCGTAAAATAAAAGTGAGGGTGTCCTCTAACCCGCCCAACACTTGATCAATGAAAGCGCAAAGGAAATGATCTTTTTCGTCAATAATTCAACTTCCTGTAATCGATACATACCCTCCATCCCGCCATCGTTCTTGTTGAATCACTCATTTTTCATTTCACTGACAAAGAACTTCTTTCTGGAACCACATGGACCTGGCTCACTACACTGCCCAATAGTATAATAAAACCAAGATTCAGCAATTGAGTACCTTTCGACTTACTTCTTCATCACTGATTCGCCTTGGTGCTCTATGTGATATTTTGAAGTCTCTTCTAGCAGAATCTTATGATGCAATTGATGGACTGATACCTTCCGCCTTCAACGGACCGTTAGCGATTCCTTATGCTTCCTTAATATTTTCAAAATCTTGTTCCTTAGAATCACCGAGTCCGCTGAAATGATCACCTGGTTTTTCTTTGGTAATTCTAAGTAAACATACTTTAAACATATGGCAACTCTTTCAAAACTAGTCCTTCTCAGACCGGTTTCTCATGAATTCTCTTTCAATATTTTCCTATCATTTCGCTTTGCTCAAGCTCATCATAGTTTCTAAAGAATGAAAACTGCTATATGGAAATTCAGAGTAGACATCTTCAGTATACTGGGAATTCATCTCTTTTTCATTGATAAAACCGAGTATTACAATCACAGCACAATGTGGCTGAAGTATAGACAAAACGCCTATATTGCAACTTTCCTTGTCTCGTCTATATTTTTGCTACTTTTGATCAGTTAAAAGCAAAGCAGTTTTCTTCTCCAACCCTCAATAAGAACTCCTTTGTACCGCCAACGTATGCCCAAAGAGGGCTAGAAAATGGTCTTCCTAATAGCAGGGTACTTTGTGAATCTTCCATGTTCGCACGATAGTCACCTTCTGGAAAACAAACTTCCCAACAAAGGACTAAAAGACATCTTCAATGACTCTGTGTTTTACCATCGATCCGTTCGCCATTTGAAGAGTACGCCGGGGAGTAAGCTCCCAAACTTAGTTTCTTGGCAACGTAAAAGAGGCATCAAATTGATACTAGCCCGTAGTCACAGAGCTTCCCGAATTCCAATTCCTCCAACAATGTATGAATCATGGAAGCTCCCTGGTCTTTCATCTTTACTCGGTAGTTCTTTCGACACGTGACCGCAAGTGGCAAAGTGAGATTCACTATTCTTCCTACTATTTTTTTTTTCGTCAGATGTCATCAAATTTTGTACAGAGTGGCATCCGAA